>JAOQGH010000005.1:4005922-4051628 GCA_025769975.1 Gallinago jamesoni
GTCCTTCTTCTATTGAGGGCTCCAGCCCTGCACACAGTGCTCCAGGTGAGGTCTCACCAGAGCAGAGCAAAGTGGCAGAATCCCCTTTCTGGACCTGCTGGCAACACTTCTTTTGAGGCATCAATCCCCCAGTGGGTTGCCCTCAGCGGCCACAGTTAGCCCCGCTGGCCTGCCTAAACCGAGACGTGGGGCCATGCGGATGGTCCAGCACAGCCTTAGGGACTTGAGACTAATTAACAGACGGGTGGAATGGGGACGGATGGTTTTGGGGTGCCCAAGCCGGGGCGCGGAGCCCCCCTGTAGGTGGCACTCGTACTCTGTGCGAGGGCGGTGCGTCCCCCCCGGGAGCTGTGCTGTGGGACTCAGCAGCGCTGAACGTTGCTGCTCTCTCCAGCTGGTTCCTGGCAGGGGGAGAACTTCGATGCCTCCTCCCGCACAGCCGGCTCCGCAGCCCCTTGCCAAGCGTGGATGTTTTGGAGAAGGCCCTGACTGTGCTGGTAAAGAGCGGCCGTGTCCTGCCCCGGTGGGGCTGCAGATCTAGCAAAAGCATGGAGATGGGCTACGTGTGGCCTCAGGCTGCAGAATTAGGTGTTGGGAAGCAGGGCTCCCTCAGCTCGGCTCCGTCCCTGCTCTCTCCTGTGGCAGCTGAGTCCCTGAGGGCAGATTTTAGCTTTACCAGTACAAAAAGGAAGGAATTATGGAACAAATAGGTGCTAAACCTCTGCTGGGTGGCTGTCCCACAAAACCACCCATTAGGTACCTAAAGCTGCCGGTTTGCGGTTCTTTATGGCAGCTTGTGTGGAGTTGGACAGAACTGAGGGATCCCCTTGGGGCAAGAGCTGCTCCCCAGATGTGCAAGACATGTTTTGAGTCATCCCCGAACCAGCAGAGGTGGCCCCGGACCAAACCTGAGCTCCAGACCCGCTCCCTGGCATGACAGTTGGAGCTACCTTGAAACTTCTTGGCTTGGCCCCATGTTTGCGAACACGAGCTCCCTCCAACCCGCCGTCTGGAGCCTCTGCAGCATCTGGAAAGCCTCCATCCCTTGGCAGGGTCTGGCCGTGAAGTCAGGGGGTGCCATTTTGAAGAGGCCCACCTCTGCGAGGGAGGAGGAAACAAGTCCCAACAAGGGGACCTTCTGGAGGTCCTTGGAAGCGGGGCAGCTGCCTGTCCCGTGTGTGGGGTCGGGTCACGCCGGTCCTTGGCGTCAGAGGCGCGCTCGAGCGGCACTGCTGCCACTGTGACTGTGGTTTGTGTCACTGCAGCGCCAAGATGGTTCCTGACCACAAGTATGGCCGGGGACGTGTCTGGGATTCCAGAGAGCACAGTCACCCATGCCGAGCGCTGTCACCCCCGTCGCTCCCTGCCTCCGAGTGAGAAACCCGTCACCCCTGCCAACGCCGGCCTCCCGCCGCGGCCGGCCCTCCTCGCCAGGCCCCACGTCTGCCTGGTTGGCAGCAGGTCCCCGAGGGATGCAACGGCATGGGATCCTCACGCCGGCAGCCCCATGATGGTGGGAGAGGAATGTGCCCCCTGGCCCTGGGCGCCCACGGGCACGGGCCGGCTCTGCAGCCCAACCCTGCCCGGCTCCGCTCTTCCCAAGGGTTAACAGGACAGGCGTTTGGCGGAGCGGGGAGGGTTTCTGGCTGACCTTGGCTGGGAAGCGGCGGTGGCGTCGCTCAGCCCAGCCCCCCGAGCGTGGAGCCGGTGGCCGGAGCGCTCCCCAAGCCTGGGTGGAGGTAGATCCAGAGGAAACTCCACCTCCGCGGGAGCCAACCTGCTATTGCAGGAATTCCCAGAGAAATTCCCGCTTGGGCTGATCTGTCAGCGGATCCGTGAACTTTGTTTTACCTCTTGTGAAAACCGGCTACTTGAATGTGCTAAAAACGGAGCAGGGGCAAGTGTGTCACTGGAGCTGGGCTGGGGGGAGAGGTTGGGAGGGGGTTTAGCTGGACACCGAGACACCCTGGACACCGAGAGGCACCATGAAAGTCTCTGTACGTGGTGGCAGCTCCTCTCTGCAGACAGAGCTGGTGGACCCAGGAGAAGAGTTTGCCGCAAAATAAAACCCCACAAAATCACCAAAATCTCACATGGTTTTCCCATGAGCTGCAGCGCTTCCCAAGTGACTCTCAGCTGATTTGGCCCCAACGGATGGGCTGGATCAGGTCAGATCAGCTTTTCTTGCTTCCAGTATCCCCAGCAGATTCAAGTTCACCATCATTTATTTGGAGATCAGCCACCAAACCCCACCCTTTATCTTGCTCCCAACCACCAGAGGCTCAGTCTGGGCCACTTTTGGAGAAGGCAGAGAAGAGAAAGCCCTCTAGGGCCCAGCCTTGCCCACTGACCCACCACGAGACCCCTGGGGAAGCTCTGTCCTGAGACACCCCCTAACTTCAGATGTGCCCATGCTTCCAGGATCTCAGTTTGGGGGTCACAGCTCATAGGGACAGGAGAGGTGGCTGTCTCTGGGTGACACGCTGGGCTCTGAGCTGGTAGCAAGAGACTCCATGCAGGGAACAGCAGACAGCAGGTAGACCTCAAGCCCTCTTCCAGCCCCAGAATAGGGGCAGGGATCCTGTCTTTTGTCCCCCTCCTCACTGCAATTGGCTGATGTCCTCAGTCTCCTGGCCCTGGCACCAGGGCCATTTGACCCTGGAGGCCAAAATGCTTCATCTGAACACTTAAAAAAACCTGGAGAATTTGGCCCCAATGGTGACTTGCATTTCTGTCTGGCAGACCATCCTGTTTTCTCCTCTAGGGAGTCAAAGGACCTCTCCACACCTCGTCTCGTGGCACAGACCCTCCTAACACAACAGAAAGCACTGTGGCTCCCAGGAGATAACGCAGGCTCCATCCGTGCCGCTCCAGCAGAGCAGCCCACAGAGGCTCCGTGTCCTCTGCTCCCCACCGCCTCTGTCCCAGCGCTGCTGGTGAGCAGCTCATGCCTGGGGACACTACCATCTGGACCTCCTGGGACAAGTCCCGCACCAGGAAGGGCTGCAGGATTTGGCTGCAGCGGGCAACAGCCGCGGAGGGGAACGTGGCCAGGACCACCCCGTGTGGTAGCCCAGCCTCTGCCACCCTGCAAAAGAGGGGGAGCATGGAAGGGAGGACGCGGAGGGGATGATGGTTCCCCTGGGCCCTGCTCATTGCGAGCACCAGGGTGGAGTTTGGACCTCCAGCTTTGCAGATGCGCTTCCGAGGCGCTTTGGATGTTCCCTAAATCTCCTCCTTAAAATGACTTTAATTATACTGGCTGCTGTTCAAAATGAGAATGGCAGGGGGAGGACGGAGTGCTAAGCAGCAGCCTGTCACGCTTTGCCAGGTGTTCTCGGGGGACGCGGGGCCAGACAAGCAGCCGGCCCAGAGCCATGCCAGCCAAGTGGCTGCAGGCTCCTGGGCCACGCTGGCCACCAACATGGCTCTGGGCTGGCCCATGAGTGCGTGAGAGCGTGTGCGAGCTCTCGGGTCCCCTTTCTCTCCCCCTCTCTGTCTCTTTTTTATTCGCCTCCATAAAACATAGGAAGTTCAAGCCATTCATTTTGCTATTTGTGTCTCCCTCCCCACGCCCCGGTTCCCTCCCTTGCCCCCTGCAGCCTCTCGGCTCGCTGCTTGCCCAGCATCCTTGACCCCGAGAAGTCTGGTGTGTATGCACTTCCCTTTTGGCCCCTGGAAAGCGCCACCTCCAAACTGGTGCCTTGATAAGTCTGCTGTGGGAAGGCAGGGGCTCCTGGGCTCTCACACAGGGCTTTCCCGTGGAGCATTTCCTATGCTCTCCCTGCTCACCGGCGCGATCTCCAGCCCAGGGCGGCGGGGAGGCTCTCCGGATGGCGGTGCCCCTCCGTGGCAGCAGCTCTGTCCTCCTCCAGCTCTGTGTCAAAAGCTGTGGCGCCTGGATGGAGGCGTCCTCCCAAGGAGGAAGGGGATGATGATGGTTAGCTTCTCATGTAGCACCTCTCAGCTCACCCCATAGCAAAAGATTGCAAAGGGCTTTGACCTCCCCCCCCACCCCGGTCCCTTCCTCACAGCAGTTTTGCAAACAGGGCTCTGATGTTGTTTCCCACAGAGTTTGGGATTGATGGGACCCGTGTCCTCCCTGCAAAAGGAGCAGGCACGTGGCAGAGACCTCAGAGGAGCTGGAGACAGGGATCAACTGGCAGAGAGGGAGCAAGGAGAGGCTCAGCCAGGAGGGCTGGGGGGACCTAGGGGGGGCTTTTCTCAGAAACACCCGCCCCTGAGCTGCCCTGCTGAAGCACAAGGCCCTCGGTGTTTCAGCTGGTGGCCGTGGCGGTCCCTCCATCACCACCACCACGGGGACACAAGGACTGTGCCCACACGGACACCCTCCTCTTGCCCACCAGAGGCAGAGGGTGACATCCAGGCAGTCTTCAGCCTCCTCCATCCATGGCTGGAGCAAAAGCTGCTTCGGCACAGCTGCAGGGAGCCCTGGGGGACACCCATGGTGGGGACAAGGGCACCCATGACCTAAAAGCTATCAGGGCTCCTAGGACTGGGATTCATGAACCTGAGGGTTCTGCTGAGCTAACTGGGAGAACTGGGAGGAAGAGTCTGCAGGGTAAGCGGCTGCACCATGGCACACCGGGGGGCGAAGGCAGCGTCCCCCCTGCCTTGCTGCCTCTATCACCCCCTTTGAATCTCCCCAAAGTGCACAGCAAGGCTGGGCAGAGCCAGCTCACCGGGGTTCTGCTGTGCCCTTTGCTCTCTGGCTCTCCCTGCAGCAATGGGATGGTGGAGAAGAGCCTTCTTTCTCCCCCTTCTCGCCCCATGGGGTGGCCCTGCGGCCGGCTCAGCTGCCCCACAGCCGAGCAGCGAGCCCTGATCTCATCAGCGCCGCCGCACACTTGCAGCTCGAACAATAACCTCCTTCCCTGCCTGACACAATTCCCAGAAATGCACAGCCTCCTGCTAAAGCCTCCCCGGGGGAAAAGCATGCCAGCCGGCCTGTCGGCACCAGCGCGGACATCCCTGCCAGCCGCTGGCAAACGCAGCTCGCCGCGTCCCCGGCGCAGAGGCACCTCTGCGAAAACAAGGGTGTGCTGGGTGGGGTGGAGGGAGAGGCCGAGCTGGAGCCCTTGGGGCCATCCTTTAGCTGGCCCCACTCAGGAAGTCCCTCTCCCTCTGGGTGTTCACAACCAGGCGCCTCGTCCCGTCCCAGCCACCCCATTCGTAGCCCCCCTCTTGGCCGCCATCACCCTGCCTGCTCCCAGTGCCCACTGGGTGCGTGGGGACAAAACCAAGGGGCTTGTGCCTCCCCTGGCCCCAGTGGAACCCCAGCCCTGAGGGGCTCTTCTGCATCGAATCATCATAAAATGGTTTGGGTTGGAAAGGACCTTAAAGATCATCCAGCTCCAACCCCCCTGCCCTGGGCAGGGACACCTCCCACCAGACCAGGTTGCTCCAAGCCCCATCCAGCCTGGCCTTGAACCCCTCCAGGGATGGGGCATCTACAGCTTCTCTGGGCAACCTGGGCCAGGCTCTCACCACCCTCACAGCAAAGAATTTCTTCCTAATATCTCATCTGAAACTCCCCTTTTTTGATTTTAAACTGTTACCCCTCGTCCTACAGCTCCCCTCCCTGATCAAGAATCTGTCCCCATCTCTCCTGGAGCCCCTTTAGGGACTGGAAGGGGCTCTAAGGTCTCCTCGGAGCCTTCTCTTCTCCAGGCTGAACCCCCCCAACTCTCTCAGCCTGTCCCCACAGCAGAGGGGCTCCAGCCTGTGCAGCATCTCCGTGACCTCCTGTGGATTTGATCCAACAGGTCCATGTCCTGCTGGTGGTGGCCCCAGAGCTGGAGGCAGCACTGCAGGGGGGTCTCCCCAGAGCGGAGCAGAGGGGCAGAATCCCCCCCCCTCACCCTGCTGGCCACGCTGCTTGGGATGCAGCCCAGGATGCCCCCCACAGCATCACCGAGCACCTCAGCTGGCTGGAGCTTTCCCTCGGCACATTTGAGTCATTGCTGTTGCTGCTTCCAGATGGAATATCTGGACGCGGGGCAGGCACAGCTGGACGCTGGAGGTGGGTATTTACCCTGCCCCAGCTGAGCGGGGAGCAGGAGAGAGCCAGACCAGCAGCTGGCACCGCCATCCTTTCTCCAAGGGCTTCCTCTGGGGCTCAGCAACATGTGTGTCCTGCTGGAGCCAGATGTGCCATGTAGGGAGACACGGTGGCAGCCCGGTGCAGGCTGTGGCAACATGTTTTCCTCCCTGCAGACCTGGCAGGGCTGCCACAGACGTGCCAAACCCCCCTGGGAAAGCTGCAGCTCCGGCACCATCCCACATCCCAGATGGATGGGGAGCAGCACCCGCCGCCGAGGAGTGGCCAGGGTGCCAGCGGGGCTGCAAGGTGGCCACGCGGAGCTGGTGGTGGGTGCGGGAGGGCCAGCCTTACGGCGTCCCTGCCACGGGGTGCATTGTTCAGGAGAACACAAGGGGAAGGCTGGGGAGGACAGACTCGCTGGCTGCGTCGGGCTTCCTGCCTCCCGGCTGCAGCCACCGCCTGACATCATTGCTCCCGGTGGGAATGGCTGCCCCGGCCCCTGCCTCGGACCCTGGCAGCAGCCAGTAAGTTCCTGACCTCCTGCCTGGCTTTCCAGCTTTGTCTGGTCCTGCCATGGTGTGGGGGGTTTTGTGCCCCCTGTCCCCCTGCCGCCATGGCATGACAGCTGGCAAAGCTGCATCCCCTTCCTCACCGCCATGGGAATGGCCGAGGCGATGATGCTCCCTGTCACCTCACCAGCCACCTCCGAGAGTGCAGGATGGCACCCAGATGAAGGGTGGACACATCTGGCCACCCCTTCCCTGTCCTCTTCGAGCTGGGTGGCCAGAGACCCTCCGTCTCTCACTTGGGGTCCTGCATCCCTTGAGCACCCTCTCTGTGCCCTCACTGGTGTGTGGCATCACGGATCAGGACTGTGCCTGGTCCCAGGGACGTGGCACGGCACCAGGACCGGCCAAGTAGAGCCGGGGGCACATGGCAGCCCCACGGAGGCTACTGCAGAGGGCAGGACAGTGTCCCCATCCCAGTCACTCTCCCATCCCAGTCACCCTCCCATCGGAGACATCCACCCCAGCCCAGGAGTGTGTGTGCTCCAGAAATCCCTCACATTTGGGTTGGCAGGGGCCTGGGAAATGCTGAGGAGGAATAGTGTGGGGGGATGTGCCACAGGGGTTGGAAGGATGCTTCTCCCTCCGAAACGCACAGGTACTGCATGGCCCCCAGGCACCACCCCCCGCGGGGGCACCGACCTTCTCCCCATCTGCCCAGATGACAGCAGGGACTGGGGGCAGCCTGTGCCCAATCCCCCCCACACCCCGTGCACGCCGGCGGGGGCTTTTTCAAATATATGGACTTTACAGCGAGAGGGTGCAGAGGGATCCCGCAAACCTGGGGGTGACCCTGCGGGAACCTCCCTCACCCTGCAACCCCTGCTCCATCATGGACAACCACGAGGTTCTTCCCTTCCCACGAGCTGCCCGAGCAAAACCTGCCTCCTGCCCTTGCCCAAACCCCCTGCCATCAGCACTTTGCTAAAACTGCTTCCAGCCCTGCTCAAAGAATTTTTTTCCTTGTAGTCTAACCCCCCCCTTCCCCCTCCCCGACCCCCCTTCGGCCCCGGCTCCATCCTCCTGGCTCCAGCCCGCTGGGGATGGAAGGTTTCTCCTTCCCGAACACAAATATAACTGTAATCTGCTCAACCCCGCTGTTGATCCCGTCTGCATCCTCCTGTCCCGCGCTTTCCTACAGCGCGCCTTTTATACCGGTAATAGCACCAGGCTCCTTCTCCCATCATTGTTGACTCGACAATGAAAACTGTTTGTATTATTGTGTCCCCGAAGCTTTGCCAATAGCACATGTGTCCCGAGCTGATAGCAACAGGCTTTGGCAAGGCTGCGGCTCCATCAGATAAGAGCCTTTTAACCTTATTTCTCCAGCTCGAGCGCACCACGGAGGGCTGGGCCTTGAGTTTATTCTCCCCCAGTGCCGTCAGACCCCGGCAAGGCTGAACCGGGGCCGTGCGAGAGGGGTCGTCAGGAGGGAGGGCAGGGGTGGAGGTGTTTGGGGCCAGTGGCTTGGGAAACATCCTCGGATTCGGTGAGAGAAGAGCGCTGGAGGGAGAGGGCAAGACGGAGCCGCTTTCCCAGGCAATTGAGGGCTAAAAGTGTGGCTGTCCCCTGCCTTCCTCGGGGACCCGCTCCACCCCGCCGCGCTCCACCTTGGCCCGGCTCCCACACACAGCAGGAGCGAAGTGGAGGAGAAAGGCTGGAACCCGGAGGCCCTCGCACGCTCCCGGCTGGCCCGCGAACAAAGCCTTCCCCTTTGGAGCCCTTCCCCACTGCCTCCCTCCTGCCCCCGGCCCCCCGCACCCCACCAGCCCGCAGGGATTCCCGGCATCGCCTCAGCCTTCATCCCTGGGGAGGAGGGGGGGGTCCATGCCATCCTCTTCCTCCCACCCTGCATCCCCGCAGCATCCCCCAGCTCCTTTGCCGGGGGATTTTCTGCCCCTTTCCCTGAGCTGCAGCACAAGGGATGCTCTGAAACCACAAAGTGAAGAAAAAGATGCTGCCTATGGCAAGCTTTTACATCTCATTTTTAAGGCCAGTTTTTGGGAGGGACGTCCAACAGTTCTTGGGGTTTTGAGCTGCAAATGCAGCACGGTCGTGCTCATTTCCTTTCCATTGATGTCCCCAATATAGCACCAAAAAGCAAAATCAGTTGCTCTCCTTGCAGGGAGGGAAAGCACTCAGGCCCTTTTCTTTATTCTTAGTATTATTATTGTAATTGTTATTATTATTGTTGTTTGCTCTCAGGAAAGCAGCACTCGGTCAGAATTACCCTGGTACATCCTGCCCTTTGACAGGGAGACTGTTGTCTCTTTAGGGTCTGAGGAGAGGGGGACATCCTTTGTCCTGCACAGCACTTGGGGAAACTGAGGCACAGAGGCACAGCAGTGTCCAACCCCCTCTGAGCCAAAACTCCTCTCTTCCATTTGGCTTTGGCACTGAGGGTTTCCCTCTCTATACGAAGGTGAAGTTGCTTTCATCAACATCCTCATCCTTTCTGCTGGGCAGGGAAAGCCTTGGCGAAGAAGAGAGGTGGCCGCGAGACCTCGTGTGCAAGGAGCTGGGCTGTGAGCTTTGGCAAAGGTTGTTGGTGCCAGGAATGCTGGAAAGGACTCCTCTTCCTCCAGGGATGCTGCAAAGGGTACCCCATCCTCTAGGGATGCTGCAGGGCTCCCCTTCTTCCAGGGATGCTGCAAAGGGCACCCCTTCCTTCAGGGATTCTGGAAAGGGCTCCTCTTCCTCCAAGGATATTGCAGGGCTCTCCTTCCTCAAGTGATGATGCAAAGGGTTCCTCTTCCTCCAGGGATGCTGGAGGGCTCCCATTCTTCCAGGGATGCTGCAGGACTCCCTTTCCTCCCGGGATGCTGCAAAGTGCTCCTTTTCCTCCAGGCCTGACTGGGGTGATGCTCAGAAACCAGGCAAACGTCTCCCTGGGATCCTGTGAGCAAACAGGCCGCTTCATGGAAAATCCAAGCGGAAAGCGCTGGGTTCAGGGGCTGCAGACGAAGCGGGGAGAGGGGAGCGCGGCGCAGCCAGCAGCCATCTGCCATCTGCCATCTGCGGCGGCCCGGTGAGGTAATGCCTCACGCTAAGTTAAAACATGTCGGGAGCCACAGCAGCTCTTGAGAACAGCAGACCTTTCCCAGATGGAGGCATCCTGTGCTGCTGCATCGGCTCTCCCAGCGAGGAAGAGGATGGGCACCCCTCCTGCAGCCGGCCACAAGGCTCGGTGGGTGCAGCCGGTCATCCCCTCTCCCCTGCTCGCCTGTGGCTGGAGTTTCATTTTAGGGAGCAGAGAGGCAGTAACAGGCTCAGCCTTTGCTGGTGAGCCCCTGAGGACTGAGGTGCAGAGGTGGAGGTGTGAGCGCTGTGTTGCCTTCCTCAATTCCTCTCCTCTCCCCTGCTTGAAAGTGGCACCCTCGTCCGTGATGTAGCACGAGCCCATTTTTCCATGGTGCTCTCAGTCACAGAATCACAGGATCACAGAATGATATGGGGTTGGGAGGGACCTCTGGAGATCATCTCCTCCAAACCCCTGCCAGAGCAGGGCCACCCAGAGCAGGTTGCACAGGAACGTGAGTCTCCACATTCTCTTTGGGCAGCCTCTTCCAGGGCTCTGCCACCCTCAAAGTGAAGAAGTTCCTCATGTTTAGGTGGTACTTCTTATGTTCAACTTTGTGCCCGTTCCCTCTTGTCCTGTCTCTTGTCACCACCGAAAAAAGACTGGCCCCATCCTCCTGACACCCACCCTTTAAGTATTTATAACCATTGATCAGATCCCCCATCAGCCTTCTCTTCTCCCGACTAAAAAGACCCAAGTCCCTCAGCCCTTCCTCATAAGAGAGATACTCCAGGCCCTTCATCATCTTTGTAGCCCTCTGCTGGACCCTCTCCAGCAGTTCCCTCTCCTTCTTGAACTGGGGAGCCCAGAACTGGACCCAGGGCTCCAGCTGGGGCCTCGATCGAGCCTCAGTCGAATGATGCTCAAAGACCAAGGGAGAGCAAACCCCCAGTGGGGTGTGGAGGTCAGGAACCCGCAGAGCAGAACCCCGAAGAGAAAGGTTTCTGCAAAAGGTGGGGCTGCACTTTTCCTGGCGGGCATGTCACATCGTCTCCTGGCAGCCCCCAGGGTTACTTTTACAAATTACTTTTGGGGGCAAAGCAGGGGACACACTCACGGAGGCCACGGGTGAGGATTCACTGCCCCCACGGAGAGGGGCCATGGGTGCTCGTGGGCACTTGTGGCTGTGGGGCCACAGGCGGGCAGCCCCGACCCACCTCCCCCCCCAAAAAAAAGCAACCCACAGGCTCAAAAATCCTCCTGATTGCAGTTTCCCTTTCCCCAGCAGCCAAGGGGAGGTCAGGCAGCCCGGAGCAGCCAGCCTGGGCGTGCAGAAGGAGCAGGATCCCGGTTTTTGGCTGCGTCTCCCGCACAGACACCAGCGAGCAGCGTTTTCTGCCAACGGGAGGGATGGCAGCAGCGACCATCCCCCTCGTGCCCGGGCTCTGCACGGCCCAACTGTCGGCCAGCTGCCTGTCCCTGCGAGGAACGCGGTGCCACAGGCAAGAGGGAGTTTGCTTGCTATGAGCGAGGGAAGAAATCGCGCCGAATCGGAGCAGCTGAATGGCAGCCAAATCTGCCTCTCGGCGGCTTTTCCACACTCCGCGCTCGCGCATTTGGCATGAGCCGCTCTGCATTGAGGTAATTCATTAATGCTGACCCAAAAATGTGTTTATGGGAGTCTTGAAATAGTTGGTAGGAGCGTAAGACTTTCCTTCCTCAACGCCGGGGCTCTCTCCGTGATGGGAACCGAGTATTAAAGCAGTCCCGGCTGCCGGGGAAGCGGCTCCCGCCGGCGTGCACACGCGTGCCCCGAGCACACCCACCCCGGCACGCTCGCCCCCCCCTTGTGTGCCGTGCCGAAGCCTTTTCCCAGCTCTATCCCGGCCATTAACCCCCCCCTGGGTGGGATTGGCAGCGGCTTTTGCTCACCCTGGGGGTGCAGGAGCAGCCCCCCGGCTCTCTGGGGAGCAAACAAGGGGTGATGGGGTTGGAAAGGCGGCACCCTGAGATGATGGGACTGTCAGCAGAGAGGCAGGGTGGTGCAAAAGAAGGGGCTGTGGCAGGGGAAGGGGAGGCGGGATGTCCCCAAGGGCTGTGGCCACCACCTGGGACCCCGCGGCGGCTGCGGCTCGTGCGGAGAGAACAGCTTTTTCGGGTTAACCGTGGGTTTCGCCACCCGCACAATGGGTATTGCTGTTGTCGTTCCAGTTATAAATCTGGATAAACAAGGTCGGGCTCTGGTTATTGAAAAGAGCTGAAAAAGAAAGACAACTTTCACTGCTTCCTCGGATGAGGTGCCTGATGGACAGTTCCTTGGCCGGTGCGGTCTGCGCCACGCTCCCGGCTCAGCCCTGGAGCCGTTGGGGACCTGCCAGGGTGGGTGACAGTGGGACAGGGTGGCAGCAAGCACCCCGGCTGGCAAACTACTGGGGCAGAGAGCCACTGTGGCCCAGGGCACCTTTCCACTCTGTCCCCAGTGCCCTTCACTTGTCAGGTGGAGCTGGAAGTGAAGAAAAAGAGAAAATGAGCAGAAAAGAGCTGAGCCAGCTCTTCCCAAGGCTGGGGCTGACCGTGACCACCCGTCCTCCACCCACCACCCCGATTTGGGTGGGAAAGAGTCTGATCCCCAGCTGGGGACGCAGGGGGACATGTCGCCCTTGCACGGGCACGTGGCTGCTGCCGGGATGCTCCAAGCACGGATGCCGTACCACGTGTGCCGGCCCCCGGCAGCCCCCGGCTGGTCTGTTCGGTGCTCGCCAGCTCTGTCTGACCCACTGAACTCTTTGTGCACAAGGAAACCGGGCGCTGAGCTGGGCCCTGGAAAAAAGGGAGGCTCCGGCGAAGCGCGGAGCTTTTCCCAGCGGATGACTTCAGCCTCCCGGCAGGGCTCACACGCAGCCCCGGCACCGAGTCCTTTGCTCTCCAGGAAGCTCCTTTCTTTGGGAAGCCTTTGTTCCAGCAAAGCTGCAGCGGTCCCTGCCCCCGGGGAGCCCGTGGGACCCGCCAGTGTGGGGCCACCTCTTAGGGTGCCGAGGAAGCCACCAGCCCTGCAGGGCTCCCCACATTGTGTAGGGAACATTCCCACTCCCCTCAGCCACCCCTGGCAAAGGACATCTCCTTTGGGATGAAGAAGCGTGTGTGGGTCACATCCATCCCGCCTGGGCACACTGCTCCAGGTAGCTCTGCAGCATGCCCTCGAGATAATTATTAGCTGCAATTAATAGCAAAAATCTTCCTGTGAAATATCTCATTCACCCAGTTGGACACACCGTGGCACCAGCCCCACGCCAGTAATGGCACGGTGATTAATTCATGGGTGGCATGGACACCTCTAGAAGCGAGGCTGGTCCGTGTGAGCGGGTGAAGAAGACACTGGCCACCACACTGCCATCATCCACCTCCCACCTCTGTAACCGGGATGCAAATTTTGGGGGCCAATCCCTTGGATTCAGTTACACGGTCCCTACCCCAGCCTGGAGCTCCCGCACCCACCCACAGCCATCGGCAGCAGTAATCACCGTCAGCAGCAGAAATAACCATCTTCAAGCTCAGCAACACTCACTCTTACCTTCTCACCATCCCCACCACCCCCACTTCAAGCCCCCCAAATCCCCGAGACCCCTTGGGTTGGGTTGGTCCAGGTGGTGCTGAGTCTATTTTTAGGCGGGTGGGGGGAGCTCGGCGTCGGACCCGGCTGGGAAGAATAAAGCAGGAGCCAGAGGCGCGGGGCTGGGGGCAGGGAGGGAAAATGCCTTTGTGCTGGGGAGCGGAGGCTGCCGTCCCCGCCAGGCTTCCTCTGCTAGGTGTGGTGCTGGGCTGCGCGGGATGCTAGGAAGGGAAACCGGGGGCCGGGGTGGGGGCAGCGAGCCGCCAGCCCAATAAAACTGAGGGGGGGGTGGGGGGTGGGGGGTGGGGAGAGAGAGGAGGGGAGAGGTAAAAAAAAATAAAGAAATAAAGAAAAAAAAAGTAATCTACAACTCCTGAGGTTGTGTGCTGGGCCGGGGTCCAGCTCGCCCGACGCCAGCCCCGGCGAGGAGGGCACGGGGAGAGGTCACCCAGCTGGCGCGGACACCGATCTTATCTCTGCCCGGGGATGTCCAGCGCTTCCTCCCCCCGCACCGCTGCAGATGGAACTGGTGATGACCCAGGGCTGTGGGGTCACCCGCCCCCCCCCCCCCCCGTGATCTCCCTGGGGAAGCGGGGGTGAAAGGAGGGGTTGTGCTGGGGGGGGTGTTGTGTGTGTGTCCCCCGTGGGAAAGCTAAGCCGGGTAGTGACCCCGTGTGCTTCACCCCATGCCCCAGCCGGGTGAGGGGCTCTTGCTCTCCAGGATGTGGGGAGGGGGAGTGAAGTGCTGTGGCGTTGCCCACGCAGGCAGTGCAGCCCCTCCATCCCCTGCTCTAGGCATTTGTGGGTGCTTTGCACCCAGGTGTCCTTACATCCAGGCATTTTTTGGGTGCTTTAGCAGCCTGCTCCATCCCCCCTCACAGCTCTCCTTCTTTGTCCCTTCTTTGCAGCTCCCATCCCTCCTCCTCCAGCAGCCGTGCCTCTCTTTTCCCCCTCTGCCACCCTCCCTCGGCTCTTCAGCTCCATCCCTGCACTGGGATACAGCACTGATGGCAAATGCACTGCAAGGCAGGGGTTGGAGCAAAACCTCTCCAAAACATAAAGCACTGAGCTTTGCTCCGAGGGCAGAGGGTGGTTTCTTTGGGGGGAAGGTCCCAATCCAACCCGGGGACCTTCTTTGGGATTTTCTCCCCTAAACCACCCCAGCAGAACAGGGATAACAACACCGTTCCAACATCTCACCCTGCACTGCCCTGCTCCCAGTTCTGTGTCCAGGCTGGGATTTTACTCCAGAGCCACTGGGGTCCCCACTGGGACATCTCCACGCAGCCATGTCCCCAACACCTTTGGTCCAGCTGCTTTTCAAGGTGGGCAGCAGCTGCCAGACGTAGGCAGGAGGGTGGGTGGCAGCAGGAGCCCGAGGCAGTGGGACGAGGGGGTCTTTTCGTCCAGAAGGAAAGCATCACGAGCCCCCTGCCATCCCACATGGAGGAGGCCCAGGCTTGGAGCGGTCACTCAGAGTGGTGGGCACAAGGCTCTGCAGCTCCCCACCAGGAGGGTTTGTCCCAGCTCTTAGCACCGTTTCCAGGCCTGGAAAAATCCGCGCTTCCCCCTCTCTCACTCCACTGCAGCTCATCCCCACCATGTCCCAGGTACCAACTGGTGGCACCGGGTCCACCAGCAGCTCCAGGGCAGCCGTGACCCGTCCAGAGGCCAAGCTGGGGCTGCATGGTCAGCTGAAGCCTAGGAGAAGAGGCCAGGATGGGCGGTGGGGTCCCTGGGGTGACCAACTGCCCCAAAGGCTGCTCACTTCACCCCACAAGCAGCCATATGTCCTATGCTGGGGGCCCTCAACTCCCCCCCCAGCACCCACCTTGCTGCTCCCAGGGCAGGGACAAAGAGCCAAAGCCTTTGGGGGCTCGGGGGCTCAGCTCCAGATGGTGGCACCCGGCTGCTCCTCCGGCATGGCGATGCTCCAGCACCTTCCTTGGCTGCACGGCCGGGGCAGGGCAGGGGAGAGCGGGGACGAGGCTCCTTGCGGCCGTAGGGGCTCTCCCGCCGGCTGCTGCCCATTTGCTCTTTCAAAATCTTAACAAGAGGCTCCAGGAACGTGAAGGAAATCTCGCCCAAAAACCTCTGTCGCTCCTGGCTAGTGATTGAAGAATAAGTGAGACAAGTTGGTTTTTTTTTAATAATTTTTTTTTTTTTTAGGGCCTTTGTTTTGTTTAGGGTTAACAGCAGATCGGCTTTTTCAAATCATTTCCAGACACACAGAAACCATGGCATGCAATACCCCACCGCTGCGAGGAGGCTGGGAGCTGGGCTCTTGCGCAACCCAGTGCCCCAAGTCTTCCTGACACTGGGATTCACATTTCGGGCTTGGGTCCGGGCACGTCCATGGGGCTCGGAGACAGATACCCAGGGCTGGGGCATCTTTCACACATCGTCCCGTTTGCCGGGGAGGGGGTCAGGGAGCAGGGACAGATCTCCTTGTTTGCAAAAGGGTCCTGCAGCTCATCACCCCTCCGTGCCAAGGGCAGGAAGGACCTTCAGACCACCTAGCCTGAGGTTTGGCACGGCAAATCTCTGCTGGACGGCAGCCGAGCGGTGACCTGGAGGTGGAGGACACGCTGCTTCCCCACGCCAGCCCCAGCAGCGCGGCTCGGGAGGCAGATTTTAGCCACAGTCACCCATCTGCCAGCGAACCCACCGTTCCCCAACAGTCCCTAGGCTGACAGGCTGGAAACTTGAAAGCAAGGAGCCGTTCCTCTCCCCGCTCTGAAATTCCCAGCAGAAAATTGCCAGGGGAAAAGGGCTCGCCCTTGCCTTCACCCCGAGGCTGCTCCCGACCCCGGACGGGGGATGCTGGCCAAAAGATACACACGAAAAAAAGCCCTAAGAAAAATAAACGCCAAGCCCTGAGCATCCCTGTCCGCCTGGCAGGCAAATCTAAACACTTCCCTGCCTCAGCTCGGTGGGGCTGGGGGGGCGGGGGGGGGCGCGGGCAGATCGCAAGGAGCCAGAAAAGGGGCTTGCAAAGAAAAAAAAATAATAAAAGAAAGAAAGGAAAAGAAGGCAGAGGAAAAATTAATAACCCTCCTCCTTGGAAGGAAGGGAACTGGGCAGCAGCGTCCACACCGGTCCCAACCCGGCCCTCCCCGGGTGGCTCTTCCTGCTGGTGCCTGGGGACGCCCCCCTTCCTCCTCCTCCTCCTCCCCCTCATCTCCTCCTCCTCCTTCTTCTCCTCCTCCTCCCCCTCATCTCCTCCTCCTCCTCCTCCTCCTCTCCCTCTCGTCCTCCTCCTCCTCCTCCTCCCCTCCGCCCCGCTGATTGGTCCAGCCCGGCTATATTTTGCCCCTTCCAGCCCAGCATCATCCCAAAAGTTTTTTTTTGGGGGGGAAAGGGGGGAAAAAAAAATAAAAGAGGAAAAAAAAATAAAAAGAAAAGAAACCAAAACAAACCAAGCCGACCCCAAATCCCCCCGAAGCGCAGGCGAGGGAGGCGAGCGGCGGGGCTTGCTGCTCGGCGGCTGCTGGACCCGGTGGGACGCGGCGGGACCCGGTGGTTTTGGGTTGTTTTTTCTTTTTTTTTTTTTTTTTCTCTCCGGCACCCGGTCGGGTCTGACACAAAGTGCTGTCCAGCTGGAATGAATATATCTGAGTCTAACTACTGCCGAGAGGAGATATCGCAACCCCGGGGCGACTGTTCATGGGTCACCGCCGCCGTGCCGGCCGCTGAGCCCGGGCTCGCCTTCCCGCGCCCCCCGGGAGCCGCCTCCCCCTCCAGCCGCACGCCCAGCCCCGAGCCCGGCTTCGCCTTCGGCCCCGGCCCCGGCGGCGCGGCCCCCGGTGGCTCGGCCCCCGGTGGCGCGGCCCCCAGCCGCTCGCCCAGCCCCGAGCCGGGCTATGGATACAGCCCCCCGGCCGGCCGCGCCGAGGGCAAGGCCGGCGAGGATTCCCGCATCCGCCGGCCCATGAACGCCTTCATGGTCTGGGCGAAGGATGAGCGCAAGCGGCTGGCGCAGCAGAACCCCGACCTGCACAACGCCGTGCTCAGCAAGATGCTGGGTGAGCGGGACGGGCTGCGGGAGGAGGAGGGTGCGGGGATTTGGCGGTGCGGGGCTGGGGATGCGGGGCTACGGGGGCTGGGGATGCGGGGATGGCAGGGTACGGGGTTGGGGATGCGGGGATGGGGGTGTGTGGGGCTGGAGATGCGGGGTACGGAGCTAGGGATGCAGGGATATGAGGCTGGGGATGCGGGGGTACGGGGATGGGCATGTAGGGGTACGGAGCGAGGGATGCAGGGACGCGGGGCATACGAGGCTGGGGATGCAGGGATGCGAGTGTATGGGGCTGGGAATGTGGGGATACAGAGCTAGGGATGCAGGGATTGCGGGGTTTGCGGGGCTGGGGATGTGGGCTCCAAGAGTGCAGGGCTGTGGGATGCAGGAGTATGGAGTTAGGGGTGCAGGGATGTGGGGATACAGAGCTAGGGACACAGGGATGTTAGGCTGTGGGGCTGGGGATGCGGGGATATGTGGGTTCAGGGCTAAGGATGTAGGGATAGGCAGTTATGGGGCCAGGGATGTGGGCTGCAGGGGCACAGGACAGTGGGATACAGGGATATGGAGCTGGGGGGGGCGGGCTGTGGGAGTCCAGAACATCAGGATACAGGAATACAGGGCTGGAGATGTGGAGTGCTGGGCTGTAGGGCAGCGAGGTGCGGTCACAGGGCTGTGGATATATGCTGCAGGGATATGGGGTGTTGGGATGCAGGGATACAGCGCTGGGGATGCAAGCTGCAGGGGTAGGGGGCAGTGGAATGCAGGGATACAGGACTGGGAGCGTGGGATGAAGGGGAACGGGGCATTGGGATGTGCGCTGCAAGGGTCCGGGGCTGTGGGATGCGGGTGGCAAGGACAGGAGGCAGTGGGACATGGGATGCAAGGGGATGGGGCTGTGCTAGCCAGGCTGCAAGGGTACAGGGCTGCGGGATGCAGGGATAAGGTGCTGTGGGATATGGGAGAGGCAGGACTGTGGGCTGCGTGGTTGGAGAGCTGCGGGATACAAGCTGTAAGGATAAGGGACCAAGGGATGCCGGCTGCAAGGATGCAGGGCTGGGGGATGAAGGGCTGGGGGATGAAGGGCTGGGGGATGCAGCGCTCCGGGGCTGTGGCATGTGGTGTTAGAGGATGTGGGAAGATGGGGCTGTGGGTTGTGGGATGTGAGGAGACAGAGCTGCGTGCGCACAGGCTGCAGGGCAACGGGGCTGCGGGATGCCGAGATACGGGGCTGCGGGGTACGCAGCTGCGGGGAGGCAGGATATGGGAATTCAGGGCTGCAGGATGCGGGATACACGTCTGTAGGATGCGGGATGTGGGAACAGGGGAAGCAGGATATGGATAGACGGAGCCACAGGATGCGGGACTAACAGGAAGCAGGATATGGCCAGACGGGGCAGCAGGATGCGGAGACACGGGGCTGCGGGGATGGGCGGTTGGGGCTGCAGGGGAGCAGGGGAGCAGGCACCCCAGGGAGCGGGCTGTCCCGAGGGAGGCACAATCCTCTGTTCTGCTGGAGGGGTTCCTGCAGAGCCCCCCCCACCCCCCCGGGGCTTTGCACCCCCTTTGTCCCACTGCACCGAAGCACCGGGCACAGCCCCAGCCCTGCTTTGGGCTCCCATTCCCCATCCCTTCCTCCGCCAGCCAAGGGAGCCCTTCCCACCCCGAGGGTGCCCTCTCCCCGGGTGTCCCCACACCCCAGCCAGCGGCGGGTGGCCGAGCCGGTGTCACAGAGCTTCGCTTTCCCCTTCCAGGCCAGTCGTGGAAGGCGCTGAGCGCCAGCGACAAGCGTCCCTTCGTGGAAGAGGCAGAGCGGCTGCGAATCCAGCATCTCCAGGATCACCCCAACTACAAGTACCGCCCAAGGAGAAAGAAGCAAGCCAAGAAAATCAAGAGGATGGAACCCAATATCCTCCTGCATAACCTTTCCCAGCCTTGCAGTGACAACTTCAGCATGAGTCACCATGGCGGCAGCCAGCCGGGCCACCCCCAGCCTCCCCCACTTAACCACTTCAGAGAACTCCACTCCATGGGGTCGGATATTGAAAACTATGGCTTGCCAACTCCTGAGATGTCTCCCTTGGATGTCTTGGAACAGACCGAGCCGGCGTTTTTCCCTCCGCACATGCAGGATGACTGCAACATGATGCCCTTTCGCGGCTACCACCACCATCACCAGATGGAGTTTCCCCAGGAGAAGTGCATGGGGCGGGACGTGGCGGTGCCCTACGCGCAGACCCCCTCGCACTTGGCCGACGCCATGAGGACTCCCCATCCCTCCAGCATATACTACAACCAGATGTGCTCGGGAACTCAGAACGGGCTTTCCGCCCACCTGGGCCAGCTCTCGCCCCCACCCGAAGCCCACCACATGGAGAGCGTGGATCACTTGAACCAAACCGAGCTCTGGACAGACGTTGACCGCAACGAGTTTGACCAGTATTTGAACATGAGCAGGACTCGTCCCGAAGCCTCGGGACTCCCTTACCATGTCTCCCTGTCCAAAGTGACTCCTAGGAGCATCTCCTGCGAGGAGAGCAGCTTGATATCCGCCCTGTCCGATGCCAGCAGCGCTGTTTACTATAGCCCCTGCATCACCGGTTAGGTTGGCCCCACCGTTCCGATGCTCTCGCCGGGAGAGCCCCGACTCTCCCCTAAAAAAAAAAAAAAAACCCAAAAAGCCATCCTCCTTTAACCACGAGCTCCATAATATTTAGAGTTATCTCATTAAATGCATCGCTTTTTTCCTTTGTTTTTGGGTTTGTTTTGGTTTTTTTATTATTATTTTTTTAAAATTTTGTTTGTTTGTTTTCTAGAGGAAAAAAAAACACAAAAAAAACCATGCTGAACTCACTGATATACCGTATAACTATATATCACAGATAGATGCCTTTCCCAAGCACTAGCCTGCCTGCCGTGCTCCCCCCCGGCTCCAGCCCCCGGCAGGGCGTAGCTCTAGCTCCCACCAGCTCCGAGGGGCACTCTGAAGCCCGTTGCCAGTAAATCCTGCCCAAAACAACCACCGCCAGGACCAGCTGAAGCCACCTGCCCCCCAAGAATTTAAGCCAAGGGCAGAGGAACTCGCGAAGGAAGGGGGGGAGAAACTTTTAAGGAAGACTTTACCGGGGCCGTTAAAGAGTTGGCGCCTGTTAGGGGTGGGCTTTAGGACAGTTTTTACTGTATTCTCAGCAATATATTTTAATTGGGCAACAAAACTATATTTTTACTAAGCATTTTTATATATAAAATGGTATTTAATGTCTTTTGGGATTTTTTTTTTTATTAGACTTTTTAAAAATAAATCAAGGGATATCCATGAGATCTAAAGCATTTATGTAGCAAAGCTGGATTTAAAGGAAAAAAAAAAAAGGGGGGGGGGAAACAGGAGATATTTTGTGAAAAGGGAATGACAATGTAAATATTGTGGAACAATTGACTGGAATTTTGTACAAAAGAAAAATATGACTGCAAACACTTTTATTGTCTAGAACTGTATGGAGAGCAAACTGTTTTATACTGGTTAATTATTAAAACATCTTCATATAATTGTTCCCATCTTGTGTGCTTGTTGTGTGAACACATATTTTCCACAAATACATGTTGTCCCAACCATTTCCAGATTTTTTTGTATCCGTTGATTAATGTTTTGACAACCTGGCAGATGTATTAATTTCCAGGCTGCCGCCCGCCCGCCCCGTCGGCCGGCTGGGCTCGGCGCGGGACGGCGGCTCCGGTGGCTCCGGCAGTGGGACGGGACCATGGCAGCCTCCCGGAGATGTGCTCTGCAGGAAAAGCAGCTGTTCTCAGATTTAAATACAATAAAAACATGTGATATCCTCCTCCGCAACCAGCCTTGGTGTGGTTATTACTATCATTTCGCCGGCCCCCCACGCCTCAGCCCGTTTTCCCATGAAACCTCCCCAAAAATCGAGGCCGGCTGATGCTCTCGTCCTCGGAGCTGGAGGAAAACCCTGTGTCCCAGAGCCCTTCCACCTTTTGGTCCCCACTGGCCACTTCCCGGCTCTGGCAGGCAGTGGGTCTTGCCAAGCCATGGCCGTGCCCATCCGGACCCCGCTCAGAGCCACCGGTGTTTGGCCGGAGCTTCATCCCCCTCCTCTGAATCACTGCATCATTTTACAGCATTATTTTTTTTTGTTGTTGTTCAATTCAAAAAAGAGAAATGACAATCTGTTGCATAAAACCCTGGTGGCATCCGTTCCTTGAACGCCGAGTGATTTAAACCAGGCTGATATCGCCAAAAAAGGCTATTTAAAAAAAAAAAAAAAAATTGAATAGAAGAAGAGGTTTTTTGTTGCTTTTGTTGGCAAAGAATTGCCTTTTAGGGGAAATGGATATTTAACAAATGACATTAATTTTCAAGCTTCTCCTAAATTAAATTCACATCAGTGTTAACAGGACTAAATCCTGACTCACTTTTTTTTTTTTTTTTTTTTTTTGGTGTTGTTTAATGTGAAGCGCTAATAAACGGGACCACTTTGGGGGCTGGCGACGCCTTCCCGTTGAACGCCAGAAGGGCTCTTCATTGTCTTTCCATATACAGTATGCAAAAAAAAAAAAAAAAAAAAAAAAAAAAAGAAATAAAAAGGGGAATACATGGAAAAATGACCTCACTACCTACACGGGAGGGCTGGCGGGCGCCCGGCGGGTGCCAGATCCCGCGCCGCAGCAAACAAACACACAACACCAAATGAGAAGCATCCTGTGCCGCCGCCGATGACTATGAAAGGAAGCAGCCGTCTATAGGCTCCGCTCCCCGGAGCGGCCTGGGAGGAAGGGGATGGGGGGGCTGGATAAAAGAAAGCACGGGGTGTGGGGGGGGAGAAGGTGGCTAAAAGAAAGCCCTGACTTATTTTCCAGCCGCTTCCAGGTACCTTCCAGGCGAGGATGCCATCACTTCCCGCCGGTGGGAGAAGCCACGCTCGCGCCGGCCCTCGCCCAGCTGCCCCGCGGTGCCGGGGGAAGCCGGCGGCGGATCACACCACGGAGGAAATGTTAAGTCATATTATTTTTTTCTGTGGCAAAAATTCCCTTCTTTCCCCACGGCTCAGGCGGTGCCAGCTCGTCCCTCCCCTCAAAGGATGGCTAGAAATCTTCGGGGGGGGTTTTCCAGCCGTGGTTCGTCGCTCTGGAGTAATTTGGGTCCATCGTGCCCCAGTTTTGGGTGCTCACCGGCACTGGGTGGCATGGACGGGAGTTTTCCCAAAGCACCTGTGCTGGAAAACTGTTGAAAATCATACTTTCCCCTGGGGAAAGGGGGAGCAGGGCGGGGAGGGGGTTTCCTGGCTTTGCACCCAAGGATGCTGCCTGGGGTGGGTACCGGACCCAAAACCGCAGGGTGATGGATGATCACTCCCACCCATAAATGCTTCGTGTTGAAACCCTGGGTGGTTTGTGACTTGCAGGGACAGTTTGCAGGGACATACCGGGACCTGCCGTGCCCACCCGTCCCCGAGTCACCGAGACCCAGCACCAGATTTGGGCTCCCCGGCTCCCCATCACTCTGAACACCGCCCGGCGTTTGCTGGCAAAGCCCTGGCTTTTCTTCCCTGCAAAAAGCAGGCAGGGCCCTGCCAACCCTCCTGCCTAACTCAGCCCTGGGCGTTTTTATTAATAATAAAGCCTTAATTGCAGCCGAGGCTGCGAACAATGCGCGGCCGCCCCGTCTCGCTGGCCAGCCCTACCCCAGGTCACGGGGAAACGAGAGAGAAGGAAAAGGAGAGAGGAAGAAAACAGGAGCAGGGGTTTGGGTCAGATAACAGCAGGCAGAAGGACCCGTGCCAGACCCCGGGGGATGCCACCGCCTCCTCCCATTGCTCGGTGTTTTTTGCACAGCTATTTTTTTTTTTTTTTTTGCACCAAAAACCTCCCCATTCTGATGGTAAATCCATCCAGAAGTGTCCCAAACCAGGGCTGTTCCTCCAGCCTGGCCTCCCAGTGGGCAACGTGTGGCTGGTACCGAGCCAGCGGGCACCACCCCACGGTGTCAGACCCACAGTATCACGTTTTAGTGGGGGCCAGGGCAGGATCTGGCCCTCCCCAGACCCAGGGTATGGCTGGTCAGCACCGGGGCTGGTCCAGCTCTCCCAGGAGGGCAGGGAGATAGGCAGGCCCTAGGGATGCTGGCTCCTTGATGAGCTTTAACCACCCAGCTAATTGGCCACGTTCAATTGGATGCTAAATCCACTGTCTCCCAGTTTTGCCAGGCTCCGGTGGTTTGACCGCGGGAGTTTGCTCAGCTCGAGGGGGGTCAGTGCAAAGCATAGGTCAGAGAACCCAGCTGGGGATGGGATGGGATGGGATGGGATGGGATGGGATGGGATGGGATGGGATGGGATGGGATGGGATGGGATGGTCCAGCCGTGCCCATGGGTGCTCAGCTCTCCCTTCACCCCACTGGAACACATCCTGCCCCACTTGGGCACTGGGACCAGCCAGCCCTGACCACTGGGAGAGCCTTTTCATTTTTAACATCACCTCCTTTCCCTGCCCCCATCCCTGTGCAGCCGCGCTGGGGCCAGGAAACCATCCACCAGTGTTTTATTTCGCTGCGTGCCAGTGGCTCAGGTGTGACGTGGGACTGGAAATGGACGGGGCTGGAATAGTTTGGGGATGAGTTCACCGCCGTTATGGCTCAGGCCGGGGCTGTTACCACGCAGCCCCTTCCGATTTTTATGACTTAATCTCTCCAAAGCTCCGGGCCTGATGGTTTTGGACTGGGGGGGGAGGAGCGAGGGGCTCTTAGCAGGTCGTTACGGCAGAAATATGGAGAAGGTATTTGACAGGTCTATGTAAATCCTGACATCTTGCTGCCTTTCCCAGGACGGCTGCAGGGGCAGGGAGAGGGGGAGGCACCGCCAAGTCCTGCCTGGGCTTTATGGATGGGTGGCATCTGCTTCACATCCCCTGGAGATGTGGGGCTGTGGATCCCCCCCCCAGGCTCACTGCCCCACAGATTGGGGCTGCTTCTGCAGAGGCCCCAACATGCTGTGGCACGTGTGAGTGTCACCAGCCCCTGGGGCAGCATGTGAAGCGTGGACACCCATCCTGTCCTTCCCTTCCCATGCCACCCGCCAGGGCTGCCACTGTGCTGTGAGTTGGGGAGGGGGTCAGGGTGGCATGAAGGGTGTGTGTGTGTGTGCATCTGCGTGTGTGCACACGTGTGTGTGTGCGTGTGCATCCCAAGATATCCATGTGGGAGTGTGTGTGTGCATCCATGTGTATGTGCACCACTGTGTACATCCATGTGCGCGTGCATTTATGTATGCATGTGCATCCCTGGGTATCCGTGTGCGTGTATCTGAGTGTGAGCCCGCATGTGTGTAGCCACACGTGTGCATCTCTGCGGGTGTATGTATGTGTGCACGTCCCTTTTTGTATATCTGCATGTGCATGACTCTGCAAGTGCATCCACGCGTGCTTGTGTCCATCCACGTGTGCCTCCATGTGTGCCTCTGTGTGTATCCATGTGTGCATCTGCCCGTACACACACGTGTGTGTGCATCCATGTGTGCCCGGGCACGTGCATCCATGTCTGTGGGTGTGCACCCATGTGGGGGTGTATCTGTGTGTGTCCACGTGTCTTCATGTCTGTGTGTGTGCATCCATGTGCATCCACGTGTGCCTCTGTGCGCATCCACACGTGCATCTGCGTGTATCCATGTGTGCATCTGCCTATATATGCACATATGTGTGCATACACATGTGCACAGGCATGTGCATCCATGTCTGGGGTGTACACCTATGTGCATGTGTGTGTGCACACGTGTGTGTGCACGCCCTTGTGCGCGTATCCATGTGTGTGCACGCCCTGTGTGCGCGTGTGTGTTCTGCTGGAGGTTCGCTGGCCAGGTTTATAGACGTTCTGGGGTTTTTTTTGATTTTTTTTACGGCGTTTTAGAGCGCTCGATGACATCACCCAAATATTAAAACAGCATGTGCCAGCCGGCCGGGCCCGGCCACGCGCGGCTCTGGGCTTGCCGCTCCCGAGGCTGAAGCCACGGTGGAGCTGGGGGGCGAGCGGGACCCCTGGGGGTGGCCGACAGCAGCTCTGGGGCAGCTTGAACCATCCCGGTCCGGAGGAGGCCGGAGGGGAGGGAACGCCGACACGCGCCCGTGGACGCACCGCCCGGATGAAGTCATCTCAGCTGGGACGTTAAGGGGGAATTCCAGCTTCTGGATCCGTGTATTTTGGGTGCTCACCACCACCCGTCCCTGCGGTGGGGACATCGGTGGGAACGGGGAGATGCTGGTCCCCCCCACCATGGCACCAGGCGGCTGCTCTACCGCTAGCGATGGGATTTTTATTATTATTTTTTTTTCCCCTCTTCCACCGAAAAAGAAGAAAGAAAAAAAAATAATAATAATGAAGATTTATCAAAACCAAACCTGTTTGTGGGAAACAGCTCCAAAACATTTCCTGACTCGAGAAAAAGAGCATTGGAAAAAAAAAAAAAAAAAAGAGAGAAAAAAAAGTTTCCAGGTTTTTTTTTAGATGGGAGGCAAACCATTTTGAGATGTAACGGCGTTACACGCGGCAGAGGTTAACCAGAGGGAAAAGGCTGAAATGCAAAGGAAGGTTTCAAACGTTCCCACCGCGACCTTTCCTGACTGAGCCGAAGAAAAGTTCCCAAACCTTCCCCCAAACTTTCTGTTTTGCAGCCCGGTTTGGGAAAGGAAACGTTTGAAAATCTCAGTGCTCCTTGCAGGACAGGAAAGGCAGCGTTTCCTCCGTGGCCGTGCCCGGAGCGGCCGGGCGGGCGGCAGAGGAGCACGGGGAGATGATGGATGCTCTTCCCAGCTCTGCTCCCCAGCGGTTTCCCAGCAGCGACCGGCCCTGGGTGCTGGCAGGCACGTCCTGCGGGCAGAGGAGGGCAGCTGCCTGCGGGGACCTGGGGCCACGGTCGCGTAGATATTACAGGTTTTGTGAAAGAAAAAGGCAATAAGCCAGCAAGGGGTCCTTAATGTGCCCTGGAAAGTCTTCACAGCCTGAAACTCATTTTTTAGCATTTCTTTAGCTGCAAAGTTCAGCCTCTCCATCACTGGTGGAGCTCTGGTTGTGGTTCCCCAGCTCACAGCGTTGCCCCTGCCGGCTTCACAACCCTCTCCCAGCCTTGGGGACACCACCAGCACCTGTTCCCGCAGCCTCCGGTCCCACACCACCCATCTACTCACCCAACACCATGCTGGGGTCTCCTTGGGACCATAAGGGTGGCAGGTTTGCTCCTCATTGCATGAGCCATGGGGGAGTTTGGGGACTTGCTCTCCCCAGTGACTCTCAGTCCAGCTGAGCCCCACAGACACCCACCAGAGCCACTTTGTGCTCCTCTTCCGAGCTGAACCAACAATGCTGAGATGCACTTAGAGGCCAAAGGATCATGAGGGGAGGTTTGATAGTGCTCTGCAGAGGTCACCTAGCTCAACCCAATACAACCCAACTCAATGTAACACAACCCAATACAACCAACATGACAGAACTTAACCCAACACAACCCAGCCCAACCCATTATAACCCAACCCAGCCAACACAATCCAAAATAAGCCAACAGGACCCAAAATAAGCCAACACAACCAAAGGTAACCCAACCTAAACTAACAAACCCAACCAACCTAATCCATCTTAACCAACCTAACCCAACTAACCCAAGGTCCCAAGGAGACCCCAGCATGGTGTTGGGTGAGCAGATGGGTGGCGTGGGGACGGAGGCTGCAGAGCCAGATGCTGGTGGTGGCCCCAAGGCTGGGAGATTGATGTGAGGCTGGCAGGGGCAATGCCGCAAGCTGGGGGACCACAACCAGAGTTCCACCAGTGATGGAGAGGCTGAATCTTGCAACTAAAGAAATGTTAAAAAACGAGTTTCAGGCTGTGAAGACTTTCCAGGGCACATTAAGGACTCCTTGATGGCTTATTTCCAGAGCCACTTTGTGGTCCTCTTCCGAGCTGAGCCAACAATGCTGAGATGCACTCAGAGGCCAAAGGATCATGAGGGGAGGTTTGATAGTGCTCTGCAGAGGTCACCTAGCTCAACTCAATGTAACACAACCCAATACAACCAACATGACAGAACTTAACCCAACACAACCCAGCCCAACCCATTATAACCCAACCCAGCCAACACAATCCAAAATAAGCCAACAGGACCCAAAATAAGCCAACACAACCAAAGGTAACCCAACCTAAACTAACAAACCCAACCAACCTAATCCATCTTAACCAACCTAACCCAACACAACCCAACTAAAATAACCCAACACCACCCAACCTAGCCTACCCAACCCAAGTAACTCAACGTCCCATGGAAACCAAGCCTCCCCATTCCCTCCTGCACAGCCAAGCTCAGCCCTTCTGGAATGTTGCAGGGGTCTTGGTGGAAAGCTCTCCCTCCTCCTGTGCTCCAGGGGGATAAGCCCAGCAGGGAGCTGAATCATGTCCCCCCCCCGCCGGTGCGGGAGCGTCACAGACTGTCTGAGGCTCGTCAGGAGAGTCAGGCCAGGCCGCGCGGGGCCGTTCTGGGAAGCAGTCCAGCCATCCGCTGGAGAGAGGAGTCTGCCTAAAAATGACTCTCCTGGCTCCTCTCCACACTCCGACCGTCCCATATGGAACAAATGTACATTTTCCATCAATTGTTTGTATTTTTCATTTAAAGAAAGAAGGGGAGGGAGGGGGGGAAAGACAGAAAGCAAGCGGGCTATACATATATGCGAAGCGTCGGTGACAGCAGATAGGCCCCATCGCGGAGAGGGAGAAACACTGGCCTGCGTTCAAGAGACTCAAACGTATGGTATGAAACAATAAATTTTAAGTGTGTTTTGACATATTTGGTGGTCTCTGCCTCACGCTTAATGAGTGTTGGTCCATGTTACGGGGGAACCGCACAGCTCGAGGTGGTTGGCAGGCTGTGCTGGGGGCCGGGGAGGGAATGGGGTTGGGGGGAGCTGGTGGCCAGCGAGGCCGGAGGTAGACATCGAGGTGGTCCAGGCATGTGTGCCCCGAGGAGACGTGGCACGGGGACGTGGCACAGGGGGACTGCACCAGCACGCTCGGAGGAAGGGATGCTGCGGGCACCGCGGCGCCTCGGCACCCGCAGGGGACAAGCTGCGGCAGCGGCGGTGCCAAATCGCAGGAGGAAGCATCAGGAGGTGGAGTTGGGTGGTAGCTGGTGGTGGGGGACACCACGACGCAACGGTGATGTCCCAGGGCAGCATCTCTTGCCACCGCAGGGCTTGGACAACCTGTGCTCGCATCTCCAGGCTGCCTCCCACCCGGGCTGCCAGCCCTGCTCTGCCCGCGGGAGGACCACGAGCTCCCACATCTCCATCACCACGGGGAGACAGCCCGAGAGGACAGGAGAAGCGGCAGGAGAGGCCAGCGCAGCCCTCCCGCGTCCCCCCGCATCCCCCGCCGCTGTGCCAGGCTGCCCGGCTCCCCCCGTCTGACAGGGCTTGATCAGAAAGATGGACATGAAAGTGGAGCTTGGCTCTGGTTTCTCTCTCATTCAGAACATTCAAAAACTATTAACTGTGGTGGGGGTAAGCAAGCAGCTGGTTTTAATATCGTGCTCTTCCAATTGTGTTGGGTTGGGGTTGTTTTTTTTTTTCCCCCTGCTTTTCGCGAGCACTTTAAGTGACATGGTTACATGTATTTGATTAAAAAGCTGTAATTCAACGAGTGCGTTTTCTTGTACTGTACAAAACGGCTTAAAGACACAGGATTTATTTATGGTGGTCTCCCAGTTCTCCAGCTCTGCCGAAAGACAAGATGACAGGGAAATCGCGGGCGGGGAGCCGGGGGGGGGACGGATAGCAGCAGAGGGGGACACATAATCCTGCCTGGCTTTCCCAGCGCGGGGACCACAGTCGGACCCTTTCCTCCGCTGTAAGGCTCAGCCTCCTGCCACCACCCTGGTCCCTGGGGCCGTTCACCACTCCCAAAGGCACCAGTCCCTTTTCAGTGTCCCCAGGGCTGGTTCTCAGCTCGCAGAGGCTGGCAGAGAGGGGACAGCGAGGAGGGGACACCCGGGTTTGTCCAAACTGGTCCCCATCTTGCCTGCAGCAAGATGCTGAAGGATCTGGTGGGAGGAGGCGGGGGGGGGGGGAGAGAGATGTTTTCTGCCCATGCCCACCCCCTGCCCGCGCAGGGATGCTGCCAGCCTGAGGAGCCCGTCCCAAGACGGCAGCTCTTTTTCCTAAGGAGGAAAAAGCCTTTACGAGATCCCAGCGAGGAGCCGTGGCCCAGTGCCGCCGAGAGCCCGGGATGGTCTCCCATTAACCCCAGCATCTCCCACAGCACGGCCACGGCTGGGAGCCACGGGCACCCATACCCCATCCACTTGACTGCTTCCAAAGTGATGTGTTTCACCCCAAAAGGCAGGCGTGGAAGCTGCAGAGGAGATCCTGCAGAGGATGAGAGAGCTGGGGTGCTCTGCACCCCCTTGAGCACCCCCATAGCCCCCTGTCCCCACTCTGCTGGCACCGAGGAGCCACACATGGCTGTGGCAGGGACTGTGTGCCCCATCCCACCTCCCGGCTGGTTGCATTCCTGTGCCTGTCCCCGGCCTGGGAGGCAGGAATGTGTGTGAGAGTGTGTGTGTGTGTGTGTGTGTGTGCCGTAAAGCAGCTCCACCCAGGACAGCTTCACCCCTCTCACCCAGATTTCCTTATATATAATAAAAACTGACCCAGTGATGCATCCACCTCACCTGTTCCAACCCCCCCCCCCCCCCAAGAGATGTGCATCCCTGGGGGCATGGACACCAACCCCAGCATCACCCAGAAACACCCCAGAGCACCCCATCTGCCCCCCTCCCCTCATCCCAGCCTGGGGGGGGTGAGGGGGGGGGGTCCAGGGGCCACCCAGCTGTGCTGAGCTGCGTCTTTTCCTCGGCTCGCTCCTGCCTGGGGATCACCTGCAGTTCAGTTGATTTATGAACGGAGAATTTTTCAAGCTCCGTTTCCTTTTCATTGTTGTTTCAGTTGCTGCGCTCGCTTCCGCCCGCCTTTGAATAACTCCTGCCACGCTGCGAGCGGTGAGAAAGGCAGCGAGTAAACACTCACACTCGGCCCGGGAGCCGGGGGGCAAGAGCCTTCTCCCCTCCCCGAAAGCAGGGGGACACCGGGCTGGCTGTCCACCGGCCGATCCCACCTGCGGAGGGAGGATGCTGGGCTCAGAAAAGCCTGAAAGTGGATCCCTCTTTTGCCACAGCTGTGATTTGGGACAGGGAGCAGCATCCCAGCCCCTCGCCCCACGGCACGGCCCTGTGGGGGTGCTGCTCCCCCACTTTGAAGCTGGGGAAGGGTTGGGGGGAATGGGGATGGTGGATGGTTTTACTGGAGAGACCCTAAAAAGTGTCTTGGGGAGGGGAGGGGGTCGTCTCTCTGGGAAGGGCAGGGTGTCCCCTCCAAGACCTCTGCTCCACCGTGGTTGGGCTGAGGGATGGCACCCAGCTCCAACCCCATCCCCATACCAGGGTGATGCCCAAATGGAGGGGGGGCTGGCTCCTCCAGCTGGTGTCACCCCCCACGCTGCAGAGAGGATGCTCTGGAGGGAGCTTGGGCTGATTTAGAGCAAAACCCTTAAAGAAAAAAAAAAAAAAAAAGAAATAATAAAAGGAAAGAAACCCCATCCGCAATCTCAGCTCAGCCCAAGACCCACATCCCCACCGCTGCCACCTGCCAGCCCCGCTGCCACCCGCCTGCCCCCCTCCCTGAGGAAACCCCCCACGACCCCGAGAGCGGACCCCCAGCCGGGGAGGTGGGCAGCTGCCCGCCCCTGCCTGCGCCCATTGTCCTGCCCTTCCTCCCCGCAGCCCCCCGCCGCCGCCCCGGGGCCGGGGGGGAAAACAGGAAGCTCTCCCCAGCACGCTGCTGCGGAAATGAGACAAGCGGGCTGGAGCGGCGGCGAGGACGGCGGGAGGAAGCGGACGGGATATTTGGAACCGACGGCGAATTCTTGGGCTTATCTCTGCGCCGCAGAGGCCCAGGAGTCCTTACAAAACAGCGCCCAGCTGGAGCGAGGCCCGCGGCCGGGGACGCGTCCTCATCCCCGTGCCACCGCCCCTGGTACCCTCCTCCGGTGGTGGGATGCTGGTGGCAGGGAGGGGACGCCCGCCCAGGGGGGTGGGTGGCACCTGAGTGACTTTGGTGGCGGCAGAAGGGACCTGACACCTTGCTGGGGGGTGGGGGGTGGGGATGGGCAGCCTCTGGGTTGAACGATTCCCGGGTTGCACATCCCCATCCTTCACGGCAGACTTGGGGACCGAGTCACCCCCCAGCATCCATAAAGCCTGGGGAAAAATGCCATCGGTTTATAAACCCCGCAGGGCACGAGTCCCCCCCATACCCATTGGGAACCATTCCCCATCCTGCCTGCAGTCTACCCCAGTCCTCCCCACAGCCTGCCCCCCATCCTCCCCACAATCTGCACGGGGACACCACAAGCCCGTCACCTCCCTTTCCTCTCCCGCAGGCACAGGGGCAGAGCTGGGATGGGGATGCTGGTCCCCTGCCTGCCCTGCACCCCACGCTGCCTGCCCACGAAGGGTTACGGCCAGCCCGGCTTGCTCCAATTCAGCCCTTCCAGCTGCTGCTCGCCGTTTTGTTGGGTTTTAATTATTTTTTCGTAACAATGCTGCCTTACTTTATATTCAGCGTGTTGGGCCTGGCTGGGGAATAGAAAGCGGGTCCGGGCTGGGAGCGCCCGACCCAAAGGCAAAGGTTTCTGCAGCGCTTCCTAAAAGCAGGCAGCTGCCTGCTGCAGGCAGGGAAGAGGGGCTGGGATGGTGGTATCATCCCAGGGGATCCAGGACTGTCACCAGCACCCAGAGATCCACAGTGGTTCTTCGGTGGGATCGGCCCCTCGTTTGTTAATTGTATGTGAAAATTAGGCAGGAGCCCTGCCGTGGGCAGCGGAGGCAGCCGGGGACACGCGGGGACCGGCACCGGGAGCAGCTCGGGATGGGACATCTCCTGCCCGGGGTGAAGTGCCCCCCCGGGTGAGGGGACCCAGCGTGGTGGCAGCAAGGAAGCGCCCACGGAGCTGGAGAGCGCTGGCGGTGAGGGCGATGCCCGTGGCCGGGACCCGCTGGAGAAGGCTGCTGTGGCCAGTGGAGCCAAATTCGGTGGCTTGGGGGGGGGCCAGGGTGTGACGGGTCACCCTGGCAGAGGCTGAGACTCCTCCTCTGCGGGGAGGAGGACAAAGGATGGAAGCGGCTGCCCCGTTGCAACACATCCCCGGGTGAGCACAATGGAAATGCCATCCTCCGTCTTGTGAAACAGGAACCTCATATGATCTCGCTGAAGGCTGGGGACGCTCTTGTAGGTCTGAGCGTGACGCTCCTCGGGCTCCTTTCTCCACCCGTGGGGAACGGGGACGGTGGGGACTCCCCCACTGCACCCCTGCCCCGGCAAGGACCAAGATGCCACCACCATTCCCAGCAGGACCAGGAGGAAGTGACCAAGGGTGACCGAACGGTGGGGGGAAAGCGATGCCCTGCAACACTCCCCCCCCGCCTCCAGGGCCAAAATACACCCAGGTCCCCCCCCAGCCCCACCGAAACACCGTCCCACAGAGTCACATGCACCCGCAGCCCCACTGAGCATCTCCCTCCAGCCCCACTCCAGGGCTCCTAAATAAACTTCGTTCTCCCTTTATGTTCTTGACCCCAGATTTAATTAGACCCCCCGTTTCCTGCCTGTATGAAAAATCACTTCCCCAAGCAGGTGGCTGCGATACCGCCGGGGCTGTTGTTGTTTTCTTCGGGGGTGGGGGGAAGGTGTTAATTGGGGGGAAGAGTTTGTTGTTTATTTTTATATTTACAAAGCGCAGCTTTTTCCTGGTGCCGGGCATCGGAAGAGTGGCAGGATGTGACCTTCATCCCTCTCCTCCTCGCACACACAATGTGGCCGCGAGTGGCGCGGGCTGTCGCCGGCATTGTGTGTCTGTGTGTCTGTGTGTCTGTGTGTGTGTGTGTCCGTCCGTCCATCTGTCCCCGGGGCCGACGGGCACCTTCTGCCTCGTCCCGACGGCACCTGGCGCCCGACGGCACCGGCACCCCCAGCTGCGCCCCCCCTCCCGCCCCACACAGGCACAGGGAGGCGGGAGGTCTGAGAAAAATAGCAAAAAAATAGAAAAAAAGCAAGGTTGCCGGTTTCCTCTCTGGAAAACAAGAGGGAGCGCAGCGGCAGCGTGGGAAGGGAGGGAGCGGGGTCCCCTCGGGTCCCCTGGGAACCTCTCCTTCTGTGCTGGAGGGGTGGCCGGGGCAGCTGCCCCCCTCCTTTGCCCCACATGTGGGGAAAACAAGCACTTTTCCCCCCATGCGTGGGGCAAATGAATCCTTTCCCCCCGTGCATGGGGCAAATGAACTCTTTTTCCTCCATGTGCATGGGGCAAATGTGTCTTTTCCCCCCATGTGTGGGGCAATCAGCCCTTTCCCCCCCGTGCATGAGGCAAATTAATCCTTTGCCCCTATGTGCAAGGGGCAAATGACCCCTTTCCCCCTGCGCATGGGACAAATTAATCCTTTCCCCCCATGCATGGGATAAATGAGCTCCTTTCCCCCAATGCATGGTGGAAATGAGCCGTTTTCCTCCCATGCGTGGGGCAAATGAGCCCTGTTAACCCCCATGTGAGGGGCAAATGCATCCTTTCCCCCCATGCAAGGGGCAATCAGCCCTTTTCCCCCCATGTGTGTGAAGCAAACGAACTCTTTTCCCTCCATGTGCATGGGGCAAATGAGCCCTTTTCCTCCCATGCATGGGGCAAATGAGCCCTGTTAGCCCCCCATGTGAGGGGTAGATGCATCCTTTCCCCCCCTGTGCGGGGCAATCAGCCCTTTTCCCCCTGTGCATGGGGCAAATGAGCCCTTTTCCCCCCACGCGAGGGGTAAGTGAGCCCTTTTCCCCCTGTTCAAGGGGCAAACAAGCCCTTTTCCCCTGTGCACGGGGCAAATGTCCCCAGCTCCCAGTGGGGGCAGCAGGCAGGGAGGTGGTGCAGACACATCTGGTGTCCCCACCGTCCGTCCACCCAAAGCACCCAGCAGGCGAGAGCCCACCCAAAGCCCAGCAGGGACTCGCAGAGCGGGTGCTGCTTCCCATTCTCCATCCCAGGCAGCAGCTCCAGCTCACCGGAGCATCCCGGTGCCCACGGGGGCTGCAGTGGCACGGGGCCGGCAACCGGCCGGATCAGCTGCTTGCCAGTTGGGGCTGCCGGTCGAGCGGCGGTGGGCTGCTCAGCAGAGCTGGCCTCGGCACGGGCTCCCCCGTGCCCAGCGTGGGACGGATGAAGACGTAAGGAAGGGGACTCTGCTTTCTGTCATTCTTCTCGATCAGCGCGGCGCTACGGAGGGCTCTGCTGCCGCTCGAGCCGGGGAGAGACGCGCTCCGGCCCCGACTCCATCCGTTTTTGCAAGTTACTGTCGGCGGTGACAAAGATGTGGAGGGACAAATATCTGACGGGACCCCCCCCAAACCTGAAGCTGGCACTCGCGTGCTACTTGCTGGTGGCATCACTGCCCCAAATAAATAAGAATTTGCTGTATTTTACACAGCCCGAGGGTCTGTCACCTAAGAGCATCTTCCCCAGCTGGCCAAGCTCTGCTCCGGAGTAGCCCCAGACCCCAGGGCCAGTCTTGCCCAGGGGTTGGCGCAGCTGGTGAGAGCCCCTTGGTCCTCTCTGGCACCGCAGCCCAGCGGAGCGCGCTGGCACGGGGTTGGTGTGTCCCAGTGCCCTGCTTAAAGCCCAGCCCCACAGCAGTGAAACACGGCTGCTTCTGGAGCAGAGGGTGGTGCCAGCGTGGGCACAGAATGTGACACGGCACGGCACGGCATGGCACGGCATGGCATGGCACCGGGACAAGCCTCGTGCTTGCAGAAATGCCACCCAGAGTCACCAGCACCTCGGGGCCACCTCGGTCTCAACCCAGCCACACATTTGAAAGCAGAGCAGGGAGGTTTAATCCTTATTTATCCTTTAGTTCACCAGTTCACCCCATCTCAGCAGCCCCTCGGGACCCATCCTGCTCAGGAGTTCACGGGGGAGCAGGTGCAGCCCCATCGGGGCTCTGCACCCATCACCCCGGCGCTGACCCCCCCGGCACGCTCGGGACCCCCAACCCACGGGACTCCCCACCCCATGGGACCCCCACCCATGGGTGCGGGGGGCCGTGGGTGCCCCCCTGGGCGTGGGGCAGGCGGCGCGCTCGCGCTGCTCGGCACAGTTGGTTATCGTTACATTTGGCATCAGTCGCTTCCATTGGGCTCAATAGGGGAGGGAGAGAGAAAAAGGAAAACTCAGCTCAGGGCGATTTAATAAGTTCAGTGTTACGAGCTGGGGAAAAGCTGTGGAACACACAAGTGGTAACGCAGGATTAATCTTTCCTTTAGTCTTGGGAATTATGTTTTCATTAATCCTAATTTTTCCAGATGTTTCACTCCTTATACCATGCTCTTCAAAGCCTCTGTGGCTGCAAATTCTAATGAAGCCATGAGAACATTTTAAAGAGAAAGATTCAAAGCTTAAATTGCTTCCTTTTTTTTTCTTTCTTTCTTTTTCTTTTTCTTTTTTTTTTTTATCCCCCCCTCCTTCTTTCCCCCCCTCTCCCCCCCCCCTCCCCGGTTGGGCTGTCGGGGAGTGCATGCGTGTGCGGTCCCAGCGCCTCCACATGTTGTGTTACACAATGTGCTAACAAGATGGAGAAGGCCACTCGGACCGCGTGATGCCGGTGTGACGTCTGTGGGGCTTTGTGTCGTGTGTGTGTCCCCCCTCCCTCCCCCGAGTGGGACCCGCTTGCGAGGGGCTGGGGAGGAGAAGGGCCCCCCCCGCCCCGCAACCCGCTTGCCTCCCGACAGACGGCACCGGGACTCCTGGGGTCGGAGCTGGACGGGAGCTTTTAAAACGCTGGTGGTGCTCACTCCCGGCTCGCTCAGACACCGGGGGGATGTTTATGTAGGACCTACAGAGGAGATGGAGAGGGAGCCAGGTGAAGCTCAGCAGGCAGCTGGAATTTTGGGGGGAATTTGGGGGAATTTTGGGGTGCTCCGGGCTCAGGAGAACGGCTGGAGGAGAAGAGTGATGCCAAGGCCGGGGGTGCCATCATCTGTCCCTCCCCACCGCGCGGTGCCTTGGCCGGGCATCCACTCCCCGTGGGGATGAAGCTGGAGCTTCCTCTCCCTCCTGCCCAGCAGCGGGTCCCCAGCACCCGTCCCTGGCTGCCAGCGCATCACCACGGGGTGGGTCACCCGGCCACCCCACTGCCACCACGGCGTCCCCCAAACCTTCTCCAGCCAACCCCAGCCCGGCGCAGCCGCAGGATCCAGCCGCCAGCGCCCGGCTGGGCTGAGCATCCATCCCCTCCTCGCTGGGAGCCCTGGTCTGACGCAGGAGGTCAGGCAAGACGATCGGAACAATCCTCCCGGTCTCCAGCGCCCAGGATTCAGATCCATGTACTTATATGGCCTGCAAAATGCGGCGGGAGCATGACCAACGTCTGGAAATCCAGATATGACTAGATCCCTTCATTAGTAATTTCTTGTACATGACTTTCTAGACCATAGGGATTTGTTAAATTTGCAGGAGTGTTTTCTCACAGTGCCATGGACTGGCTGCTGCCAGCATATATTGGCTCGGATCTGTCAGATCCTGTTGCCTTATATGACCCTCGGTTAATTCAGCTTTTCTTTGTATCCAGCCCTCAGCGGGGAACTCCTCTAGCAGTCTCAGCGTGGATCATGCTAAAATGGTTCCCCGGTCCTCCTGCCATAAAACAACTGCCCACACAGTGAAAGGGGGACGTGGGGGGTGGAATTCAATGGTCCCCTCCCCGCCGCCCCGGCCCTCGCCAGATGCTTCCTCCATCCCAGCTCCTCCGGTGCCGAAAGAAGTCTCTCCGTGCCTGGAAATTGTTACTGGAGGGACCGGACCTTCCCTCCCCGGTGCTGAGTCCCCCCGACGAGGACTGTGACATCCCACCAGCACACCTTGCACCCCGGGGTTAATTATTTGCTGCCCTCGGGGGTGCTCCTGGGCTGGGGGGGACTTTCACCTTCCCAGCGACCTCTTGAAACTTTGACCTTCTTTTATGGGTGCCATAAAGGTTATTTTTTAACCTGTGCCCTGGCAGGGTTTCTCCCCCTCTCTGCAGCAGGGTTGTTGGGCTGGGGAGCATTTGGGCATCGCTGCTTCCTGCACCTCATCTGGTCTGGGGAGGGAGGAGGCTGAAGGGGATGGTCTCGTTCCCAAGGGAAGGGGATGGTGGTACCCAACAGGTCGGCACAGGAACCTGGGGGGGATTGTCCCCAATCTGGTGCTGGCACGGCTCAGGCCCACTTCGGATCCAGCAGATCTAGGGATGCTGGTGGGAGGGATGCGGGGGGGCTGTGGGTCACAGGGGAGCCCGTCCATTGACTTCTGCCCCTCTGGGAACCTGGATAGGCATCCCGAATCCCCACGTGCTGCCAGGGCAAGAATTCGAGGTGGAAAAAGAACACGTGTCCAGGGACATCCCGCTGAGCCTGCAACTCCCTATCGCCCACAGACCGAGATAAGGAGCTGGGTGCTTGGGACAACTGTGTCACCTCACGAAACACCCCTGTCCCTGAGCCCAGCAGCCTGACCCCGTGCTGCTGCTTCCTCCCGTGCCCCCACACAGCACCTACTCACCCGGCAAGTGGAGCCCAGGGAGGGCACCCCAACCTCCCGGCGTCCCCACACCTCCGTCCCTTGCCAGAGGTGACGGCTGAGTCTAGGAGGGCTTTTACATCCCAAACCTCCCACCGTGATGCTTGTCCTCTCCAGCAGATGTGGCAGCGCTGAGGTGCCCCAGGAGAGCACATCTCCTCCAGCATCCTCCTCCTCGCGGGAGGCACTCTGACGTCAACTTTGCAATCTTCGAAGCACTCTGCTTTTTAAAAGACCTGTTCAAAGGCTTTTTCTTTTAGCAATATTTTTTTTTTTTTTAAAACTCACCTTAAAAAAGGCCCAAACTGAAGAGGGAAGAGGGGGGCAGGAGCCGCCTTGACTTCTCTCCAGGGCAGCAGGAGAGGAGTGAGTGTGCAGCCCCACGCGTGCAGGAGCGGGCACTGTGGTGTCTGCACGCCGTGGTGAGCAGCTCCCTTGCTCAGCCAGGTGCCAAAACGCTTCCCCCAGCACTTTAAGAGCAACCCGGCTCCTCCATTTCAGGAGCTCTGAGCATCACCCTGGGGTTTTATCTCACCCGTCACCAACCAAAGAGCTTTCACCTCACCAGGCTGCCCCCTTGAAAATAAATCCCTTTGGTGGGAAAGGTGTGACATGCAAAAGGTTACAGGTGAGGGATCAGGGGGATGGAATCACCTTTCTTTGCCTTTTTTATACCAACAAGGGGTGAGGTGAGGGAGGCTTCGCCTGCATGCCCTCGTCCCTGCTGCTGGTGGAAGGGGGAGCTGGGAGCAGCCATGGGCGGTGGGTTGGGATGTGTCCCGGTGCAGGCACGGGCAGGAGCAATAGGAGCATCCTGCACACTCATCCCATCCCATCCCATCCCATCCCCGGCCACCCCTGGAACACCGGAGAGAAATGTACAGCACTGAGGGGACCCCAGCCCCCTATTTCCTTGGGTGAGGAATCCCATTAGCAGCACTGGCCGTGGGGTAGGGACACGTTAGGGGCAGAGGAAGCATCCCGGGTGCCATCCCACAAACCCCCACAGCTCCCACCACCCCTCTGCTGACGTTGGCCATGGCTTGGCCACAACGCAACCCCTCCTCAACCCCCCACAGGCCCTGCCTTCAAAGCACCTCCTCCTCCTATACGTTGCCCCCATTTCCAGCATCTTTGGGTTGAAAAATGGCCGGGGAGGGTTTGGCAGAGGAGCCTCGCGCAGATTATTCAACAATTGTTTCCCATTTTGCGCCCTCGCCTGCCTCATCCTCCAGTAACAATGACGAAGAGCGGCGCGGAGCCAGCGCCCGCGGCAGGGGTGTTGAGATCAGGGACAGCACAAAAATATCTTCTCTCTGGAACAAATATTTACCAACCCTTCTGCCTTTTGTTCTTGTGGTTCTCATATATTTTTTTTTTAATATATTTTTTTTTTCCAGACATTCACTGGCAAAATGTCACACTAAGCAGCAACCCAGAAACTTCGGGGTAGCTGCTTGGCTGCTCTGGGCTTTGTTTTTCTCGCGCGCTAATTGTTAATGAATTTCCAGTCATTGAAGCCAAGGCAAACCTGTGAGAAAATGATCTTTTCGGCCCCGATTTCGGAGCTTTATGGCGCTTCGCAAAAATCCGGGCAGTTGCCGAGCAAAACGTGCATCATCCCGCAGCGTGGGGTGGTGGCGGTGCCAGAGCCTTCCCGGGGTGGGATGTCACAGAGCCAGACCAGGAGCTGGGAGGGTTCTGAGCTCCCAGCATCACTCCTGGGGCTTCGGTGGCGTGGTCCCTGCTCCCCGGGATGGGTTAATTGGGGTGCACACTGTGGTACCCTCATCCCTGGCCCATAGCCCATACCCTTGCAGATTTTCCTTCTCCCCCACCCCTGCCCCATGGCAGGTTTTTCTTGTTTCCCTTCAAAATCGTAACTCCCCTCAAGTCTACTTTTTATGGCGGCCAAACAAGCGCACGTGGGTAATTTATAGGCGTTGTGTTTAGAGAAGGGAGGGGGAAAAACCCTCTTCTGGCACATAAACTTATGTCTTTGGTTAAAAATTAACCTTGGCCATAAAACCCCGATGTAGGAACGAGCGGAGCTCACCTGGCGGGTGCTCCCGGGCTGCCGACCTGCTCCCAGCCACCCCACCGGTCACCGTCCCCTTCTGTCCACCCTGGGATGGCCACACCGACCCCCACCCGCCCCCGCCGCCTGCTGCCCCTCTTCCTGGGGTTCTTCCAGGGTGCCCTGCTCCTCTTCTTCGCCCTCTTCGTCACCTACGACAAGCCCTCAGCGCAGGCAGAGGATGCCAGCTTGGTGGCCATCCAGCTCTACAGCATCTTCCCCCTCTTCCAGGACATCCAGGTGATGCTGGTGGTGGGGCTGGGGCTCCTGTTGACGTTCCTGCCCCACTACGGGCTCAGCGCCCTCACCCACAACTTCCTCCTGTTCAACTTCTCCACGCAATGGGCTCTGGTGCTGCAGGGCCTGCTCCATCACTTCCACCACGGCCAGGTCCACCTGGACCTCCACAACCTCCTCACCGCCGAGTTCGCCGCTGTGACGGTGCTCATCTCCGTGGGGGCCATCCTGGGAAGGGCAAGCCCCTGCCAGCTCCTCGTTGTGGCCGCCTGCGAAGTCCCCGTCTACCTTGCCAGTGAGTGGGCCATTGTCAGCCGCCTGGGTGTCCTGGACGTGGGGGGCACCATCACAATCCACGTCTTCTCCTGCTATTTCGGCCTCGGTGTGTCCAAAGCTCTGTTCGGGGCAGCGCAGCAGCCAGTGCACCCCAAGGAGACCCCAACACACCGCTCCGACCTCATGTCCTTTGTGGGGACACTCATCCTCTGGGTTTTCTGGCCCAGCTTCGTGGCCGTCCTCTGCCAGTCAGGAGATGCCCAGCACCGCGCCATCCTGAACACCTTCCTGGCCATGAGTGCCGGCGCCGTGACCACCGTGGTGGCCTCCAGCCTGCTGGAGAGTGACGGCAAGCTCAGCCCTGGCCACCTGCAGAACGGCAGCCTGGCCGGCGGGGTGGCCATCGGTGTGGTGGCTGACATGACCATGCCACCGGTGGCCGCCCTCGCCCTGGGCAGCCTCTCAGCCGTGGTGTGTGTCCTTGGCTTCAGGTTCCTCACCCCGCTCCTGGTGAGGAAGCTTGCTCTCCGGGACCAGTGTGGCATCCACAACCTCCATGGCTTGCCCGGCATCCTTGGTGCCGTGGCCAGCACTGTGGTAGTCCTGGTGGCACCCAAGGACACCTCTGGGCCCCACTTCTCCCAGGCATCCCCCGCTGAGGACAACACCAGAGAGGAGGTGTGGGGACAGTGGGGGGACCACAGGGCGGGCGGGCAGGCTCTGTGGCAAGCGCTGGGGCTGGTGGTGGCCATCGGTGGCTCGCTGCTCGCTGGGCTGCTCACCGGTGTCGCCCTCCGGCTGCCCTGCCTGGCCCGGCCACCCGAGCGGCTCTGCCTTGACGACTCGCTGTATTTTAAGATCCAGGACCAGGCGGAGAGCCTGGGGCCGGGTGACGATGCCGAGGAAGGAGCCCTGGCTCTGAGGGAGCAGGCTTAGACACTGGGTGTGAGCGCAGCCATGAGGAGGGCCAGGGGACCAGCTTTCTGCCCCCATCACCCGCAGGAGATGCTGCCTGTGCCCGCTCCCTGCCCCATGCCTGGCTCCGGCCGCCGAGGATGCTGGCAGGGCCAGGGCAGCACCGTGGGTCCCTTCTCCATCCTCCCACCCCGAGGCTGCTCCCAGGATCCCTCCATCCCCAAGCAGCGACCGAAGAAACAACCGGCTCGAGGTGTTTCCCCCGGGGATGGCTAATAACTCATGGCTAACCCCAAACATCCTCGCCACGGGGCTCCGGCACCGGCTGCTTCACTCCTGGGGGTTGGCATCACCATGTGCCGTGCCCACCACGACCCTCGGCTCCAGCTCTCGCTCCAGGACCCCCTGCCCGGAACAGGCAGCACCCGGTGAGGGCTCTCAGCTCCAGACACGGCTCGGGACTCGGCATCCAAACCGCTTGGAGGATGGAAACACAGCAGCAGGGTGAGGTGACACGATCTGAGCTGGCTCCAAGCGAGGGATTTTATAGGAATTTGATAACCTGCGCTGGGCAACCCGCTCTCCGGGACACGCTGCAAAGGGAGGTGCCAGCTTTTCTTACCACCGGTGCAGCGAGCGGAGCTGAGGACACAGCCCCAGCGGGGTGAGGACTCTTTTGCAGAGAGCCTGGATGCAGAAGCGATCTCCACCCCACGGCACCCTCCATCCCACCCTGAAGCTGGGGCCGGGAAAGCCGTGCCAGCATCCCGGGGTGCCGGAGGGCCCCGGGGAAGAGCAGCGGCCCCAGTTCCATCCCGCCCTGGGCAGCGAGCCGCTTCCACCCCGGGGAGGACAAAGCCTGCGGTCCATGGCTGGCATGTGGCAAGCTGCGAGCGCGGGGCCGCATCCTGCCTGGGGAGCGAGGAGCTGTGATTCACATCCCCCCCCCCGGACCCCCCACCCCTCCATGAGTCACCGCTGCCCCTGCACCACCACGGATCCCGCTGCTGGGGAGACAATGTCGGCGATGCTCGCGGGCTCCCGAGGGGGTCGAGGCAACTAAAACACCCCCCTTTCCCCCCCCCAATAAAAAAGGGCTGGCAGCAAGAACGGGGGGGCTCTCGGCTCGGTTTGGGGTCCCCAACCCCACGCTGGATCCCCAGCGCCCCAGGCAGAGCCGGCACCAAGAGGGAGCGAGGCAGGGGAATTCGCCCTCCAATAATCACAAACAGGCTTGGGAGCCCGGGTGTGTTTGGTTAATTGTTAGAATAAAATATTGCCGAGCTCTGACAAAGGAATCCTGCCCCGCAGCCCGGCGCGGCCGAACAATGGGCCCCGGCGCAGGATGCCGCGGGCCGAGCAACGGGGCCGGGGGCCACGGCAGCGGGGGGGGCAAAGCGGTCCCCCCCTAGTCCCCAACCGAGCCCCGGTGGCCGCCCCCCATGGCTTCTCAGCGTGGCCGTACCTCGTGCTGGTGTTGGAGCCACGGCGCACCCGCTGCCGGGCTCCCGCTGGGCGTCGAGAGCTGCTGGAGCCTGTGCCCACCCGGGAGCTGCCATTCCATGGGGGCCGGGATGGGGAGCATCCAGCCTGCCCCCCCCGCCGAGCCCCGCATCCCAGTCCCACCAGCTTCCCCCAGTGCCGAGGCTCCAATGCCCGGCTCCCGGCTTTGGTGGGAAGGAGGGTGGACGGGGCTGGCAGTGCCCGTGGCTGCAGCCACCCCCTGGGGAAGCAGCCGTGGAGAGGAATCACATGCACACGCACACACAGACACGTGTTCACACGCACACCCCCCTCACACACACACACCCCCCTTGCACACGCACATATTCACACGCACACCCCCACGTTCGTGCATGCGCGCACACAAATCGGGGTGCAGGCACCCGTGCGCACGCACATACACGCACAAACACACGTGTAAGCACACGCAGGCACCCGTACATGTACGCACATGCGTGCACGGACATACACGTGCCTTTGCACACACGTGCAGCCCTGAAGCTGCCAACCTCTTGCCGGCGGAGGTGGCAGAGGAGCCGGGCAGAGCTGCTTTCCCGCATCCCCCAGCCCTTCCCAGCCAGGACGCAGCCTCCCACCGAGCACCTGGTGGGGGAGCGGGTGATGGGGGTGTAGGGAGGGAGACCCCCCCCCCGGAGCTGGGCTGGGGCGCACCCCGCCTCTCGGCTGGCATGTCCTGGCACGGGCACCCCGGCACGCCGTGGCACAATCTGGTCTGCAGATGCTTCCAGAAACCAACAGCGGGCCCAGGAAAGAGGGGAGGGAGGGGAGGGTCAGCACTTTCCCGCTGCCTGGAGGGGCTCGGACACCCAGTTTCCCATGGCGGGGGGTGCCAGGGACCCACAGCTCCGTGCAGCCCCGCTCCTGGCCGTCCCCATCCCCCGGGACCCGCCGTCCTCCGGCCGGAGCCGGGCAGCGATGCCACCGGGTGTTGCCGCCCCGCGCCCGGCTCTCCCCACTCCTCCGAACCAGCCGCTCTCTCTCCGAAGGATGGAGCAGTAAAATATTCAGCAGAGCCCCCAGCGTTTATCACACCGTAAATCTGGGCTTTCAACAGCTTTACGATGCTGCAGGGAGATGGGAGAGAACAAAAAAAAAACAAACAAAAAAAAAACCCAACCCAAAAAACGCTGCTCTGCTGCTTCGTCAGGCACAGCCTGCCTGTGCCAGTGCCCCCCACGCTGGGGATGGAGGGGACGGGACCCCCAGCCTGGCTTGTGAGGGGGGATGAGGACCAAAGCAGGGGGTTCATGTGGGTGAGGGTCGTGTGTGTCCGTCCCCCTGGACACCAGCCCGTGGGGGCTGCTGGCACCCCAGGATGGTGGCAGCTCTGCTGCAGGCCAGGGGCTGTTTCGGCGAGAGAGTGATGGTGCAAAGGGGAGAAACGTGCCTCGGGCATGGGCTCTGCCGAAACGCCGCAGCCACCAGCCCCTGGCACCCTCCCTGGGCACGGCACCTTGGCACCGTCCCCCAGCACGGTCCTCGGGGCACGCTGGGTTCTGCCGCTGCCTCCGAGCTCCCTCCAGCTGGGCTGGGATGCAGGACACTGGCCCTGGAAAGGACCACCAGTTCCCATCCCTGTCCCCGTCCCTGTCCCCGTTCCCGTGGCCCCAGCAGCGCTCGCCACCGACCCCCACCTCCCGGGGGGCCCTGCCGTGATTGCAAAACAAGCGGGGAGGGGAGGAAGCCGTGATTGCGCTGTTTGCACGGCGCTCGGATGCATCTGGCGAGGCCATCAGCCGGCGGCACATGGCACGGTGCGGGGGCTGAGGGCACGGCCAGCGAGCCCCCCCCCTCCCCACACACACACACACACATCCCCTCGTGCCCTAACACACTCGTGTGCAGCCTTTACACGCGTGCATCGTCCTGCTCCACAGCGTGCCCAAGAGCTCACCCAGCATCCCCGCATCCACCGCGCCCGTGGACCACCCAGGCAAAGTTGGGGGGGCTGGTCAGGCTGGCCAGGCACTGACTGGTTGCCAAGTGGCTAGCACAGCACCCGGGGTGGGGGGGGGCTGGCCATGGTCACAGTGGCTGCTGGAGCCACATCAGAGAGCCCCCCCCCCCGCTCCTCCCAGAGCAGCCGGGAGCGTGCGGTGCTGCCCTCGAAGGAAATGCGCTCACTCCCATGTGCTGCACACTTGGGTTCGCCTCGCTGCTATTTTTATTTGACTTTTCAGGGCCCGTTTCCTTTTTCCGGCTGTTTTCGCTGTGATTCCACCGTCGCTTCGACCTCGCTTTTTTTTTTTTCCCCTCCCTCCCTCCCTCCCTCCCTTTTGCCTCTTCCTTCACTCTTTCCTTCCTTTTCCATGCACTCATTCTTGCCGCCGCACCGGGCTCCCTGTTCCCCCCACCAACACCACCATCACCCCCTCCCTCCCCCGCAGCTTGTGGTCCTTGCGGGGAGTTTTGCGGTGAGCTGGTGGCAAGTAGCTCCCCCCAAAAAAAAAAAACAACCAACCCACCAGTACATGCCTCCCACCACCAATTCAGATGGCAAACGGGCAGCACCGGGCACAGCATCCCTATTCCCAGCCTGCAGAGGCAACTGGGATGAGATGCTGGGATGGGGGGGTGAGTGAGGGGGGGGTCCATAAGATGATTTCCCATCTCAGCAGCATCTGCCTTTCCCTCTTGCTGCCTGGGAGGGAAGGGTAATGAACTGGGGGGGGGGGGGGGGATTTTTGGTCTGTTTTAACGGGGAAGGTGCT
>JAOQGH010000005.1:4051728-4063590 GCA_025769975.1 Gallinago jamesoni
CCGCGGGGACCGCGGCACGGCACGGCCGGGACAACCGCAACGCCCCGGCGGGACCCCCAGCCCCATCCACGAGATACCAAACATCAATATTTTGGGATGCTGGGGGGGTATCATGACGTTTGGGGGTGATGTTTGGGATGTTGGGGGGGGGAATAAGATGGCATCTCCCAGGGTCCATGGGCCTGAGCCTGTCAAACACCCATGGGCCAAGGTGGGACCCCACCAGAGGGACATCCCCAGCCTGTGACCCCCTGTTCTCATGCACAATCCAGTCTCCCTGTCCTGCCCCCATCAAACCAAAGGGGCTGTCCTGCACCCTGCTAAACTCTGGGGGGGGCTCAATGTGCTCGGGGGGGGGCCATCTCCTACCCCTTCCTGGGAATGCATCATCATTCCAGGCTCCTCTCCCAGCCCAGGTCCCAAAGGATGGGAAAGACCCCCGAGCATCCCCTGCCTGAGCATCCCCTCACCCCACCGGGCTCCTTGACCCCCCCGGGAAAAGGTGGCCCCCATCGCCTCCAAGGGATGCTGAGGCGGGGGGGAGAGGGGGCTGTGTGTCCTGCATCCATCACCTTCCCACGGCTGCAGCCCCAGCGGGCACCGAAAAGGGTGACCGAGGCCCCGGTGGGGACGGAACCGGGGATGCTGGCGTGGCCGTGGTCCAGGCGACCGTGTGGCCCAGCCCACGGGGACACGGGGCCGTGGGGCAGCCGGTCCCGGCTCCGCTCCGCGCTCACAGCCCACTGCTGCCACCTCGTGTCCTCCCGCAGGCGGCCCCGCAGCCACCGAACGCGGGCTGGCCCCGCCGCGACAGCGTCCGCCGGGGTGGAGAAGGGCTGGGGAAACTGAGGCAGGGGCAACAACGCCAGCCCCCACCCCCCACCCCGGCCCTCGGGGAGGGGGAATGGCCCCCCAAGAAAAGCAGCAGAGCCCTGTTCTCCCCCACCGATGGTACAGTGCAGGACGGAGCCCCACGGGCCAGGGACGCAGACACGGTGGCTAGTGACGGATGCCATGGTGCCCACGGCCACTGCCCGCTCCTTCCTGGGCTTGCCGTGCCCAGACCCCGCACCACGTCAGCCCCAGCCCCAGAGCCCCTGGGTGACCAGATAAAGCACCCAAAGGGCTTCCAGGGAAGGCAGGGGTTTATTTCTGGCTTCCCAGAGCCTGTTTGCCACCCAAGGGGGGAGCAGGGCCCCCGGCCAGGGCAGTGGTAGAACATGGGGATGAAGAAGGATGCTCCTCAGCTCAACAAAGCCCATGTCCCTTGGGGCTCATGTCACCGGGGGGGATCTGGGGCACCTGCAGCGCCATGCAGCTGGGTCCCTCAGGTTCAAGCCTTGCCCTCAAGCCCCCACAGCTGCTTGGGCTTTTGCTGCTTATCGGGGGGCACCAGCACTCCCTAGTCTCCCCACAGCCCCTCTTAATGCCCCCCAGCTTCTCTGTCCACCACAGGTCCCAGCAGTGCACCGGGGACACACGTCCCTCTCTGCAGCCCGGCCACCCTCAGAGCTTTATGAACGCACAACGGTCCCACTTCCAGCAGAGTCCTCCAAACCGTGGCCCCACACGTCCTCCTTCTGCCCCAAAAAGCCACCCTTGTCCCCAAGAAAGCAGCAGGTGACGCAGGGCCAGGAGCGTCGCAGAAATCCAACACGTCGGCTCCTTTTTTCAGCTCTTCCCCTTCTTCTCCCACGTGTTCCTGGTGTCTCAGCTTCCTCAGCAGCCAAACCAGCCCCACCAGCCCCCACCACGTGCGAGGGGGCCCGTCCCCAGGTACCGCTTGAACCAGGAGGACGAATTCAACTGCCTCCAGGGTTGAATTTTCCCCAGGTTTCCAAACAAGAGGCTGGCAGCCATGGTGCCGGAGCAGCGCATCCCACCCCCCCACCCCGGTGCGTGGTGAGGGTGTCCCTACGAGTCCCGGGGGGCACGGTGGGGTGGGTGCAGGGCGTAGAGCTTCTCCCAGCAGGTCGCCAGCTTCTCTGTCTTCCTCCTGATCTCCCGCAGCTGCTTCCTCCTGCGGCCAGGACCCCCACGCCAGGGCTGTGCCGGGACGGGCGGCGGGCTCTGGGGTGGGCATGGTGAGGGAGCAGAAACACCCCCCCACCACCATGCAGGCATTAATCCGGGGTGGGGATTAACCATCCCAGCCCTGAGGATGTGCCTGGGACATCACACCCCACGCATATGGGGTTTGCCTGGGCAAAGGCGCAGGTTGGGGTAGCCAAACCACCAGCAAGGACATGCTCTCAGGTCCCCAGGGGTCCCCAGAGCTGGCTGTCCCCCTCTGAGCTGGCAGCACCCACCCCATGGCAAATCCATGGGCAGGGCAGGTGGGCAGGCTGGGTCTGAGGGCGTCTTCCCAGACCAGAGGCACCTCCATCCCACACCAGCAAAGCCCAGGCAGGGTGAGTCCCCACTGATTTCCCCGGGGACGGTGGGGAGGATGACAGCGCCGGAGCTGTCATTCAGTGCCCTGGGGTTTCCCCACCAGTTCATGAGTTGCTGTAAGGAAACCTCCTGGGAATCCCCAGCAGAGCCCTGGGGATGGCGAGGGAGCCCAAACCAGTCCTTTGAGGAAAAATCCCAGCCGCTGCCTACAAGCACCCGGGTGCAAAAGCGGGATTGGATGCACCCACCCACTGGACGAGCATCCCAGTGGGACAAGGCTGTTCCCACCAGCCATGGCATCGTGGCACTGACAGAGAAACCCACTTGGGAGCTGGTGGTAAAAACCCACCAGCTCGTCCCATGCTACCACAGCTGGACCTCTCTCCCTGGCCAGTTTAAAGCTCTCCGAGATGCACTGTCACCATTTCCCAGCCACAAACCCAGCACAGACCTTCACCCCCCCAGGGGATGCCACAGGCAGAGCCTGGAGACTCCTCATGGGCAGCCAGGAGAGTGAGCAACGGGGCAGGCGGGGGGACTGGGACCCACTGGGGTGACTGGGAAGGGGCAGAGCTCCCACCTTGCTGATTTTCCTGCAGTTCTCCCTGAACACGAAGTCGCTGTTTCTGACCACCTTCCGCACCGCCAGCTCCTTGGGGCCACGCAGGGTGCCAGCCGCCACCTCCCGCAGGGACATGCTGATGTTGTAGATGGAGAGCAGGATCTTCTGGTCCTGGAGAAGAAGAGAGAAGCACGTCCCAGGTGGGGACAAGGGGGCTCAACAGCTCTGCCAGGGGCTCAGCCCACATGATGCCCTCTCCTGGGTCCTTTGGTGCTCACCTTGTCCGAGCGACACGCCAGTCTGACCCTTCCACTCCTGTCTGCCGAACCAGTCAGGTTTTTCTGGAGAAATAAAGCATTTATTTCAGGCATCCTGAAGAATCAGTGTCTCCCACGTGGGGCAGGAATCCCCCATGTAAACACAGCGCTCTCCCCAGTAATGCCAGCAAAGAGGCCAGATCCATATTAAGCTCCCAGGCTCATCCCTCCCTGCCCACATCCCACTCTGGGGCCACATCCAGCTCGGCAGCATCCCCCGGAGTGGGGAGCCAGGGCCCCGGGCAGACACCCCCCTCTGCTCACCAGGTTCTGGATCTCGTGGAAGATGACGGCGCGGTACTGCCGGAGGATTTTGGCGATGTTGCACCTCTTGCCTCTGCTCAGCACGGCCACGAGCAGGAGGAGCAGAACAGCACAGGAGAGCACCCGGGGGAGAATCTGTGCAGGGAAGGGCTGGGTGTCAGCGGCAGGGGAAGCCAGGGATGCTCTTTGCTCTGCCTTCAGCCCCTCAAACCTGTCTCCCATCCCTGAGGATGCAGTGTGTGCAGGAGGGGGGCTCAACTGTGTCCTCTCCCAAAGGACATCCTCCCAGCGGAGCCATCTCTTCTTGGAGCAAACCCCTTGAGAAATTGCTCCAACTTCAACCCAGTCCAGGCAGCGCTGCCCATGGCACCCACTGAGCCCTGTCCGATGTCATTTGGGTGCTCAGCACAGAGGTGTGCCAGGGACCTTTCTAGGCCTACAGGGTCTGTCCCTGAGCTCTCTGCCCCAACAGGATACCCAGCAGCTCCCCCAGCTTGTGGTATTTCAAGGCCAAACCTCAACCACCAAAAATCAGGGGGAGCAGAAGGGGGTGTACCTGGCTCTTTGGAGAGGAGCTGGAATCAAGGAGCTGCCCGCTTCCCCACCAGCAAACCCTCCACAACTCAACACAAACAGCTCCGAGCACCCCTGGAAGGATGCTCCCCTCACCACCGACACAGTTATTCCGCATTTTTCCAGCTCCCACGCAGCCCCTGCTTGTCCCCGGGTTGGATGCCCTCACCCAAGGGCCAGATAAGAAGCAGCAGCACAAGCACCAGCGTGTCCCGGCTGCCTCCGAGCCTCCCTCCTGGCTCTGAGCCTTCCCGGCAACCCCGAGCCGGCCCCGACGGAGCGGGGAAACCCAAGAGCTGACATCCAAGCTGGCGAGGAGCACAGGGAGGGGGTGGCCGGACCCTCCGAGGGATGAGTCCCAGGGCTTTGGATAAAAGCCAGCGCAGCCTCAGGTGACCGGGAGTGGGGGGACATTTGAGCAGTCCCACAGCAGCGGGGAGAGGATGGGCAGCCCGATACCCGCACAGCGGCTGCCAGAAAAGGAGCCCGACAGCTCCACTGCGGCCCCATCCTGGCATCAGGGCATTTCTACCAACTCCCGTTTGCAGGAAAAGCCCCCCCAAAAAAATTTCCTCCCCCCCTCCCCACTTCATCCCCTCCTCTCTGGGCGTCAGGTCTGGGCAGGCAGAAAGCAGCTCAGCTCCTTCCAAACATGCAACCCCTGCGCCGTGGCCAAAGCGTGTGAGGAGGAAGGGGCAGCTCTGCCATCATCCACCTGCCCCCAGCCCCAGCTCGTATCTCGGTGGGTTCACTGCCACCCCGGCCATGGCTGCCTCTCGGGGTTGGCATTTTGCTCAGAGAAGCCAGAAGGAAGAAGACTTCCTTGCTGAAGTCCAAGCCCAGGCAGACACCACCCATCCTGCCCTTTTGGTGGGAACTTGGAGGGTTTGGTTGTAAAACCGGCATCTGCTTCATGCTCCCCGCTCCATGAAGGGCTGGTCCTGGCTCCAAAAGGAGTGAGGAAACCTTTGAGCAGCAGGAGCGATGGGGGCTTAGGATGAGGCAAAACCCAACACGCCGCAAGTCCGGGAACCCACGGACACAGGAGTCACCTTGGAGCAGAATCACATGCGATGAGACGAGCAAATCCACGTGCGACCAGTACAAATCCCACTGGAGTCTTCAGCTTCCTTAATCACCACACGCCTTCCAGTAGAGCCATGCTGGGCCCCATCCAGGGGCCGGGAAGGACAGGGAAAAGCCTCCCCCCCAGGCTGCTGGCTTTGCTCTCTGCAAACCCACTGAGATCTCACCCCAGAGGGGATTCAGCAGAGAACGGAGGGTACAGCCCTCAGGGACACCAAAGGAGAGCGCTGCTTCCATGAGGACACCCTGTCCAAAGTCTAAGGGTTGCTCTCAGGAAGCCTCCACCGCCAGGAAGACAAGGCCATGAGATTTTACCATTAAGCTGGGAATGACTTCCCTGAAGTGGCTTATTAAACAACTGGGACCAAATTCCAGAAGAAAGCACACCACTTACAGCATTTCCAGGCAGCCGAGCCTGGCACCGGACTCTCAGTCCTTAGCACGGGAGGAAACGCAGCCGACAGTTAAAACAGCTCAGCGAGCAGCCTGGAGAGGAGCTTGGAGAGTGCAGTGGGTGCTTCCCACCACCCCCAGGGAGAGCAGGGAAGCAGCGGTGACAAGAGAGGGATGTGGGGGAGAGAAGAAGCCGGCAAACCCCAGTCCCAGCCATTGCTCCCCACCCTTCAGGATGGAGGAAGATGGGTTCAAGCGGCTGATTTGGGGTTATTCCTCCTGCCCTCGCTCCCATCCCGGCAGCAACAGGCAGGGAAGCTCTGGGATTTGGCACATCCCTTCCCCTGGCAGGGCTAGCAGGGAAGGAGCAGCTCGTGGAACACGGGGCGCAGGACGGTCACAGCCCGCTCCAACCTGGCAGGGAAAGCTAATCTCTTCCTCAGCTCTAATCCTCCAGCAAACACGAGGAGATAAGGGAAATCACCACTATTGATAGAGCAGCTCCTGGTGGCACTCGTGTTGGCCCCAGCCACCCCGGCAGCGAGGGGCAATGCTGGCCACCTGCTCAGGAGCCCCACTGGGGTTACCAGGTCCCTCCAGCCAGACAGACCCCGTCCCCGACACCCTCCTACCCAAAGGGACCCTGCCACCCCACCCCCCCAGAGCCCCAGCACCTGCCGCAGCCCCGAGCAGGGACGGACCCTCCATTCTCCCCCTCGGGATCAGCCAATTCCAAGCCCCATCCCGGCCACAGCACCCTGGTCTCTCTGGACCAGCCCTCCCACCGGACCAGAACCCCTTCCCCACCGGCTCCCAGCCCCATCCCATCGCCACCCTCCCCGCCGGATCCAAGCCCCATCCTGACCCTGCCCAGCCCCGTTCCCACTGGTCCAAGCCCTTTCCCGGCCGGACCGGCCCCATCCCGACCAGTCCGAATCCCTTTTCCCGGCTGGACCAACCCCTTCCCGGCCGGACAGGCCCCTCTCCCGGTCGGTCCAAGCCCCTTCCCAGGAGAACCACCCGCGTCCCGAGGGGTCCCAAGCCCTACCCGGGCTGCTGCGAGTCCCACCCCGGCGAAACCGACCCCGTCCCGGCGGAACCGACCCCGTCCCGGCGGAGCGGGGGGAGCTGCGGTCCGGCACCCTCCCGGGGATGGGGGGAAAGAGCCGCCCCCGCCCGTAGATCCTCACCCCCCGGGGCGGAGAAGGGGAAAAGGGGCCCCGCCGCACTCACCATGGAGCCTCCCCCGAGGGCGCGGACCCCGCGGCGGTTCCCGGGGAGCCCGGCCCGGCCCGGCCTCTCCGCCGCGTCCCGCTCCGCCGGGGCTCGCGGTTTGAACTTGGCTCCACGGTGGGAGGGGACGGGCCCGGCCACACCGCCGCCGGCCCAGCCCCGGCCCCCGCGGGGGAGTGCTGCCCCGCGGCCCCGGCATCGCCTCCCGGCCTCCCCCCTCTCCGCCCCGGGCCACCGGCTGCTGCCCCCGGGCGAGCGGAGAGGCCCCGGGAGGGAAGGCGGCAGAGAGAGCAGGGGTCGGGGAGTCGTGCTCCCAGGGACGGGTCTCCCGAGCTCTAGGGAATGGGTCCTGGCTCCCAGGGATGGGTCCAGCTCGGAGTGAGCAGTGGTGGCCAGAGGGTGAGGGCAGGAGAGGCTCCCTCTGCCCCCAAAAAAGGGCCAGCAGAGCCATCACCCCAGGGTCTCACCCACCCGAGATCCAAAGCGATGCGCGTCCCCACACGGGAGCAGGGCCGGGGCTGTATTTCCTCGGTGTGAAGCTGTGCCAGAGCCCAGGGAGGCAGAGCACAGCCAGTTTGGATTTCTCTTGGTGTTTGTGTTGATGGTTATCACTCTGGGTTCAGGCAGCAGCTGCCACTAACCCCGGCCAGCGCTTACAACGGCCACACACAACACTCATGAGACCCCTAAAATACCTTACAGGCACCACGGGCCCCCGCTTTCAACCCTCTCCTCTTTCCCCTCTAAGTTTTGAACGGCAACATCAACACCAGCATCCCAGGAAACTGCCCCAGACTCAGTTTCGATTGCTTTTGTACAAGATGCGATGGAAAAATAAAAAATCAATAAAAAAATAAAAATATGTATGAACCGACAGCAACAAGGAGTGGAGCGGGTGTGTTTGAGGAAGAGATAAAAGAAATGGTTGAATAATCCAGCTCTTCCTCAGCTTGGCAAGAATGTTCCACCCCAGGAAGCGAGACCCACAGCACACACAGCAACATACCGCCGCGGACAGGACCCATATAACTTGTTTATTGAGCTCTATATATAGTTAAAATTCGTGGGTGCCACAATCTATCTAAAAAGCACACTGACATCTACACACATTAAAAGGCTCTGAGATTGACGATCCCTTTTACCCCAAAAATAATAATAAAAAAATACTAATAAAAAGCACCAAACCCAAGGAATGTAGCCCCCTGGGCCAGGGGAAAGGGAAGCTGCAGGTGGCAAAAGGAGCTGGATGCTGTTGAGCTCCATCTCATCCAGCCCAGGTCCCCTTGCCCAGGGCTTCCAGCACATCTTGGTGCACGACACTGGGGGAAAAAACTCTTCTCTCACCACCCACAAAGCACAACTCTCCTCCAGCAAATCCTTCCCCTGTGTTTTCTCAATCCCAGGACTCTTGGGCAGCCTTTCCCAACAAATCCTTCAGGGACGTGGGTGCTACCACCCGAGCAAGGGGCAGGGGAAGTGCACGGATCCCGATCCGTGGGCACACACACGATATCTGGCTTGAGGGAGATGCTCCAAAAACAAATAGGAAATTTCTCCGGCAAGAAAAGCCGTGGTTCCAGCCATCCCTCCCCATCCCAACATCCCCAGCCGCCAAATGAGAGCACGGCAGGGCAGAGGGATTTATGTCCCACCATCACTCAGCCTTCCCAAGCACATCACCTCGCTGGGAAGTGCCACGGCAACCAAAATGCTGTAAATCCCTTCCCAGAGAGGCAGGATACAGCCCCCATGTCCCAGCACTTACACACATCACACCACGGAGGAAGAGTAAAAGCCACATGAGAAGGACAAGGGGCTGAGGAAGGGGTAGCACGTGCTGAAATCTACTTTTTAGCATTTTTTTCCTCCTGCAATTTCTGGCTCTGTCTTGAAATCCTGGCCTTGCCACGTTCCCTGCCCACATGTCTGCCCCCCTCTTTTCACAACAGATTGATGTCTCCCTTCTCCTCCCCAAACTCCCCCCCTTCCCCTTCACTTAAGCCCACACACAGGGAGGATGCGGTGACGGCACGAAACCCCTGAGCAAGAGTCTCTCGACTCCGAACACCTCTCACTCACCTTTGGGAAACTACAATTCCAGGGGGCAGTTGTGATCTACACCCTCCTGAATGAAAATGCAGCTTCCCACACTTTCACCAGCTATTCAAGAGAAAGCACAAGAGTTTCCGTTACAAACCCAAAGGAAAACAGGCATTTTTTGCCTCAAGACCAACCGTTTCCACTTAACCCGTGCTTAAACGCAGGTTTTCTCACCCCTTTTTGGCAAATGGCACAACTTGGTGTAACCACCACTGGCAAACACATTCCCAGGGTGGTGGGAGCCTGATAAGTTCAAAGGTTTCTGCTATCAGACCCGCTCTTCTCAGGCAAAGGGCAAGACCACACTCAAAGAGAACGTCAGGAAACGAAAAAAAAACCAAGCTGTATTTTATACATATTGTCCAAACAAGCAAGAAGGGCTTTTCTCCTCCAACTAAATGCATTCTACGATGCACAAACACAGACCTGGATACTTTTGCTACATCCTAACAAATAAGACGTTACAGCTTTTCATTCAATGATCACAAGAAAGCCAGGTTTTTAAGGGTCAAAATAACACAGATCACAAGTGTAGAAAACTGCAGACAGCTTATAAAGGGTCCCAAACACAAAGCTTTTCCTCTCAAGAATCTGCTGCTTTCCTTCTGCACTTGAAGAGAGTCATCCGAAACATCCCAACCCACAGCAGTTTTCACTGTCAAAGTGCACATTCTCTCAGTGTCTCTGAATAAAGGTTGTTCCTTCAAGAGAGCCTTCAGGGATTGCTGGATTTTGCCTTGTTACTTTAAAACGCCACTGTGCTTATGAAATCAGACACCTAAAAGAATAAGGTTATACTATATACATTTTTTTAAAAAATTGAGGAAAAGCTCCCTAAAAATATGCTCTTGAATTTCACAAAATGCTCCATCTACTCATGTTTGAGGAATATTTCCAAGTTGTGCTGCAATTGGCCAGCAGAGGAGACCAGGCCGAACCAGGTGTGTGGCAAAAAGTAATTAAAAAAAAAAAAAAGGGGCCAAGAGCAGCCCTTCCCCTCAGCTGCCCCTTCCCCAGCAGAGCTCGTCTCCTGCAAGGATGTTCAGCGGATTCAAACAGCAGCAAAGCAGCTTTGCTGCCACCAAACCAGCATCAGATGGGCCAAACACTAAAGAAACTGCACAAGGAGGGACAAGGCATGCCAGGGGAGAGACCAGGGGAACTGCTCAACGTCAGAATCTATACAAGCAACTAATCAAAGCTTGTATTTACAGGGGGGATCGAGGCATCAGAATGGAAATGCCAAGAGAGCCTCACAAGACTGCTCGTCTCTCCTGTGTGACACCAGCATTCAGATGTGCTGCAGATGCTGGTGACCACATTGGGTGAGCCAAGGGCACCATCACAAGGAAGAGGAAGGAGCAGCCTTTGGTTTTGGAAGAAATACCTTAAAATCTTTCCTATTGCCACCTATCTGCCCTCTCAAATCTGTGCCACCGTAAGGGCGAACGCACCGAAGCGGGTAAGTCCTACAGAGCCGACTAACGAGGCTGAAGCCAGCAAACTCTAGAAGGTGTTTTTAAGCTTGGCTGCCACAAGCACGAGAATCTCGCCGATCTTTTTCTGCCAGTTCTCTATGTCCTTGGAGACGTCGCACCAGAGCTCTCCGTGGCGAGGTTCGGCATTCTCACAGCGCTTCCTCACCTCCTCTTGTTGTTCCTACGAGGGAGAGAAATGGCAGTTTGCACTTAATGCCCTGGTTTGTTCCCACACAGAGACAGCAATTTAACAATCCCCTCCCTGATTCAAACCCTCTTCCAAAGCTTAAGGTGGGTTTTTTGTTTTGTTTTGTTTTTTTAAAGATACCGTGAAAGCCCAAGACAAAATCCAGTGGCGGTGAGTGTCCTGCCTTGCTGAACAAACTGGCCGAATTACAGTCAAGCAAGTTTGGGCTACACCAGAAAAACTGCAGCAGAAACTTCCTCCGTGTTACCACCTGCACGAGTTCTGTCAAGTGAGAGGTCTCTCTGAAGTCAGAAGATAAACACTCCCATCATTTCAGAAATATCAGGCAGTAAAAACCGCCGTAAGAGATTAGAACAGACTGTTCCTCTGGCTGCGTTCACGTGCAACCTGTACTTGACACTTGTGAGGAAACGGGACCAGTTACACAAACCCAGCATCGCAGTTACAGGAAAATCTCCCAGGAGAAAGCTTGCGTTTTACAGGAGAAAGATTGATTTCACAGACTTTTTTTTTTTTTTTTTTTTTTTTGCACAAAAAAGCATGGCCGTGGACAGCAAAGCAGCCTGAAAGGCAGCTCAGCTAAATGACAGAGCCTTTTAAAAACCACCACACAGGCCTGTTCATGCTCATTTGTGACCAGGCGTGACAGCCGCAGCCTCAGCTGTGAGCCACACAGGCAGCGTGCTCAGCCCAGCGTTTCCCAGTCCCCAGGACTGGGTCACCAGCAACGGCCAGGGATTCCTGCTGCCTTCCCCAGCTCCCTGATGCCAGGCACACGCTCTCACCTCTGTGCCGTGCTGCAGCTCAAACTTGTAAAAGAAAGCCCAGGCGTCCCCCAGGTCAGAGTCTATCTTCACCGTTCGGTGGAACCATTCTCGGGCCTTGGTTATTTTACGCTCGCTCCAGAACAGCCTGTTGAGAAAAGTGAAAGTGAGTCAACAAACAGCCTCTCTTTAGAGGAATGTGGCAATCCACACAATTTAAAGGCTTTACAGATATTTCAATTTTGTACTCTCCCAAGAAGGAAACAGATTTTGTAAGAGTCTGCTTACTGGCCTTCCCCTGGGAAGGGACACGAGAGGAGTGAAAAGACCATCCACCACTTCCTCTTCACTCTCCCCCAAGTGAAGCAGGTTAAATTAGCCCCAGGAAGAGACAAACAAGGAGGGAAGTATCACTCCCTGAGCTCAATCCTTGCCTCCCTGAGCTCAATCTTGGACCCTTCTGAGCTCAATCTTTGCTAACTCAATTGCT
>JAOQGH010000005.1:4063690-4104849 GCA_025769975.1 Gallinago jamesoni
CTCCCTGAGCTCAATCCTTGCCTCCCTGAGCTCAATCTTGGACCCTTCTGAGCTCAATCTTTGCTAACTCAATTGCTTGATTTTGTTTTTCCAGTTCTGGTGTAGACAGAGACAAGATCACACACCGACATCTATTTCCCCTCCTCCAATTTCTTCATATTTCAAGTCAATTTTAGTACCTAACAATTAAATAACTTCTTAAAGCTGAAAATCACATGCAGGTTCCTGGAGCCATGGCTCCACATCCCCCAAGCAGGCTCCGGGGGAGCAGACCTGTCTTGTCAGCCCCACTTGAGGAGAAAAGTGGGGGACACGTCAGCACCCAGCCCAGCTGCTGCCACTGCACAAAGGTAACTCCCCAGTTCTGAAATGTCTCCCTAGTAATTAACTGGGTGAGTCAATAGTCCCTTGGTTTCACTCCTTTGTGCCAAAGAGTTCATTTGAGCTAGGAAGGTCTTTATCAAATCAGCCAGCCATCGCTCATAAAGAGCTTAGCCAGTCATAAAATTATACAGCTTATGTGATTGTTTTTAAGCCCTATAATACTCTTGATTGTTGCACGTTAAATAAACTGTGATTTAAAAGAGCACGAACAATGATAGCAGAGGCTTAACACCTGCAAGTAGTGGCCATTTTCAGCAATACCTTTAACAAAAATTTTTCACAGCCGTGTGACGCTCTGGGATTACTGCATCTACACGCACCTCATGATGGGAGGTGGAAGCTGTTTGTGCTGGGATTAACTGCAAAACTGTCTGAGATTGCACCAGAAGGGGCTTGGAAGCAGTTTCCATAAAGCAAAAGTTAACATTTTTCTCACTTGCTGCTAAAGCTGAACGAGTCAGCTGTCATTGTCTGGCAGAACCCAGCGTTGCAGTCACTGGAGTGTATCCTACAGTTTTTTTTGGCTTATAAAAGAGTTGTGAAAGAATTGGGCAACTGTTTGGGCAACGTGCTTCCTCCGTTAACCTCTTCTGGTGTTCACAAAGGAAGAAATGTCAGCTTGTTCCAATCACGACTGCTGAAGAGCCGTTCGTGCATCAGATTAGAAAGGACACGACCTGAGCCAATTCTAATAGCGGTTTTTCATCCCTGGAAGCCTCGCAACTCGATCTAGACAAGAACACCATTCCTAGTAGACTACCTTCTTGTTTCAGCAAACTACAGTAGCCTGCATTCCAGGAAAGGCCACAACTGAAGAAAACCGATGTTGCAGAAAATCAGGAGGAGAGAAAACTACACCAGCACAGAATTTAGCTCAGAGTTAAAAAAAAAATCTCTGACAGAATCAAGGATAGAGGGAAAATAGGAAGAATACACAGTCAACCACACACAAATTGAAAAATAACCAGCAAAATGGTCCCCATTTTCACAAGTCCTTAAAACATACCCTATAAAACTTAACTAAGCCTGGTTCATCTGAAAGCACACCGAAATCCCTCTGAAAGGACACAAAGATAGCAACTTTCAGAGCACCGATACCCCATGCTGGAAAAGGACTCCGTGTGAGTGGATTTGTTGTCTGTGCCACAGCCCCAGGCCCATCAGAACTGGTTGAGGGCAGGCTGACATCCCCTGCTCCAAATCAAGGGGGAGCAGCAGATTTGCAGAGTTACCAGGAGACAGCTCGAGGGCTGTTCCTGGCTTTGAGGTTTATTCGAGCTGCTGCAGCCAGAATCACAGGGTCACGCTCGAGCTCAATGTTTCATCACAGCCACACACAGACACGGGTATTTTTACAACATCAAGTGGAGGAACTCACTTGGCCACGGCCAACAGGACATGTGGGTCGTGTTCACACTTCTTGAGAGCATCCACACTCTTGGTCTTCCGTTGCGGTCGCGCTTCAAGGAAAATTGCCTCTGACCACAGGATTCCTTAATCAAGTCAAGTAGGAAGATTAGTTTTAGTGTTATTTTGGAGATTAACTCTCCCCCATCCTGTCATGAGGCCAGTGCTCCCTAACACAAGCAGCACCACAGCCTCCACCCTGGTGGTTATCCATGCCCCAACCTCATCCCAGCTAACTTTTCCTGTGTGAATACTTCCTTCAATACTCTGAATTTTTAAGCTATCACTTGCACCACACTGGACCTTCCGTTCTGAACATCTCCATATCATAACTCTCCTGCAGCTACAGTGCTGCCTGCGCTCACCCAGAGCTCATGGCTTTGAGATGAGACACACCAAGCAGTGGAACAGGGGTGAAGTCAATGCAGCATTTCAAAAAGGAAAGATATCCATTTGCCTGAATGGGCAGAAGTCCCTGAAGGTGCAAAGTACACCTTTTGGAAGCAGTTCCAAGGGTGCCAGAGAGCACCCGTGGTCTTATTGATGCTGGCTCTCCCCAGACATGATGAAGGATAGAGAAGGTCCAGGAAAGCTGGGCTTAATCCCTAGTTCCTTTCACTGCCAAAAGCAAGAAAGGAAATACGCTCAGAGGAGCATGAAATCTTCAGTGTCTCATGTCAGCCAACCATACCTGCTGAGCACTTCAAAATAAAGCCTGAGAGCTCGTGTCTGCCAGGACTCTATCAAAGTGCTCTCACTTCCCATAACCTGCACCACAGGAACATAGACAAGCTTTGATGTGACAGACTGGAGCAGAAACCTTCTCTTCTCACTCTTTATACACAGGGTAAAGCCACATTTTTCAGGCCTCTATTTTCAGGTCTGATGAGGGCACAAACACCATTATATCTCAATTTTATTTTGTGCAGCTGCCCACAACAGCCATAAGCAATGGGAATCAATTCAGCAATTGATGGACACAAGCCTTTGGTTTACATGACTGGAGGTGTCCAACAAGCTAACTCCTGCAGGCTTTTATTCTAGTTTTTATAGTTTTCTGATAGAGTTGGAAGCGATTTTATTTAAACAAAAACTGAGATCCTGCTCCCCATTTCCATAGCAACAGGCAGATTCTGTAAAAAAAAAGCCTGTGGTGGCAAACACTCATGAAACATTAGGTCATTCACAAAACAAAGTGGGACTTGGGCGGTATTGCTTTGTTGACCCACCCGCATGGTGAGCAGCTTGCAAGGAGTTTATCAGGTCATAAAAGTCACTTAATTCCCAATTATTTCACTGGGACTTCTACAGCCGCCAATTAAACACCTTTCAAAACCTAGCCTGAAGGCAAGCTAGAAAAGGCTTGTCCTGTAGTAGACTACTACATTTTGTAGCTTTTTGTGACATCTTCTCTCTGAAGATGTCAACATGTTTAAATAATTAAGTCTTCCCGCAATTCTGCCAAAAACCAGGGAAGCGTTATGTGCTTTCTTCCTCCCATCCCAAGAGGCAAATGTTTCCACTGCTGGTTAGAACCAACTGACTTAAATTATACAACCTATTTGCCTCTTCTTAAATGAGTTAAAAGAATCAGAACCCAGGACTAAACGTTTATGGTACACGATCCCCTAATCATGCCTGCAACTGAAATTTGCTGCCAGCACAAGATATTAAGCACACAGAAGTGCAACCAGTGCAGGCAAACCCACAACGGGAAGTCTCCTCTGGCCAGCTCTACTCCAATGAGACAGGGAAAAACCCATTCTTTCTCCACTGAACTTCCCCTCTACAAGCACTCAAGAGTCCTCCTTTAATTTTAAACCTTGGCAGACTTCTACCAGCTTCAGAGAAAAGCCACTCATATCCAGGGTGATTTCCCAGGAAACCTGAGAACAAACTGTGGACCACAGACCCAATAACATACTGGATACTGCAGAAAAACGGAACACCAACCCGTGACCTTCCTGGTGTGAGACCACACAAAGCAACTGGGATTATTCAGGAAGATGCTCAACATTGCATTTGCAGAAGTATGACTGACAACTCTCCAAAATTTAGTATTTTGAGACCTGGTCAGAAAGGGCAGGCACATCTTGGAAAAAGACATGCCTTTATCAACTGGGCAATACAACCGTGTTTAAGACAGAAATGAGATCCATCTCACCTGAATTGGGACATTCCTGCAATGCCTTGGCCATCAGAGTATTTGCAATATTCTTCAGCCCAGCTCTGTACTCCAGCCGCACAGACTCTAACCTGGTAAGGAAGAGACTCCGTGATGATATTTATGACAACACATTCATTATGCAGAAACAAACAGTGAGTCACATGAAGGTCACTGGAAATTGCAAACATCTGCCCATATTCTGTATACGTGAAGGTGAGTGACATCCTCCCATTCCTCTCTGTCTAAAAATAAACATGATCTTTATTCTATAATGGCTTGGGTCAAAAACAATCTAAGAAAAGGATTGTAACAGAAATGAAGGATCCCTGGGGTTTCATGCTCTGTGCACTACAACCATCAGTAAAGAACTGACTAGTCCCCCTAGCTCCTTAGAGTAGCTACATACCAGCCAGGATCACCAGAGCATTTCTGGTGTATAGAAAAAGTTGTTAACCGAAAAGAAATTCTAGGATGGGCACAGGCTCAAATAGCTGAGAAGATGTAAAGTAGCTGGTCTGAAGAACGCATTGGCTTGGTAGCACAAATTCAGTTCATCTCCACACAACTCACCAGAGATCTGGATTCTTTGGATTCTTTAGGCGAGACTTTTCCAAGATGGCTCTTGCTCTAGTCAATTGCCCAACTTTCTCCTCCAGCCTGGACAGCAAAAGCCAGAGGGGTATGGAATGGGGGCACTTTTTCAACTGTTAAAAAAAAACAAAAAAAACAACAAAAGCGTGGTAATAAGTAGATTTGAAAAAAAAAAAAATAATAGTCTTATAACCCCTACAGAAACCCCAACATACTCCTGAAGAGTTTAGGAGAGACAAAGCTGATTATACCACTCAGATTTCTCCTAGTTAGTCTTAAAGCACAGAAGTTTCTCCTCTATCCAAAACAGTCGGGTACATCAACTATGACTGAGATATCCCAGTAGCAAGAGAAAGAATACACCTCCCTTAATAATACACCAACAATTTGTGCTCTGTCTGAAGATGGAGGGCTCTTACACACATCCAAGTCCCAGCCTTTGAAGCCTTCAAAGTCGTTAGGAGCGACCCTGGCACAAACCTGCTTCCACATTATTTCATGGCTGAGAATTTCAGAAACATTCATACCCAAGGACACCCATTACTGTTTAAAACAGACCCGAGTGCTCTGTAGGCCATCTCCTTTTACAGTGTGTATCTAAGAGCTTGTTAGGAGGGTTTTCTTTTAAGAGTTCTGGTTTCAGTCTTTACAGATCTAAAGAGAATTATTGTGCAATGATTTATTTCCTACCAGTGAGGAGTCAAGCACACAGCAAACTCTCTCACTTTTGCACAAGGATCCTGGGCAAGAGAAATTCTTGCTGCTTATTTCAAGGTCCCAATTTATTTGGGTTTTTTTTGGTTTGTTTTAACCAGTGACAGAGAGAACAGAAATCACCTTGCCTATTAGTCTGGGGCACAGACCTCTCCGTTTTGATTCCAAGACACACCCCACACCAGAAGCACAAAGCAAACCTGCAATAACATATCTTACCCCTTGATTATAAGCCTCCCGTGCTTTCTCCACCAGCTCCTTTTGTTCCTCAATTTGTCCCTTCATCATCCACAGTTTGGGGAAGTCCTCATAGTGCTTCAGGGCTTCCTCACAAAGCTCCTGGGCTGCAGCGATGTTCCCAAGCACCCATTCTAGCTTCACAGACTTCATGAAGACCTGAGAACAAACCAGAGCTGTTCAGCAGCAGCAGCCATTGAAAAACCATTGGTCTGTCAATACTGTGGGTTCCCACTTTCATACCTTCATTCAAATGTTATTGATTAGCTACAGTTTGAAGTAAAATAAAAAATAAATAAATACCAGGGTTGAATAATAGTGGGAACAGACAACAATGAGAAAGGGAAACGCAAATATTAAAGGAGTTGGAACAGTGTGATCAACCTGTATCTTCTCTATTAGCAGAGTTGACATTTGTATATTTGTACAAAGAGCAAGGCTTAAAGAGCACGAACAATTAACAAACTTGAACCTGCTTCATCAGCCCCATCTGCTCTCCTCAGATCCAAGCTACTAAGACCACCTACTCTTATTTATGGCAACAAGCATCGTCCTGCTAATTACAAACTGGTACATATGCTTTTCAGCCCCTCAAATGCCCTTCTTTTGGCTACATCTGGAACTTACAGCTGTGACAAATACATTATAGTCTGAGGGCTGCTTTACTTCTCTTTGATCCCAGTCCTCCCTGTTCCAAAACGCCCCCCACCATGAATTTGCAAGAGAAGTGCCAGCTCCAGTGTTCAGCCCCAGCTGCCAGAGAAGTTCCCTGACGGACAAAGGAGGAAGAGGATGGTTTAAAAGATCCAGGATGAAGCACAAATTGGGAGCCAGGGCTGGCAGGGGGGAAACCACACTCATTTTTCTTTCACTTGGACAAGTTAAAATGGTTCTATACGGACAGCTGAAAATTGACAAAGTTTATCATTCCAGAAGTAGCTCTAGAGATAAACACAGGAGTGTAACTTTAAACAACAAACTCGACCAGAGCTGTCTTTAGCACAGCAAGAATAAGCGAGTCTGCTGTGAAAGTATTTTCTCTCTCACTTTTCCAAGATGTGCCTTTATGCAACACGAACATTATACAAACAGCTGTAAACTGGGAATTTCCTGACTTTTGCCATTTGTGTAAAAAAAACTGAAACCCTTCACTTGATCCTAGGCTTTTTTTTTTTTTTTTTTTTTTTTTCTTCTTTCTCCCCCCCCGTCACGCCGTGATTTTGTGTCGCAATTCGCTGGAGAAGCGCTGCAGCAAAGCGGCCACAGGCCTGCAAAAAAGGCAACGGGCAGGGAGCCATCCGGTCAATCCCTCAGGCCACCGAGCCGAAGGAACTCCTCCTTCCGCCTCGACTCCCCCGTGGCCGAGAGGGGTCTCGGCCTCCCCAGCCTTGGCACCTCCTTACCCTGGCGGTGGGGGCACTGCTACGGGCTTTCGCCAGCAGCCTCCTCGCTCTTTCGTATTCATTGTTCTCCGACTCCAGCTTCACGGCAGCCAGCCAGATCTCCTCGCTGTTGGGGTTGGCCTGCGAGAACAGAAAATGACAGACAAATGCACACAGTGAATCAACAGCAGATTTAATCCCTCGTTTGATCCAGATTAAAATTGAAATCAGAGCTTTGTCAATCCACGCTAGGACTTTTCTTTTTTTTTTTTTTTTTCTTCAGTTCAAGCTCCTCCCAATCTTCTTTGACCTTTGAAGTTTATAGAAATTCTCCAAAACAGATGCGCAACACAAAGATATATGCCAGTTTAGAAGCTGGATGCTTCTCAATTGTTGAAAAGCATTAATGCTTGATCTTCTGAACTTCCAGTTTAAATACTGAAAAGATCATAGGGTCTGCCACAATAAGACCCTCATTTTATTATCCCCAAGCAAAAAAAACTGAAGCTTGAATTCCCAACTGAGATCTGTGAACACTCCTCCAATAAAATCATTCCAGTGGCAACCATGTCAAGAAGCCTTCAGGACAATAACAAAAAGCACCAAGAACAAAATTTAGGAAGAAAGTATCTTCTACTTTCCATCTCAGGACCTGTCACTTGGGTTTGCTATCACTTGGCTTTCAAACCTCATTCACAGTGTTAGGACTGTAGCCCTCTGCCCACCTTTCTTTCAGCATCCAGGAAATAATTCCCGTCATTTTCCTGTGGATTAGTGGGTTTGGTCCAAGACAGAAATAACAGAGTAACCTCATTAATTAGGGCAGGCCACGAGCATTTTTACTGAGGAGACAGATGACCCAACACAAGAGGATTCTGATCAATGACTGGGGTTGGTGGGAGCCATGGCAATAAAATCAATGGTTTGCAAACTCAGAACCTGGTGTGGTGCTACTAAGAGCAGCAGTACAGTCTTGCTTCCAGCTTGTCACTATTTCACAGGAGAATATTTTGCCATATAAGGCAATCAAAGAACAGTGGAAGCCCCCATCACTCTGAAAAGCAGCAGGAATCGGGTCTTGACAGAAAAAGCCCACTCTGTGTTCTTTACCAGTCGTACTTAATCGCCCAAGTCTAACACACCCACCTGGAAAGCCAGGGCCAAAATGCTTCTGGCAGCTGGCACATCTCCTGCCAGCCACTTCGATTTGGCTCCCATCAGCCAGAGGACTTCTGCTTTGGGACAGTGAGCCACAGCTCTCTGCAAAAGAGCCTCCAAGGATTCTCTGAGACAAGAAAGAGCAAGTTATAATCACTCGAAATACTGCCAAAGGCGAGCTCTCACACCATTTCCACTATCACTCGAAGTTATAAATATTGTTGCAAAGTCCAATGCTGTAAACCCTGATAAGTTGTTTCACAACAAGGAAAGGGTGGGGTCTTTTTTCACAAGGGTTCTGAAATCAGCACTCCACAAACGGCTCATTGTTCAGACACCTTTCTTTGATAGCCTCTGCTGCACACAAACAGCTCATTTGTCTTGGAAAGAGCATTCTTCTTAATAAACCTTAGTAGAAACTGAGACAGGAAGTTTTTCAGAATTATTAGATGTAGCTGGCTTGATCTTACTGCATTTTTTTCTCTCCTTTGGAAAATATATTTTTCAGGTAGAACAAGAGGAATAAAAGCCAGCCACCACGAAGAAACTTGGGAGAGTAACATCAAGAGCAAGATACATACTTATTAAAAAAAAAAAGAAAAAGCTTGAATGAAGCAGAAGTCAGCATCTGCAGTCACTCCCACACTATAGTCTGGTTGGCCTTAATAGGGATGACTCCATGTGTATAAGTTGTCTATGGTATAGACTGTTTGCTTTATTCTAAACTTTGGGCAGAAAGTTTCAGATGTGTAAAGCTTTTTGAGTAAACGTCAAAATAAGAGGCCTGAACTGTGATAGTATAACTCCAATCTCAATAAAGAATGTGATACACAGCATGTTTAATCAAAAAATGCCAGAGATGGTCAGAAAATTTCAGCAATGACATAATTTATCTATGAAAATTAAATGAAACGTGCTGTATTTGTAGGTGATTTGCATTCCCAATTTTTTATAGAAAATAAAAGACAAGTGCCCCCTCCTTGCCTATTCCTAGCTATTTTTATCAAGTAAACCCTATTGCAAAAGCAATAAAAAAACCTTTTTATGACTTCATAAAACCCAAAGATGTTGTGACCACAACAATAACAGAGAAGGTCAGACCTGCAAGCGACGCCAGCGAGTTTCCACCAACTGAACTAACTCTGCACGTACAACACAGCACTTCAGGGCTCATCTTGTAGTTTTTCCACCTCCCCAAATCTACCACCCGGTAACAGGGATGAACCCCTGCACCCAAGGATTACGCAGCAACGTACCTCGTTCCGTGGTTCTTTTCAAAGTACGCAGCTCGCAGCCACACGCTCTTCTTGCTTGGGAAAACTTGCAAGGCATAAGCATAAATTGCTCGGGCACACTCCAGAGCATTATGAGCAACACACTGTGGAAAAAAAAAACAAATCAGAACTAAGTCAGTTTAGGATTGCACTGAAAATCAAGCGCAAGAAGGACTGATACATGCATAATTCAACACAGAACTCAATAACTCAGAGTAACACATGAATTGGGGCATTATATATAACAGAACAGTTACTATCTGCTTTTTAAAAGGAAACGGGGAGAAAATTTTCAAGTGTCCTTCAATCAAAGCACAAGTATCACTGGTCTTTCACTGGGACTCTCAGACACAGGCCAGCTCAAAACATCAGTAAGACATTGTAAAGGATTTCATGTTTGTACTTTTTTGATTTTTTACAAAGAAAACTCTAAGTGCTACAGCCTACGCCCCCACTACTAACCCCAATTCAAGGCCAGTAAAGTGGACATTTCTCAGGCTGAAATATAATTTAGTTTTTAGTGCATGTTCCAACTACTCCCCTAAAGCAAAGAAAGCCTGGTAAAACTTTTACCCACTCCCTTGTCCAGTCTTACATTAACTGTTGAGTTACAATGTTTACGTCTTGAAATTCAACTCCCAGTTCCTTTAACCAGACCCTCAATCCAAAGCCACATTAAAGAAAAAAAAAAAGAAAACAAAAAGCCCAGCAAACAATCTATCACAACACCAACTTTTTGCTTCGTAAAAATTCAAATCTGAAAAAAGTTCTACAATACAATAATCGCCCAAGAAGCTAACTGGCCAAACGAAGACAGATGCTGTGGGAATCACATCCACTTTCTCTGATTAAAAAAAAAAGTCATTTCCCAGGCTCCATTTCAATTTCCACCAATTAAAAAAAAAAAAAACAAACCACCAAACCCAGCTGGACATACACTGTCTGCATCTTCCATCCAGGTATGTTTCCGATCTTCTTCTTCAATCCCAATCCCAATCACAGCTCGCATGATTGCCTGGCATGTGGCCACACTTCCAGCTTTATCACATTCCTCTGCATCCTAGAAAGGAAAGTAAAGCCCTGCTCATTTTGAGGAATCAGCACGGGAAGTTATGATTCTGCAACAGCAACTCCTCATGTGCAAACACCGAGACTTTGTGGGTCACTGCCATGTTAAAAATATCTTATTACTCAAACATATCTTGACACTAACCATTGAGCCCACACCCACAAGAAAGGTGCTATAGTTGCTCACAGAATCAATCAGAAACTGGGTAAGAATCAGAGCCTGTCACCTGCCTCCAATGAAAAGGACTTAGTGTGACAATGCATGACCTTCCCAGCCTGAAAAGTCTCCTCTGCCCTGCCCTGGGCTGGGCCAAGCAGGGACCTTTCCAAAAAAAACCTGCAAGGATTTGAGAAGGAAGAATCGTAACATCAAAACTACTGACCTCTTTTCAGCTTTGGGTTGATTCTTAAGTCACAACAAGGGCAAAGCAATACCTGAATTTAAATGACTAGACCCTCAACCATTGTTAAGATAAAGGCACAAAGGCACTCTCACCAGAGCACACATGGAAAAGTGGAAGTTTACGACATACAAAGCTTTTGGAAAGCCAAGCGTGTCTTGCTTAAACTTGTTAAAAAGGCCTCTGATCAGATAACAGAAATGGAACAGTTTTAGTTCTGAAAAGGAACTCGAGAAGACAATGATGAAGAGGCTGTGGTGGTGGTTTTTTTAAACAGAAGTTGAAATTAACCTTTAATTGTTTTACTGCTGTAAAGAAAGTTATAATTCTTTTAGATGTAAACAAGGATATCTGTTTAATATTCAATACTTTGTTCATTATCAATACTCTTCAGCAGTGTGCCAAAGAACGTTCTGCTGCCTTGACCCACTCTAAGGGATTTTAGTAGCAAACCAGTTTAAAGATTTAAATTTAAACAAAGCACAGTACGTATTCAGGAGGAAAGAGGTTATTTTAACCTGAACATCAAGCCATTTAGATGGCAATAGTCTTTGAAGTGTCTTACTAAGGCAAGAAGCTCACGTGCCACAGCTTTTGAATGTGATCAAAACACTGGAATCCCCTACAACACTTTTAACATCAAAAATACGACAACCTCAGATGAATCCGTGCAGAAAATGTATTTTGTAAATGTCATTGTACAACACATTTCCACTCGGCACAGCCTCAGGACAACAAGCCAATAAAAGACTAACAGAACATTTCCTGCCTGCTGCATATGCAATATTTGTATTGACTTCTTACACCACCATCTGACAGAGACTTCTTTGGCAAACAGATACCTTTTAAGCCAAAAGAAACATATGCAAAAAATTACATCAATCCTTCACTGGAGGCGTAAAGCCTCTGTCCTACTTAAGGCAGCAGCTGCTTCAACCTGAAGCTGGTTATCTTCCAAGACAGAAGTAAATAAGATATTCCTCAGCCCAACACACACGGTGTTACCCCGGAGCATCACCTAACTGTGGGGCCTTGGCTCTCAGCTTTTTAGTATTTTTCCACAGGGAGCTCCACTGATAAGCAAAATTACTCCATCCTATGGTAGTCGCATCAAATCAGAACCTGAAGACTTCATCTGGAGCTCTAACCAAGACCAAGCAAATACCTGTATCCATTGCTCTCTGTTGATCTCCACACCGTTAGCCCTAAGCGATGTGATGGCTCTGTCAATGATTTTCTCCACCATCTGGGTGTTTCCATTGGCTTCCTCCAGTTTGGCAGCAGTAATCCAGATGTGACGATCCGTCGGAATATTCTCCCGGGCTTTGTTAAGGACTTTACGAGCGTTCTCATATGTCTCCAGCCTCGCCAGCGCGAGCCACAGCTGCGGAGCAACAAAAGATGTATTTTAGATTAGAACAAGGAGATGACAACGCCGCCGTACGGCAGCGTCAGCCCAAAGAGATAAGCAGCTTTATGCCGTTTACTACTGGTTGGCAATTGTCCTCGAGCAGTATAAGCAGGCAGCAGAATATCAATGAAGAAATAGTGGAAACAGAGTCTACTATTGTCCTTAAAGCTCAATCCTAATCATTTTAAGATATCATCTCTGTTTGCTGGGCTGCTGCACTTATATTTTCTGTTCACATCACCTTTCCATCTGCTGAACATAACACTCTGGTTCAGCATTTCAGAAACGAGCAACTTTGTTTGATTCCCCAGGCTATAGCTATGCTTATTTTCACAACTGTCGAGGCACAAAACACAAAGGTGAACATGGCTAATTGGCTGCAGCAGGCACAGCAGTGCACTGGCCTAACCAATAATTACATGTAACAATTACACAGGAAAATGAGGCATATAATGACCACCAGGCAACTCTGGAAGAAAAAAAAAAAAAAAAAAGCACAGTCCACTACTCACCACCTCCTCCTCATTGCATAAATTGTGGAGTAAAGAACTCACACTGCACTCACCCTACTTTTTTTTTTTTCCAAAGCTCTACTGCCAACCTAAAGCAGTGTGTAGGAGGTTACTTTATTTGGCTTTTTAAAAACTTACTTCAACGCTGGTCGGACAGCACTCCACAGCCCGACTCAGCATGATCCTGGCATCCTCAGGTTCTTCTAACTCCACGGCTGCTTTCCACAAACGCACTGAGTTTGGAACATGCTCAAGGGCTAAAGAGGCAAAACAATTACGTCAGTCATGACAAAGTAGTTTACCAAAGAGAACTGTATTTTTTTAAAGATGATATATTAAAGGCTTTGTCCTATCACAGATGAAATTTCCTGAAAGAGAGAAGGAAGGGAACTGTACTTATATTAGTGAGAACTTAAAATCAGAAGATTAAACAAACCTTACTTAATAATTTTAATTGGAAACAGGTTTTGGAGAGCCAAGGGCTTTTTCCCTGCACAAGCTGTAATTGCATCCTCTTTGGTAAAACACGTCGCTGCACAAAGCCTCCAGTCTCAGCAAATGAGCACATGTAGGATTGTCAAAATTGGGCAGCCTAATCACACTGGACCTCCCTTTAAAAAAAACGAGTCTCTTCAACTCTAACTAATAACATAACCTTATTCCTTAGATGTTGAAACTGTCCCATCACAATTTAGTTGTCCCGTAGGCATCTTGTAGCTTAATGGATCCCAGTTTTGCTTCCCAAAAAGTTACTGGCCCACTATGCAACAATAAAACAGGAGGGTGCATAAAAGCTTAAAGCTATTGCTGACACTAACACCCTAATCCACTGAATCCACAGTGTTCTTTCCACAATCCAGTATGGGCTCCATCTAACTGAGAGTCTTTGAGGCTTCCTTAATCTTGTCCAAGAGTCAGCTACTGCTGGTAGAAACTGTGTTCTCTGCAGAGTGTCCTATGTGTGCTGTCTGAAACATTAAAGTCTGAACAACAGCTTTGCTCAGTCTGTCTCTTCATAACTGTATATTGCCAAGGGATATTGAGAAAATAAATGAGTGGGGGCGTTTTTTAGCCTTTTGTGACTACAACTTCCACCACAGATTACAAGTGTTTGCTGCATTGCAGCAGTAGTTTCATTGCTTCCATGGTGATTGTACGCAAATGTGTGATAGTAAGAGAGGACTGAGCACATCCTTCTGCAACAACGCAAGCAGAAATGCAGGACCACAGGAACGGGTGGGAAGAGGGATCTAAACCTACTTTGGAACCAGCCAGGCTTCTAGGCAAAGCTGCTCCTTCCACTGCTGAGGCTCAGCTTCAGAGCACATCCCAGCACTACAGAAATACACCCAGCAGTTACGAGCAGTGTGCGCTGAGGATTCAGGCATTGACCATTTCTCCTCTCCTGCAGCAGCAGGAGATTTTTCTGAAGAATGTAAGTGAATAACACCAGCCTGCAAGAGCTGAAAGCATCACTCAGCAGGACAGAACAGGTTTTTGTAGATAGAGCATTCCATTTTTACACCTCAAGATGTATTTTAAACACTCAGTTTGCTGGCCCTCCAGTCAAGAAAGGGGCTTTAAAAAATCCAGAGGTTCTGCTGGATGGTAGGAATTCTCACAGCCAAAGATTATGAAAGTTCACACTCCACTAACATTACCTGCCATTCAGTCTTCTTTATTTTAGGAGAAATAATGGGTTAAACTGACACTTATCCTAAGGCTGTCTATATAAACAGCTCCAAACATCATGCTGCTGATGTTCCCTAGGTAGCAGAGGAGCACTGGGAAGCTCTTAACATGCAGAAATTGGAAAGAAAATGATAAATCGTGTTCCATTCCACTAACGGCTTTGTGTTAGAGACTAAGTAGGTGGTTCCAAGAACTGAAGCAAGATGTTTTTCTCTTCACAAATACAACGTTTAAAGCAAAACTCAGTACTTAATGTGTAAGTCATTGCTTTCACACAAGATGCTCTCCTACCTGAGCTGGACTCAGAAATCTATTTCTGCTCATGGGAAAATGTTTTTCTGTTCGGCATCTGTTATTGCCCTTGAGAAGTACACACAGTGTCACAGGAGCAACACTTCACAGCACATGGCACTGCTTAGCCAATGAAAATTAAAAAAGCTACTGAATAGTTAATATCTGAACTCTTACAACTTCAAACTGCTAGGAGTCTTCAGGTGCCTTTCATCCATACATAGTAAGAGGTCATTTCACCAGAGATGGGCAATTTTACATGCAATAGTAAGAGGTAGAAGGCAATTTACTTCCTTTGAAGCCAAGCAGTACTATAGTCAGCTTCACAATGACCTAGTAAATGTATTAAACCCAGACCCTTTTCCCTGCCTAGACTAAAGTCAGGAGATATAATTGATACAATTCAATAGTCATGAAAGATCTAATCTTTACAGATACAGGCACAGTAAAGTAATCCAAGAAATAATACTATAAACCTGGAAGGAAGATCTGGGTTCAGGACAACACAACAAACTGCTGTTAAAGAGAACATGGTTTGGAAAGACAGTAATTCCACAGAAGACTAAAACCTCCAAGTACACGACAGCAGAAGACATAAGGTTTTAGGTAAGCACCACAGCTGTTTGCCAAGAACAGAGAACCTGCTACAGCAAACCAAACCCCAAGGCCCACCAGGCTCAATGACACGAGAGCCCCAAGGGCTCTAAAGCTCCTCCACCAGGAATCACTGTGGTCTCTAACAGGTTACAGACAAGTTGGAACTCAAACACAAAGTATCTCTTCCAAAAAGTACCACAAGGTGACAGTTAAAACACCCTTTCTCCTCAGGGCATCATTTTTTAATTGCTTTCATCTACTTACCTAACTTTGATGTAGTTGGAATTGGCTTTGGTTAGTGAAACATCATTTTGCAATTGCTTAGTGACAACTTACACCACAAACAGAGGGAGACTCAGACTTTGTTGCCTGACCTGGCAGGAGCTCTCACCTTTCCGAAGGACACGTTTCTTTGCACGGATATCTGTCTCCAGCTCTGCTGCTCTTATATAGATTCGGACAGACTGTGGGAGGTGGCGGACAGCTTGGGCCACAACAGCCTTGGCCGTATCTCCAGGCTGAAGCCGAGCAGCTTCTAACCAAACATCTTCACTCTGTCAGGAAAAAGAAACGACCTTCCTTAGAATTAGAGCTTCTAGCTAAACATGTGTTCTTATAATACTGCAGATAGTGAAGCTGTATCAGATATTGCCTGATACAAGCTTAACAGAGAGATGCTGCTGCTCATAAACACAACCTTTCCCTACTCTCCTGCAAGGATCAGCAGAGAAGCAAAGCAATCCTGACCTTGGGGCACATCTCAGTTCCTTTCATGATGAGGTTTCGAGCCACTTGGAGTTTGCCAGTGACCTCTTCCAGTCGGGCTGATGCTATCCAGGCTGGCGGATGATGAGGATTGGTCTCTCGTACAGATTTCAGGAGCAAACGGGCTTTCTTGATGTCACTAAAGGAGGAGGAAAGACAGGCAGGAAAATTTTCAGCACGCTAGGGAACAATTCTGCTGAATCACTAAGTGCTTTACAGGCAGTCCTTCACAGCCCCACACTCAGATGCACAGTAACCGTGACCTCAAATGTTTCCAGAAATTCCACTCCCAAAACAAGCTCACAGTATACACTAACACAGCGAGATCACAGTGAGAGCTGGTTAAGTATTTAAGTAAGATTTGTAGAAATTACAGCTGGGCACTTGCAGCTGGAAGCTGATAAGCACAAGCGTTGATTTAAGTCAAGCATTAGCATCAACATTTGCACGTATTGCTTTGACTTAAATGGCAATTCTTTACAAAAGAGGTGTCAAACTTCAGGTTAAAGGGGTTTTCAGAGGTTGTCAATCAAGACTAAATTAGCAGTACACAGGTACAATTAACCGGGTTATTTCCTGCCTGGCAGGCAGCCACACACTGCCATCACTCCGGCGTGTTAGTCCAGGGATAGAATAGAAACAATCCCCACAGTTGATGCATCCAGGTCAGATGCTAAATCCACTACTAGAAAGACTACACCAGATCTCATCTTAAAAGAATTCATCCTCAAAACCTCACCTAGCATCTTTTACAAATCAAATGCCAGCTGAAAGCCATCCGCTCAGACAGATTTCCATTTATATGCAGGATCACAGCCATTTCTAAGAGGATAAATCAGTTAATCCTTCTTAAACTTACTTGATATCTCCTCCATGTGTGGGAATCATAGAATTCAAGTCTGTCAAATATCCTTTCGGGTCCACTACAGTCTGACCACTCACAGAGTCCGACACCTGGAAAAGTCAGGTCAGCACTACTGAAACAACCATTCACAGCCCAAAAATCTGCCTGCACACATTAAAGACTGAAAAAGACTCTGCAGCTGTGCAAGAAACCTAAACATTCCTCTATTACCAAAACCAAGGAAGGAGGAAAACACAAAGCCCTGCTCATAAGCTTTATTCCCCCCACTTCTAACAATTTTGATGTTAAAAATTTAGTACCACTGAAAAATCCAGAAAACAAGCAGCTTGGCTTTCACCCACCAAAAGGTGAGCCAGCTAAAGTTCATCTTTTTAGTTCCAGATTTTGATGGGAAAAATCAATGAAAAAGAACAGAATTCAACAACAAAGTATTTTTCAGCATTTTGCCCTGTACTCCTACACAGACAGAAGATACGCTTCCCTTGGTAAAACTACCAGTGCTGTTTGCCCAAAGTCCACCTCTGGTATAACAACGCAGTCTGTTCCCCCAAAATGACTAAAACTTCCAGGATCAAACTGTGATTTCTCAGGAAATTCTACTGGTGTAAAGAGGATGAGATTTGAGGAGGAGAAGTATAAAATTATTTCACCGATGAGCTGTTTCTTCTAGCATCCAAGAAAAGGAAAGACTTTTTGAAAACCAGGTCTTCAAGAGCAGCCCACCAGCAAAGCCCGGGTAAACCTGTGACAGATGCTGCCTCCCAACATCCTTACCTGGCTTAGCCTCATGTCCATCAGGGTGTTCCTGGCTTGGCCAATCTTCCTCATATCCAATTCGCCTGTCCCAGGTGTCATTAAGCCTGGCGTCATTCCTCCTGGGTAGGGAGTATTCAAGCCCCCTGGATATGGAGTATTCAACCCACCAAATTGCTAAAAACAAGAGTGAGAAAAATACATTCTTGAAATCTCTTCTGAGATTTCAAAACTGATTGGGGCTGTTGGCTGATCTGCTCTTCTCCAGGGGACACAGGAAAGAGATGCCAAAACCCCACAAGTATTTCTGAAACAGTGGCTTCCCCGTACCACAAAACATTTCTCATACAGGTTTTGCAAATCTGTAGGTAATTATTCAATTTTTATCAGGTCAGTGAAATAAGGAACAAGAAAGAGATGAATTAGAGCACAAGCATCTAAATCTAGCACATTTAAACAAGAATATCCACAAAGTTGTCCCATGGACATCTGGTGTCAGTTCAGGGCCCGTCAGCTTCTCCTGTAACTGTATGATCATAGTAGCCTGTGGCCATGTAGCAACATGCTAAATGACTTAATTTTCAGTTGATGGAAAGGCAAATAATTTTTAACACAATTGCTCCAGGGCTGAGCAAACCATTAGGCGAAAATGAGTGTTATTTTCTGTCCCAATTTTGCAAAATGTTGTTGTAACAGAAAGAGATGTTGGTTATGCTCACCAAAAATCATTGTCACCATTCTACAGCCAGAGAAAAGAAAAAGAAACACGTTCTGCCATTTTCAAGACAAGAGCCAACCTTTCCCCGTCTGTTCTTGAATTTTGCCTGGCAATGGGTATGCACTGAAAGACTCCAGGAAGCATGGGAATTTAACATCCAACAATTCCTTGGACAGACTCACAAACTATAGCAGCCCTTTTTTGGTAAAGTACCTTATTTTGCCTAATGCCACTAATAAATGCATGGTTTAACCCCCATCTCTAATCATAAAGCACGGATCACACCTTCACCAGGTTCACAGTTGTACTCACCGTCTGGCGCGGGTCCACGGAAGTGTGATTCTCCCCTGACTGTAAATGCTTTGCAAAGAAGCTGTCGGGTACAGGAGTCAGCTTCTCGTAACGAGGATTCCTCTGACGCTTGTTCCTGGCATCACCAACCTCTGGAATGCTCAGCCACTCTTCTTCCGTGACCTCTGCCAGCTTCCGCTATTCAAACAGGAGGTGTCATCATTATTTGCTGTAGAAATGTGTTCTTTTAAACTGTTATAAATCCTTAATAGATTTTTTTTTTTCTTTAAAGAGCACAACATCAATTAAACACTTAAAAATCAAAGGTCAGATTTTTTTTCTAATCCAACGTACAAAAGAATTAATGCATTTAATTAGAACTTGGTTTTAGTCCAGACTGAGATCCCAAATCAATTTTGTTATTAAATTCAGCGCTACAAATATTCAATTAATCTCAGTGCCTGCAGCATTGAGCGGTTTATTATTAATCATTAGACAATAGCTTAGACAATATCTTTTATTTAAATAAGATTTAGAGTCAGGACATCCTGCTCAACCACTATTTCAACGCCAACAAAGACAGAAGCGTAGCACCTTCTCAAGAACTGATGTGAAGTCACGATAAAGCACAAACCAAAAGCCTAGTATCAAAATTTGCATAAATTTCCCTACCACAAGGAACGTGCTCAACAGGCAGAATCACTGTATTCTCCCATATCCCTACAAATTATCTTGTAAACACCCACTTCCACCCACCGAGCGCAGCCCTGAACGCTGCTGTCAGCAGAGACAAAGTTGTTTCATCGCTTACTGCAGATTCCATCACCGCTCTGATTTAAATCAGCACAACCAATTACACTGTCTGTAACTGGGCAAGTGACTGAAAATTACACTGTGGTACTTGAGAGAGCTTCAAACCAAGGAGAGGTTCTGCACCGCTGGCTGCCAACTTTGTACTCCTTTACTTACTTTTCCAACAGAAAATAATTGCAACCTGGAGGATAAGGAAGTACGTGTTTGCTAACACACAAAATCTGAGCAAAGAAACGCAGAACATATGTCCACCTCTCAGATATTGAAGATAAAAGCCGTATTTCAGACATTTTTTCCTTACTTTCAAGTCGGAGAACTGCTGCTGAATTTTTGGTCGTTCCATACGGTATTTTTCTATTTCTTCTTTTTCTCGTTGTTCCCTTAGGAAAAGGAATACTGAAGTTATGCTCAAACTAACACTCGGCAAATCTTTAAACAAAGTGTTGATATTGCAGAAAAATGTGTTTGATCACAGCTAAGGCATTAAAAAAAAAACATTTTTTCCAAGCTTAGATTATCACCATTATGAGATAGATGTCTTATCAAGTAAGACAATATTATAAACGTAAAATTAAGACACCTCCAAGTGAACTCCAGTCTTTGATGTCCTCTTACCTGTAGACCAGGTAGTGACTTTAACAACTTAAATAACACTCACCAATTTACACGACAACTGCATTACATGAATTTTCTAACAGTGTGCTATGCAGTATGTGATGTGTCAAAGTCAGCCACTCGGCATCTCCCCACATCATCTTAATGAACCACAGTGATTCTTAATTAGCTACAGTGAAACAATTCAACCACATCAACTCGCAGAGCAAGCTGTGCAAAATTCCCATCATCCTTAAAACTTGGAAGCCTCAGGGTCAAAGGTACAGCTTTAAGACAAATAAAAACCGCATACGCATCTGAAAACGTACCTAGTAGACAAGGACAAAATCTGAACTGGAAAATGGAAGAGGGAGATGGAAACACTAAAATACAAAGTCCCCACCAGTGTTGTAATTTATCCTACCTTCTTTCTTTTCTGCGTTCATCCATCCTCTTGTCTAAAGCTGCATAAATAGCATCTGCTTCCTCATCATCTTTTTCATAGGGACCGCTTGAGAACAGGCTCCCAGCATACCCATTGAACTAAGAAACAGGAGACAAAGAGGAAAACAAAGCGGGGAAAAAAAGAAAAGAAAAGCAGAATCCTGAGTTTAAAGCTCCTGTTATGTTCCTGCTCCAGCCAACAGTCACCCAGAACAAGGCAAATACATGAGCAGGCTATTTCTAACAACATTGCATCAGACTAACACATCCCTAAATAAAAGCAGCTTTCTTCTACCACCCCAAGTGTTTATTCTCTCCCACACAATTTCCAAAGCAAAACTGCTTCAAAATTGCTTCTCTTTCAAAATTGCTTATATTAAGCAATAAATGAGATCCCAGTATAGAAAGGTCGTTTTCTTCCATTAACCGCTTTTATTTTTCTAAACTACTGAAAACAAACAAAAAGAATAATACGTTTAACTAACCAAAGTGGGATTTAAACACAAGAGACTACACAGGCCACATAAAGACAAATATATGTCAAAGCACAAGAGCTTAGATTTCATTTGTGCAGAATGAAAAAATACATCCCCCAAAGTACTTAAGTACTTAAACTAATCTTTTATTTATGGATCTCTTCCTAAGACTCTCAGGGCTTTGTATACATAATTAAACCACAATAGGTGGACCAACACAAGAAAAATCTGCAAGCACTACACCGTTATGTATAATGATGTCTCAACTAAAAGAAGAAAAAAAAAGAAAAAAAGAAGTGCTGCTCACAAACTACAGGAAATTCTGGCCTTGAAACCTCAGCTAATACAGGGTTTCACAGCAAAAGAGGAGGGAGCTAGAGGATTCCCCTTACACTAGGGGAAAAACACCTCCAAGATGATGAAAATCTCATCACCTCGTCATAATTGGTGTCGTTCAAATCTTCGTCATCATCATCCGCTGTCTGATTCTTTTTCATTTGATCCCCAACAGTTCTCTTCCCCGGCGGAGCATGACGATCATCCACGGGGTCATTGGCATCACGCGCAGGGCCAATATCAGAGCGGGTGGTGAAACCTGTGGCTCTGTGTTGATCAACCAGAAGCAGCTATTTAGCACACTCCGTCCAAATTACTACGTACAGCAGACAATATCATTCTTTCACAAGAATGGCATCAACCACTCCCCATCATTAATAAAGCCTGGAAGGAAAAACTATCCTTGTGTAGGGAGAACTTTATCTACAAAGTCACTGCAATCACTCGGCTCACTGCTCCACCTCGTACTGAGAGATGCTCTCCCTTCTAAACTGCATCTCTCAGTGGAACAAACCAAAAAAAGCTGATCCTGCAGGTTGTAAGGCACTATGGGGTGGGGAACTGGGTGACTTGGGCTCGTCAGAAACCCCACATGCAACTGGCCAGCTTTTCCCAGGGCAGAGTTGATAGAATCACCCCAGTGTAAGGGCACCAACAAGCCAAACATCACTCACACCCAGCAAAGGGCCACCGAAATCTCCCTCCCCCTGATTCCAGCACAAATGCCCCAGATCTGGTGATTTTTAACGGGGCCCCCACACACATACGCAGCTATCAAACCTAGAGGGACACAATCCCCTCCCAGACAGCATCCTCTAATGCACCCAGGAACTTATCCCCGGCACCAGGCCCGCATTTAAATACAAAATCGCCCATCTAAAGAGCAGACGCAAACCATCTCGTAGCAGTAACACCTGGAAAACAGGGTAGGCCGCACGGGGGCCGCGGCCTGCCCCGAGGGGACGGGGATGGACGGGGCATGGGCACCCGGTCAGGCACCAAACGGGGCCGGGGGGCGTCCTGGGACCCGGCGAGGAGGGCGGCCGGGTGGCGAGAGGGGACTGGGCGGGCGGCGAGGGCGGAGGGGGCCCGGGACGGGGAAGGCCTCGGCCAGGCCCGCGGGGGGGATCTGGGGAAGCGCGGGCGGCGCCTCACCCGCGGCCCAGCCCCGGCACGTAGCCCAGGGGCGCGGGCATGCCCAGGAACGGCTTCTTCTTCTTGTTCATAGTGCCGGTGACGGCGGCGGAGAACCAAGAACGGAGCCGGGAGAGCGGCGGCGGCGGCGGCGAAAGCTGGCAGCACCAGCGGGAGGGGCCTACCCAGGCGGGCAGCGCGGCACTTCCGGTCCCGCGCGGCGTCAGAGCGCCCCCTGGCGCTCCGGCGGCCCTCGGCGGAGGGAGGGGGTGAGGGCCGGGCCCTGCGCGCATGCGCGGAGCTGCTGGGACCTGCCCGTGCGGGCACACGGGCACGCATCTGCACGCACATCTGTGCGCGTGTGTTCACACGCACGCATACACACGCAGCTGCATTCACGCCGGCACACACGCACGTCCATCTCTCCCACTGGGTGTGAGACCCGCCATTCCCTCAGCGCCGGCTGTATCCAGAGGCCCCAGCTCCCACCAACACGTGTGTGCAAGGGCCCATTTGCACCCCTGCAACGCCTCACACACGCGTGTGCAAGGAACCACGGCCCCGTCTGCACCCGTGCAACGCCTCACACACGCGTGTGCAAGGAACCACGGCCCCATCTGCACCCCTGCAACGCCTCACACACGCGTGTGCAAGGAGCCGCCACCCAGTTGAATCACCACCAGCAAAAAGCCTCCATGGGCATTAAACAACTGGGATGGTTTTGCTGGTTAATTACAAACGGTATCCTCCTCCTCGAGCATTTGTAATTAACGGAGCAGATGGTGTGCCGGTGTACAGCCCAGCGGGGCCTTGCTCGGGGTCTGCTGGGGATGGGGATGGTGGGGTTGAGGATGCTGAGGATGCTGGGGATGCTGAAGCTGCACTATCACGGCATTCCACATCCATGGCAATTATTTGTAGGAAACAAGTAGCCACCGAGGATGGCTTAGGACAGCCCCAGGAGGTGTCTTTGCTGGGGAGCGAAGCTGCCGTCTCGTATTTAGCAACCCCCATCCAGACTCGGGGGGGAAAAGGGGGAAAAATGAGCCAGAAATGTCCCAGCAGGGCCCAGAGCTGGATGAAGGTCCTGTTGCTTCTCGCCTTCATCCGTCCCCAGCCCCACTTCCCCCCCCTTCCCCTCCGCTCCCCACCCGCTAACGAATTCCTGAGACAAATTATCTCGCCCCCAGCTTTGCAGCGCAGTAGCAGCAGGGACTGCCATCCCAAGGGGCTGAGGCATCCCGGGGGGTTGGGGGCAGAGATCCATCCCCTTGGGGGGCAGAGATCCATCCCCTTGGGGGGCAGCAGCCCCTTTGCCTGCACCATCAGGGGACCTGAGGACATCCCAAGGGCTCCTGCCTCAGTTTCCCCATCCAGCAGCACCGAGCAGGTTTCTCTCTCCCCCCCCCCCCCCCCCACTGGGGGTATCAGGATTAATTATCTGCCTTTTGCAAAGACACTGAGATCTGTGCCCAGCTATAACTGAGAGCCAAAGGGTCCTTGTCCCTCAGGAGAGGCTTGGAGTCATGGATCACAAGGGTAAGGGGGAGCGAGAGGAGTGTGAAAGGCCTGGGACTGGTTTGGGGGCTGCCCCCATCCCGCAGCCCCCTCCCAGCACACCCAGCCCTGCCTCCCACTGCCAGCCCCTTGCCAGGTTTCCAAGCTCCAAACCTTAGAGCAGAAACCAGCTGCAGGGAAGACAAATAGCCCCATTTTGCATGCTAATGGCAACCCAGCCCCCAGCCGCTTCCCATCAATCTATTTTTGGGTTTCGCTGGAGAAAAAAAAGAAAAAAAAATTAAAATCACTTTTGCCAAACAGTTGGGGGGAGGGAAAGGGGAGGGAGGCTGCAGCATCCCAGCTCTCCTGGCTGGGCACCGTGGAGCGAGGGCAGATCCCACAGGAGCATTCCCAGCACCAGGGAGAGGTGTGGGAGCCCCCATCCCTGCAGAGGCTGCTCTGCAAACGATCCCCTTTGCAGGAAAATCCAGTCCTGCTGGCTTTACAAAGCCCCTCCGTGCAACCACGCAGCCAGGGACCATTTCCCCACTGGGGCAGGATCTGGCCCCTAGAGAAGGGCCCGTCATTTCTCAGCAGCCCTTGTGGTTTTTATAGCGGGGCTAATAAAAGATACCGCTGTCCCAGCAAGTCCAGCCTCCTCTCTATATCCCGAGCAATTTCATGCTGCGTCCCTGCTCCAGCACATCCTGTGTCATCCAGTGAAACCCAGCAGGTCTTCACTGGGGGGTGGATAAATCCCTGTCCCTGCCCGGGGATGGGGGCACAGGGAGCACATCCTTCCTGGCAGCAGCCACCAGGAATGTCCTCAACCCAAGGGGAGAAGCTGTGCCAAGGATTGGGAGAGCAGGGAAGAGCCTGGTCTCTGCTGAGGCTGTGGAAGCTGCAGGAATTTCAATTCTGGGGGGATTTCCTGAAAAACAGAGGTGAGGGACGGTGACAGGGTTGGTGTTAGGGCTGTAAATCTTCTTGCCGGCACGGATCCAGCCTTTCCATATGCAGGAAGGTTTTCCCCTCTTCCCACAGCTGGTTGGTCTTTGCAGCACAGGCACGCTCCAGCCGAGGAGAAAACTCAGAATAATTTATAGGTTGAGTAAAATCGATCATAAATGATTTTTAATCATCTCTCTGCATGGACCCGGGGTTTGTTACAGACTGCCAAGTGCAGGGGAGAGCCAACAGCTGGCCACCAGCAGCACATCCTGCTGACCCCGTGCACTGGAGGCACTGGGAGCTCTGGTTTGATCTTCCAACAGTGTTGGAGCGTGGCAGGGATGAGCGGTTCAGGATCCAGCCCTCCAGCACCCTCATGGGCCAAGGGCTTGCTCTTTGGACACCACCATAGGTTCCTCCTGGGGTTTCTCATTCCTACCCACGCCCTGACACCGGGCTGCTGCAGGGATGTGGCCGAAAGCCCTAAGGGTTTATTAATCAGCAGTTATTCTGAATTAATGCAGTTGGAGGGCGGGGGGGTGGGAATCCAGGGGGAGGAGAAAACCTTGAGCTCCTCCTCGGGTCACAGCAAAGTGGCCGTGGGCGTCAAGCGAGAGGTGACCGGAGTGCCGTGGTGGGACTGAGCGGGTGATGTGGGTGCTGCCGACATCACTCCACCACGCAAAACCACCTGGAAATGGGCTGAGAAGCAGGAAGAGCTGGTTTCTCCCCAGTGCAGCAATATCTGAAGGGGCAAAGGGGCAAATATGATGCACCACCACCCCCCCGCACGGACCTGTGTCAGCACAGCGCTTCTTGTCTCCTCAACAGCATTATTGTGGAGGGGAAAATTAACCTCCAGGGGAAGGGAGCCACCATCTGCAGCCACTGCCGGCTGCTCCTCTCCCCTGGATGCACAGAGTCACCCTGCTTCTGATTTGGGACTTCCCAGGCTCAGTTTCTGCAAATCTCACTAAGAAAAGCGAGGGCGGGCAGGGGATGCTGGGCACGTCGGTGCGGACACGCGTGTAATTGCTCACAAAGGCTTGAAAGTGAAAAATAATCACTTAGATGGGAGTGTGAGGCTGAGCTCATTTACTGCGGGTCCTGCTGGGGGCCGAGCAGCTCTGGACCTGGCCCGAAGCCGAGCGAGGAGCTGCCCAGCCCGTGGCCAGGGCTACTGCGGAGGGGTCACTCACACAAAGCCACCTCTGTGTCCCCGGGGAGAGCGGAGGCGGCAGCGGCTTCTCCCGGGACAACGGGAAAACAAACCCCAGGGCTCTCCCCGGGCTGGAAATCAATGTTTTTAAAAATCACATAGCGCAGCAAAAATGGGGCCGTGGGACCGGATCAATGGGTGCTCATTCCCAAGCACCGTTTTTTGCCTGTTTCCTGCCTGCAACATTCCTGCCTGCAAAATTCCTGCCTGCAAAAACCAGAGCAGCCCCACTCCAGCATCACCTCCCCCCCTGTGCCAGTGCCAGTGCCATGCCCAGGGTCGTGGCATCCTGGGGGTACCCAGAGAGGTGCAGGCTCCTCGGCTGAGCCCTGGAAGGTAAAAGGGACCAAATTCAGCCACCGCAGCCCTGGGCACGTTTGCACCTGCCTGAGGTGCCTCTGCTTTGCACTCCCGAATGGGATGATTACTTGGATTTCAGATGTGGAAGTGCGAGAAAAGACTAAAACAGGGGCTTGTTTTTAATCCCCGCCGGCTCAGCTACTAAATTAACACTTTTGGAGCCGTGTTCGCACTTGATTATCACCCCGTGCCGTGAAATCCTCTGAAGACAGGATGTCCTACTTAGCGAAATCAACTCCGCATTAGGTAAATATACTTCCTGAAATTTTAATTAGTCCCATGCAAGGATGCGGAGGGGCCCTGAGGATGCATCTGCAGCATCTGCTCCTCTCCGCCTGCCGAGGCGAGCACCAACGCGCGGCGGGGAGCTTCGCCGGAGCCGGCGGCGGGCAGGTGCCGAGCTCCCACCGCAGCTGGGAGGGGGCGAGGTGTCTCTGAATGTCTCCCCCGAAGCCGTCTGAGATCTGAGAGACAATTAGCGCAGGCTGTTAAAGGGTCTTCGACGCGCAGCTCGTGCCCTTGGCAATGGAGAGAGCGGGGCTGGCGTCAGCCGGAGGTTTGCTGGGAATAATCCCCACGTGGGAGAAAGCTCAAGGGCGCGGGTTGCTCGCCAGCGGCATGCTAATGATGCTACCTGAATGGCGTTCGTTAAAATCACCCTTTAATCCAGGGATATCTAAGGTCAAGAACTCCTGGAGATGGACCAACGTTTTCCCGAAGTGCCCGGTGATTTGGGCAGGTGGATGAAGTGGGGGCAGAGGGTCCCCATGCCAAGGGCAGCATGCCCTTGCTTACTGGTTCTCCGTGCTAGAACCCAGTCCTGGCCCATCTCCAAGGACTCAGTCATCAGTAAATGTGCCCGAGCCCTGGCTCCATCGCCCCCGGAGCACCGGGCTCGGGTTTGTGGGGTTTTTGCTCGTTCCTGACAGCCAAGGCATTGCAAACTCTGCCCATGGGCAGGGTAAGGAATGAGGGTGAAGGCGAGGGTGAAAGTGAAGATGAAGGTGATGGTGAAGGTGATGAAGGGGAAAGCAAAGGGCTGCCAAGCATCCCCTGAAACACCAGGGCTCCCAGTGGTTTCCCAGTTCTGTTATTTCACATCCCCTCTGCTCTCCCCATCTGCTCCGTGCTCCCTTCCGCGGCTCCTTCCTAAAAACTAGTGTCACTTTGCCCCCTCCTGTTCCCTGGCCCCAGGCTGCTTAAACGAGGGGAGACACATCACAACTATTTGATATCCCTGGCAGTGACGGGGTGACAACCCTTGGGGGGATGCCACCTAATCTATCCCACTGCCCCCCAGGAGCAGCAATCCCTGCATCCCAAGAGACATGACCGAAGAAGACGGAGCACCAAGACGCACAGTTTTAAGCCTGACATTCCCGAACTCTTGAATCCCTAATTTTTGCAGCCTGACTGCGTGAGCAGCCAGTTTCCAGATCCCACACCAGCATGTGGGAATCAGAGCACGGCAAATCAATTCAAGCCCGGCTTTACCTTGCGACGTAAATAATAAATCGGATTCTGTAAGCAATTGAATGCAGCTAGCGAGCCCTGAAATTGGGCTCGAAGAAAACGAAGAACTTCAGGCTGTTAAGATGTAACGAGACCGCGGTACAGTCATTAACTTGTTCGTGCTAGTTAGCAGCTAGATGCTGGAAAACCTTTCCCAGGTGATGGTTTTCATCTGTGCCTGTTCTGGGCGCTGAAATAACAACTGCAGCGTTGGGGTGACGGCGATGCCCAGCCTTGGGGCGTACCCCTGGTGAGGATGGTGGAATCTGACCTGCTCGGGCTTCGGTTACCTAATGGAGAGCAGATGGAGGTGGAAGAAAAAATGGCAACACGTGTTAAAAAACTGCCCCCAAACTAATGGCAATTTCATCGAGTTTCGGTTGGGAGAAAAAAAGCCTGAGAACAGCGTCCGACCGCCCTCCCCAGCCGCAGCCCCGGGTTTGCCAGGAGATTCAGCCGCGCCGAGAGGAGGCAGGGGCTGCCCGGTGTCCGGCTGCATCTCCACGGTGCTCAGCATCTCCACACAGGGTATATCAAATATCATAAACAACGGTGACCAGCTTCTTAGAATACACGTAATTTCTTCTTTTTTTTTTTTTTTTTTTTTTTGTTACTGGAAAGAATTAAAATATCGCTGTGCCTTATTTATTCTTGCTGCGAATTGATTACGAGGCTGGGAAGCGTGAATCACGCTGCCTCGCCGTGTCCTTGCAGATGATGGCATCGCCTGTGTCCTCTCATTGGATTAAGTAGCAAATTCACAATTTCATTTCGGGAAACAATATTAAAAAAAAAAAAAAAAAAGAAAAACAAAACCCCCAAACCTCTCTGTGCTGAGAGAAAGGAAGCGATCCAGGCTGCGCTCTCAAATAATTACAGGCTGCTTTGAAAATAGCCCTGGCATGCCAAAATCCAATCAGAAATATGGCTATATAAACCTCCAAATGAAAGAGCCTCCACAGTTTCAAGCTCCCCCCTCGTGTCCCAGGGAGCAGAAAACAGGGAGCGATGCCTCCGACATCCCCTACCAGTAAATCTTCGTCCTCGGGGAGGTGTGGATCTCATGCTGTGAGCAGCCAGAGGGAGGGGGGGGAGGAAAGGAGACCCCAGGCACCACCTGGGCTTTGTAAAGCAGAGCATCAGGGCCACCTGAAGCACCCCCCACCCTGCAGCGATGAGGTTTGGGTTTTTCTTATCAATGCAAAAGCAAATTATATCCAAGGAGAGATTTTCCTAACACTACGTATTTCCATGCCCAGCCGAGCTAAGCGCCATCCATCACCCTGCGCCAGGCAGGAGGCTCCAGGCACGAAGCTGTTTTCTATTCTGTCTCCCTGCAAGCGCCTTCACAAACTCATTTTCAACTCTTTGCACAAAAATTCACCCGGGGGGGGGGAATTGGGAAAACCTCTCCGTGGCATTTGGCTTGTGAGTGCCATTCCCCAGCCCATGGAACTGAGGTGTTGAAAGGGGGGGATGGGGGGGGTGTCCCCAGCACCCGTCTATATCCCAAAACCCCGGCTCAGTCTTTGGGGGGGGTTGAGAAGGTGAAGGTGACATCCCCATGGGGATGGGACATCCTGAGGCCACCAGCAGCCACCTGCCCAGCCACCAACGGGTGGTGCCGTTCCTCCCCCCTCGCTGGGTGCTCCCTTTTCCTGCTGACGAGCGGTTTTCATTAACGAGCAGACAAGCAAAGCAACAGAGAAATTAGCCACTTTTCTCCTTAGACAAATAACTTCCGTCTGAAGGCTTTTTATCTCCTCCCTCTCATCCTCGCAGGGCTGCGGCGGGAGGAAAGCTGATGTTTAATTACTTCCTTTATTCTCAGATAAACGAACGTGCTGAATCATCCCATCCTTGCACCCTCTCCGGAGGCTGGCGGAGGGGAGGGACGGGGCCCACGGTGACATTGGTGCTCTCCCTACCCACATCCATCTGCATGTGGAGGGGAAACCTGTAGGTTCAGAGCTCTCTGGAGCTGGTGTCCCCAGCCCATCCCCTTCCCACCCCACCAACATGTGGGAGAAAGGGGCCCCTGACCTGTGCTTTGAGATTCCTGAGCTGTATTCTGGGTTTGAGTTCAATGCACAGGCTTTTCCATCCTGTTATTTAGCTTCTGTTTAACTGCAGAAATCCTTCAACAAGACATTAAAAGACCCAAAGACCGACCACAACCCAGGATAGAGTAGCTGGGGCAGGTTAAGAGATGCTCTGCCTTGGGAGGGCTTGAGTTGATAATCCAGGAATGATGCTGGATGCTGCAGCAACCAAGGATGGCCAGAGTGGAGAAGGTGTGGAGATGTGTGGTACCATACCATCTCCCCAGTCCTCCCCAGGTAGCCCAGAGGCTTGAGGTTTTTCCAAAAATCCATTGGAATTCCAAATGGTTGAGCAGTCTGGGCTTCCCTGTGCACCCAGACCCCACCACAGCATCATCAGGGTGGTAGGTTGGCACCAGACCTTTTTGCAGACGATGAGGAGGAAATAAATTCTTTCCCCCGGACACAGGAAACCTTTCCTGGAGAAGTGCAATTACTACCAGAAAAATCAGGAAAAGCAAAGGCTGGGAACAGTGCAGCACTTATTTTTTATAACAGCTTGGCGTAATCCACACACATTTTTCTAGCGACATTAGCCTTTTCCTGCCAAGGCCCGTCTTTAGCCATATTTCTCTTGGAAGATTTCTGCCACGGCTTGAAAGCGCTGTGTGTAGACAGAGACTGAGGGAATTCCAGAGGAATGGAAAATAGGTTCTTTCTTTATTTGATGGAGTCAGATGCCTGCAATGAACAGTATATCCCAATGTCCATGCATGGCAGCACGGTTGGCTTGCCCAGCGTGGCAGCCCAAGCCGGCTCATGGCACAGAGCTGAGGCTGGGCAGGGGCTTCAGCCCCATCCAAAGAGGCTCCTAAAGTGAACATCCTAAATTTTGGAAAGCTCGTATTGATCTGGGGACCTGAATTTAATTTTTACATGTGCTGCACACGCACAGAAGTCTGTATAAAATCCAAGTGGGTTTTATGCCACACAATTCCCATCACGAGGCCACGTGCAAGGTCACTACCACCCACTGCACATTTACATCTCCAGCCCACGGCAGCTGATCACCAGGGAAGCCATTCATGAAGAAAGGATTGTGGTTTTGGAAGCAGCATCATGCAAGTCTGAGCTTCCTCATCTTAAAACAAGGGTGAGGATGCTGCCCGGTGCAGCATGGCACGGGCATCCACTTGTCCTCATCTTGGGCACCCAGGGGTGTCCCTGTCCCTATCCTACCCCTCTGGAATCAGACCCCCAGCCCCTCTGCAGCTCCACAGGCTGACAGTGACAGTCCCTGGCTGGGTGTCAGGTGCGGTAGCTGAAATCAGGCACCTCCAAAAATATTCCTGGGGTTGCCACCCCGGAGGAGTCATGGGCGCTGGTGATGCCGTTCTGCTCCATAGCGGCACACCATGCTCCTGCAGGGTTTGCCAGGTGCCCACTCATGCTGCAGCCACCCACCAGAGCCCGTGTTGCAGCCGGAAGGATGAGCACCCTCCTTCACCCGTCCTGCTGGCACCCCTCAGGGGAGTTGCAGCTCTGGGGGGAAGGGATATTTGGGGAGGGGGGACCAACCAGGCGTTGTTTTCTGCTCTGTGCCCACCACAAAGATGAGCAAAAACCTGTGCACGGTGCCCACTGCACCCTGGTGTCCCCAGGACCTGTCTCCCCGGATGAGGAGGCACCTGGGGGTTATGCCTGGTGGTGTCTGGGCAGGGATCCGGGGGAAATGATGCCCGGTGGCATCCGGGGGGATGATGCCCAGTAGCTTTGGGGGAATGATGCTCGCTAGCCCCTGGGCAGGGACCCGGGGGGGATGATGCCCGGTGGCCTGGGCAGGGATCCGGGGGGATGATGCCCGGTGCCCTCCGGGGGAATGATGCCCGCTGGCCCCCGGGCAGGGACCCGGGGGGGATGATGCCCGGGGCATCCTCGGGAAGGGCGAGGGCGGCAGCACGGGGCGGGCTGGCGGAGGGGCGGGCGGAGCGCCCGGGGATGGCGGAACGCGGCGCCGCCCCCGGCGCGGGTACCGGGGCGGGGCGGGCCGGGAGCTCCCGGTGCCGGCGGCGGCGCTGGGGGGCGCGGGGCTCCGTCCCCGCCTGAGCGCGGCCCCGCGGCGCGGAGGATGAGCTGCGGCCAAGCCAAGGACATGGAAGGTACCGGGTGCGGGCGGGGGTGGGTTCAGGTGCGCGGCCGGACGCGTCTCCCCCTGCCCCAAACGCGGCCGGTACGTCCTTGGGGGGCTGCCCCCCTCCATCCCGGGGGTCTGCCCGCCCTCCACCCCCCCGGTCCTGCCCCCTCCATCCTGGAGGTCTGTCCTCCATCCCCTCCGGTCCTGCCCTCTCCATTCCGGGAGTGTGCCCTTCATCCCTTCCCGGTGCTGCTCCTTCCATCCCAGGAGTACGTCCTGCCCCCCCCGGGGTCTGCCCCTCCTTCCCCGCCCCATACTGCCCCCTCCATCCCGGGGGTCTGCCCCTCCGCATCCCCCCTTGCTGTATCCCGGGGAGGGTCTGTCCATATTCCCTACCCCCAGTATCACGGGGGACCAGTGAAACGGACTGGGAAATTTGGCTGGAGCGAGGGGGTGCAAGTGTGAGGGGAGGGCAGGGGGTGTTGGAGCAGGGCAGGACCCCCAGGAAGAGGGTATCGAGGTGAAAGGGGGTTCAGTGCAGGCAGGGTTGTCCCCGCTCATGGGGTCCCACATCTGCATCCTGCCAGGAGATCCTGCCCTGCCCAGGGACACCCCCAGATCCTGCCTGCTGCCTTCACTCCATGTTCTCTTGGGTGCCCAACCCTACAGAGATCCCCGGTCCTGGGATGCTCAGGGACCTCCACAGAGGGGTCAGAAGCACAGACACCCCCAAAGACACACAGTCCCCCCCAAAGGCTGTGCCCCAGAGCCCTGTCCCTCCGTGTAGGCGGGCAGGCAGCACCCATGCCTGCTTCCCCCGGTGTGCACCCCGGGCACCGTGCTGCATGGGGAGGATGGAAAGGGCATCTGCCTTTTGTTCCCTTCCTCCTCCTTCCTCGGGAGGCACCAGCAGTGAGCAGCCGCCGGCCTGACCTCCAGCCCTGCCCAGGGCTCCCATCTCACCTCCATGAGCAGGGAATTTGGGGGAGATGCTCATCACAGGCAGGGCCTGGGCCAAGCGTGCCCCAGGGGAACCTGGAGAGGTTTGAGGGGGTGTCAGTCCTCTCTGAATGTGGTCTTGTCCTCCTTGTGGCCAGCAGGTCTGAGGGAATGGCTCAGGGCAGGATTTGGTCCATAAGGACATCCTGTGGGTACAGCCTCAAAGATTACATGCACTGGGGGGTCTCAGAGAGCATCTCTGTCTCCCTGGGGGCTCCACCAGCAGCAGCTCTGTCCTGCATCAGGGTGAAGGGACAGAGGGGACCAGGGCAATGGCAATGCCAGCCGGGCTCATGGCTCATGCAGATGTTGCTGAAAGCGAGATGAGCCCCTCGCAAAGCTGCTCGGTGAGCAGAGTGGATTCCCCATCCCAGGAATCCCCGGAGAGCTCCGGTCTCATCCAGCCTTCACCTGCCTGGAGGAGCACAAGAGGGATGACCAGCGAATCCCTCTCCGACTCTCGGCAAACGTCTCGCCCCATTTGGTGCCAAATGTCCCTCGCCCTCCCAGCCACCGGGAGCCAGGCAAACCCACAAAGGGATTTTGTTCCTTGCGGAGCTTGTTCCAAGCTTCTCCCAGGGCTCGCCCTTAATCCCGGAAAGCCTGACTGACCCCAGGAAACCCAGCTGCCCCCCTGCAGCGGCTGCCTGCAGACATGTCCCCAGTCTGTGGGACTCCCACGCGTGTGACGGCATCAAAGACACAGGGAGGTGTCCAAGGCCAGGCTGGGAAGACGTGGTAGAGGAGGGAGCTGGATGCAGGCAGTGTCCAGGCACTGGGTTTCCCTCTCCATGCCCCTGGGGAAGGTCCCAGACACCTGGAAGCCTGTGGGAAGTCACCTGGAAGCTGGTTTGCTGGCAGCGATCAGCCCATGCCCACCTCGGGACCCACCTGGGGATGCTTTTGCAGGTTCCTGCTGCCACCTTCTGCCCCAGGGTCTCCATCCCCCAGAGGTTTCCCATCCCTCTCCCCAGCAGTGACTGCTGCTGCTCTGAGCCTCTCCAGCGCTCACGTTTCACCAGCCATAAAAGTGTCTGGAGGAGGAAAGGGAGCGGTGGCGTGTCAGGCCAGGGGAGGGAGAGCTGTCTGTCCCAGCTGCCACCCCAGACCCTGTCCCACTGCCCAGAGCAGGCAGCTGCTGGTCCCCCTGCAGTGGCCCGGCCCCTGCCTCCCCCTCTGCCTGCTCTGCGTGGCTGGAGAGGTGCCCAAAATGGATCAAAGAGCCACCAAGAGAAAACGAGCTGGCAGAAAACCCAGCCGGTGAGGTGGGGTGTCCATCGCATGGCGTTGCCAGACAAGGCACATGGACCGTTTTGTGGGGACCCAGAAAGGTGGGGGCACAGCAGCCCTTTGGGGATCAGAGCCAAGCTCTCCCCTCTCTACTCCAGCTCAGATTCAGCCAACTCAAAAGGCTCCCACAGCCTCATTTCAAGGCTCAGCCCAGCATTTGCTCACCAACCCACGCTGCAGGGCCCCCCCCCTTCTGCCCAGACCCCAAAGATGGCCATAACCACGTCGGCTTTGGCGGGGGGTGAGAGCAGACCACGCTGAGCCCTGCGTCCCCAGGAAGGATGCTCATCACCACGCTCCCTCTTTTCTTTTCCTCCTGCATCCCGAATGCTCCAAGCCACCGGTGACCCCGGTGCTGCCACACAGGAGCTTTGCCAGGGGCTTTGATGCCCAGCGGGTCCGGTGTCCCCTGCGGCAGCCCCCCAGGCTTCCCGTCCATCCTGGTGCCAGCTGGCCCTGCCGTGGGATTAGGCAGGAGCAAGCAGGGAAAGCACCAAGCATCTCTCCGGATCAAACGCCCACAGGGCAGCGGGGAGGGGGTGTAATTCACCCCCCAACCCCCCACCCCCCCCATCACCAGCTGGGGGCTGCCCCGGCACCGGAGCCGGGGCGAGCGTGCAGCCACCATTTAGTGGCAGCGGGAGGGAGGCGATCGGGGGGAATCAGTCAGGTGTGGAGGAGGTATGAGGGGAGGCAGGGATGGAGCTGCACTCGTGACAGCCGGTGCTGCCGAGCGCTCGCACGCAGCCCTCCTCCCGCCGAGATGCAGCAGGGCCGGCCATCCCTCTGCTGCATCTCCACCATCCGCAGCTCGCAGGGTGCACCCGAGCCAGGTGAGGGGGGCTGCAGGGCACAGCTGTGGGGGGAAAGAGGGGGGAGCTATGGGGCCAGTGGGGTTGGGGGGGGGGGGGATGCTGTATGTGCATCCCTGGCTGGTGGGCACAGCCTCGGGCTCGGCAGCAGGGGAAGCGGAGGGGATGGAGGGCGGCTGGGTGCTCGCGGCGATGCTGTGGCTGCTCCGGTGCAGGGCTCAGGAAGGAGAGGAGAGCCCGTGTCGGATGCCATCCCTGTGTCCCTGCATGGAGCCAGCCCAGGGGCTGCCACTGTCCTTCCCTTGCTCCCAAATGCATGCCCTGGCTCAGCACCCCCTACCCTCACCCATGTTTAGTGTCAGTGGGTGAGGGGAAAGTTGGGACCCAAGGGCTGGGCTGGGGGAGCAGGAGGCTGTGGAGGAGCTGTAGGGGGAGCCACCAGTGGCTCTGGGCTCTGGGGTGGCAACTGCCTGTCCCAACAGAAGCGGTGCCACTGGAGTTCCCAGCCCTGCCTTTCTTCTTGGTTTGTTTTTCCCTTCGTCTTTCCCCCTCTCTCCCATCTGCTCTCCCTCCTCTCCCCTCCAGCTGTGTTTGCCGAGGGAGCGTAGATGCCCAAATCCTGCTGCTGGTGGCAGATGCTCTATAGTTCCCTATGGATATAGGTCCTGATGTTGGCCAGACCCTTTTCTCCCCTCCACTCCCCCCCCTGAGCCTTTCTGCAGCAAGTCCTGGAGAAGCCCCAGCATGGCTGAAAGACACAGCCCTGGCACCAGCCCCTCTGGACTTTCCAGGTCCTTATCTGCCCCCAAGCCCTGGCAGGACGGGTGGTTTTCAGCTCAGGGCTAGCCCAGCAGGGCTGCAGCTGGGCTGGGTGCTCAGCATGTTGGGGACAGGACAGCCAGGGGCATCTCAGACATCCTTGGTTGGAGGGACCACAACCCACTGTGCTCCTCACCCACCAGATTTGGGGTGTCTGAAGCTGTAGAAAGCCATCAGAGACATCTCCATCACCTGAGACAGGCGCAGAGACCACCCCCTGCCTCTGCTGGACACTGAGCCTCTCCAGAGATCTCCCTTCAGCTCATCTGCCATAAATCCCCTCACTGCCCCAGCCACCAGTTGGGTCCTCTGCCTCAGTTTCCCTGTGGCAATGCTCGTTGCTGGGTGTGTTTAAGGAGCCAGGCAGTGTGATGTGGTCTGGATAACCCAGGCAGGACACACGGACACATCAACAGATGTTTCCTGCTCCATCTTAACTTCTTGTGGCTGGTTTGTCTCCTCTTGCATGAAGGCGTGCTCAAGAGAGCTCTTTTGAAACCTCTCCCCTCTTAAAACTCACTAATTATGAAAATGAGCTGCCGTGGGTTTTCTCCAGCCCTTTTGCTCTCCCAGCGTGGGTTACCCTCGGGTAACCTTTGGGTAACCTTCTCCTTCGGGTGCTGCTCTGCTCTCGGTGGGTTCACGACTTGCCTGGCTTGCTGTGGGGGGAGCAGGTGAGCTGGGGGATGCTCTGGTCTTTGCTCCTCCGGATCAGTGCTGCTTATGTCAAACCAGCTGGCTTTTATCCGGAGCAGACGAGCGCATGAGCCCCTAATACCCACTCCTCCTCCTCCTCCTCCTCCCACCGCAGCTGGGTCCCTCCAACCTCTCCCCACTCCCCCCCACAAAGGAAAGCTTTGCATCCTCACTGCAACCCGAATACCCCCAGCTAATTAAAATACAGGGGTGAGGGGAAATGAGCTCTTCGTGGGCCATTATAAATGGGCTGGCACACGTTTGGCCATCCCTTGGACGTGCAGGTTTGCGTGCCTCTGGGCACATCCCCAAGCCACCATAATCTGTGCTGGGAGGGGGGAACCAACCTGCATCCCCTCCTCCATCGGGTGGGGTTTATCTGCTCCCCATCCCTCAGTGGCAGCAATTTAATGCCAGCCTGGTCCGTGGAAAGTGGCTCTTCCCCTTGGCCCCCCCACTGGTGTCTCGCCCGGCGCAGAGCAGGAGGTGATAACGGAGCCATGCAGAGCAGCTGTGGGTCCCCGCGTCTGCTCGGTGGGCGGGTGTCAAAACAAGCATCGCTCGCGAGGGGTTTGTGTGGGCAAACATCTCCTCGGCACCTGCCGGCTCCCGGCACCAGCCAGTGCATCCGTGGGCTGATGGGCTTTCTCCTTGGCAATGGGAAGGGAAGGTGGGGAGGGGGAGATTTCAGCGGCGGAGGGTGGGTCCAGCCGAGTTGGGTGGGTCCCTTGGGGTAAAAGAGGTTTTAAATAGGAAGAGGGGAGATTTGGTTTAGATACTGGAAAGAAATTCTTTATGGTGAGGGTGGAACAGGTTGCCCAGAGAAGCCCTGGAGGGGTTCAAGGCCAGGCTGGATGGGGCTTGGAGCAACCTGCTCTGGTGGGAGGTGTCCCTGCCCAGGGCAGGGGGGTTGGAACCGGATGATCTTTAAGGTCCCTTCCAACCCAACCCATTCTATGATGATTCTATGATTTTTGGGTGCCCAAGCGCAGGGTGGAGGGTCACCGTGGCCGTCTCTCACCCCCCTTCCCTCCGCAGCCACCGCCGCTCACTTCAGCTTCTGCCGCAGCCTCCTGGAGCACACGGTCTCGGCCGAGAACCTCAGCTACCGCCTGCAGAGGAACCCGGGCAGCAGCCTCACCTGGCACGACGGCCGGAGCCAGCGGCCCGATGGCGGCCGGACGGTCAAGCTCCTGCGGCAGCCGGGCACCGAGGGCTCGCAGGTACCCACCGGGCTCCTCCGCAACCCCCCCAGGGCTGCCCAGGGGAACACAGCTGCTCCCACGTCACCCCCATCCCATCCATCTCCCCTTGCTCTGCAGGATCAGGCCCTCAGATCCTGCTTTGCTCAAAGCCCTTGTGATTATTGGGCGTTTAGTGATAGTGCTGCGTATAAATATAATAATGTAATTATTATCATCAGGCTGGGGGCGGTGCTGGGGTGAGCTCTCGGTGTCACCTCCCCTCCACACCTGGAGCTGGGACTTAATAGAATTTTGCAGTAAATGGGCCCGAACCAAATTCCTTTGTAATGCCTTAAAATCCCTGAGCGCCTGGATACGTCTCTTAGCCAGGTCTGAGCCGTTGACCTTCTAAAATTCTGAACTTTATTGCATTAACGAGGCTGTGAGCTGAAGGTTTCCAGGCATTTGCCAACTGCACGGCCCCCACAGGGCTGTGGGAAGGAGCATCTTCCCAGTGAGCGGCTCCTGGTGCTTCCTAGTCCCTTCCTTCCACCCTGGGAGCAGCGACCAGAGGCAGCACATCCACCCTGCTGGAAAGAAAATGGGGCAAATTAAACTGCCTGGCTTCCAGGCTCCAACGTGGAGATGCTTTTGCATCTTGAGGGCCTGGCTGGTCCCTGCAGGGCTGGGTACAGTCCCACCATCACGCGGGGATGCTCACAGGAGCATCAGCCCCTCGGGTCCCCTCATCCTGACAGTGCTGTGCCTCTCATCCCCGTCACCCCACCAGGCACCCCGCTGGCCCCTTCCCTCTCGTACTCCTGTGAAAAGCATGGGGACATGGGGACAGTGCTGCCTGATCGGGGACACGCCAGCCCCTCTGCGGGTGCCATCTGCGTTCATCACAGCTCTCTTCCATCTGCCTCTACGTGTCTCCTGGGGGTGGGAGGGATTTGGGGAGGGGAGATAGGCTTTTCATTTTGCCGTAATGCCCAAGAGAGGGGAGGTGATGTGAGTTGCTCCCTGCAGCTCCCAGGGGATGGTTCCCACTGCCCGGTTCCCCCCAGCCACCTCCTGCCTCCGACCCCCCCCCCCCAGCCTTCTCTCCTCAACACCAGCGCTCGATATTCAGGGATGAGAGTTTATCAGAGAGACAGCGCAGCTCAAGCGGCTGGAAAATGAGCCCATGACTCGTTACACCTCCCCTTCCCACCTGGAGAGCGCAGGAGCTCATTCGGGGACCCACTGAGGGGAGGGGGGGGGTCTCACCAGCCGGGGGGGGGCAAGTGATGCGTCCCGAGCCGGCAGTGCCGGGTTTAGTGATGCTGAGACGGGGCTGGGGCCACGTGTGATGGGAGAAGCGCCTGCAGACGTGAGCGTGCCCAGGGAAATGGCAGGTTGGTTGTCACCTCTCCCCCTGCGCCCTGGGAGGGTTAGGTGGATAATAGCTGCGGGAAGCTCGCGGGAAGCTCGCCGTGATTTTTTCCCCCGGCCCCTCCGCTTCTCTTCAGCGCTCGTTAGTGCATCCAGAGTGAATCACTGCTTCCCCCCCACGGCACGCTCTCCGGCACGCTCAGCCGAGTGTGAAGGACCTGAGCGACCGGCGAGGGCTGGGGATGCTCCTGCTGGCAGACGGCTCCCAGGATGAGTCCGGGGGTGGGGGGATCCAGGCAGCTGCTGGGGGCTCCCCCAAAGGTGAGGGTTTGATTGGAAAAGCGAATCGTGCAGCTTGCCCATCGCATTGTCCATCTGCTTTGGAGATGGGCTCCTTGGTTACTAATTTACAGCCTCCCAGCTTTGCCTTCTTCCCTCTCTCTGGAATGTCCCCTGCTGCCCCTGGTGAGCCCTCCTTCCCTTCCCAAGCCCAAATTCTCCCTCCCGGGTGCAGCACAGCCCCTGCCAGGCTGGTCGGGCTCCATGGGGTGAGCGATGCCCGGATCAGGGCTGGGGGAGACATCCCGGACTCCGCTGCCCTCCGCTGCCTCCTCTCTGACATCTCTCAGGGATGTGTCATTAGTTTCAGTAACCGCGGGATGTCTGGAGTCCCTGTTACACTAATTATCTCTGCTCCTCTATTAGGCATGCTTAATTAGCCAGTGTTCACACATGGAGGTCGATGTTGGCGTGCTGCGGTCCAAGCGCTGTAGACCTTTCCCATTCCGGCACATTCCCGTATCGGATGGTGCCTCTGCCATGTCCCTGCCGTGTCCTGGTCATGGGTGAGGGCCGTGCCAGCAGGGACCCTGGCAATCCAGTCCCCTTGTGTTCCAGGCAGCAGGGACCCCTTTTCCATCCCCACCTGCCCACGGTCCAGCCCAGGACAGTCCCAGCAGCTCGGGTGCAGGGAGCTGCTTTTTGGAGGAGCTGTTTGATGCTGCTCGAGGATGAAGTCTCAGCATCCCCAGCAGCGGAGGGCTTCAGTGATCTTCTCCAAGTGCTAAAAGCAGGAAAAGGTGGATTTCTGCATCCCCCAGCCCCATTTCCCAACCAGCCTTGATGATTCCCTCCCTCAGCCCCGGGAGAATCAGGCTCATCCCCATGTGCTGTTACGGCTCAAAGCGTTTGATTTGCTCCTCACTGAGATAAATCCAGGCTGCAACGACCTCGCGAGGCTGGAACCACTGTGATGTGGGCGAGGAAATGGAGCTACCGGGTGGCTCGAGGAGAGACCAGCCACTCCAGCAGGCAGCTGGGGGGATGGAGGGAGGGAGGGATGCTGTCAGACAAGCCCCATCTCCCCATGGGCACTGCTTCTCCCTGCCTGCATTAAGGGCAGGGCAGTTTGGGCCAGGGGGCAAGAGGAGGGGGCAGGGGTCTCTGGGAGGTGGAGGGTGACCAGGGCATGCTGCGGCACTGAGGACTCTGATCCCAGTTTGTCCCGGGTGTCTCCAGGCATGGCGGCATCCTAAAAAAGAACTGTGGGGTCCGGAGGTGGCTTTAGATACCTGTGAGGCTGTAGGACCTTGTTGTGGCTGGTCAGCTCAGGGTTGAAGGAGGTTGAGCAGGAGAGAAAGGGAGAACCCCTCCTGCTCCAGGGCACCAGCTGGCTGCTGGCTGCTTCCCTGGGGACTTCTGGTGGGGATGGCTTTGCACCAGTACCCACCTGCCCCCCAGGACCTCACTGGCTCCATCCCCACTGAGAGCTGCCAGTAAGCACCCTTCTCTG
>JAOQGH010000005.1:4111904-4150268 GCA_025769975.1 Gallinago jamesoni
GGGTGCAGATCCCTGCAATATTGTAACCAGACAACAATTAAAGTAAAGAGAAAACACCAGCAGACATAAATCGGTCCCACACAGCAGGCAGGAGGATGGAGGCAGCGACACGGGTGTGAAGGGGCAGGCAACGGCAGCTACCAGAGAGAACACGACTTGGCCGCCTCTGATTAACTTTTTCTGCTCATGGTGGTTTTTTAGCAATAAACAGAACAATGTGCTTCTGGCATCAGAAATAAAGGACATCATCTTCTTACCGGAAAAATCCGGCAATCCCTTCCCGGTGGTAGAGGCAGTTCACAGATTCCAGCAAGGTTTTCAAACCTGGGCAGGGTGGGGGGACGGACCAAAAAACAACGTGGTTACACATAGAAAATGCACGCCTAATTTGTCCAAGTAATTACTGAGCCCGGCTTGATGACAAGAGATACTTCCAGCTCTGAAACGCCGCTGATTGCATCTCTGATGCAGGAAACGGTCCCTGTTCCCCCAACGTTGACATTCCCGCTGGGCTGAGAGCACGGGCTGTGATTTCCCCCGGCTGCGTGGGGTTCCAGGACACGATCTGCCAAGCAGAGAGGGATGGCAGCGCCTCCCATCTGAATCTGAACGCCAGCCCTCAGTAGATTACCCTCTTGATCTAATTAGGAGTCTGTCCTCCCATCAAGTGTCCAGGAGGGATTGCAAATCACCTCGAATCATCGCCGTTTTGGTGCTGTCAGGCAGCTCCCTGTGAAGTTTCTTCCACAGGAGACCCGTGGGTGCCTGAATGCACCACAGCAGGAGAGGAGAAAGGAGGAATCCCAGTTGCTGGTGGCACATGCCCCATGTTGGGGTCACGCAAGCCCCGGGGAAGGAGAGCAGGGCACGGGTGGTGGGGAACACAGCAGCCTGGCAGGGCTGCACGGGTGCTGGTGTAAATCAGAGCATCCCAGGGATGTGTGAGCTGGGGGAGATGCTGACACGTGGTGGGGATGCAGCGAAACGGCTCCTCCTGGGATGCTCTGGTGGCCACATCCCAACGCTGGCAAACCTCCGGCTGCCTTATTCCAGAGCCCTCCTCCCCATCTTGGCTGCCTGGTGCCGGAGGACAAGATGGGTCTTGGGGAACATGCGATCATGGGGTCTCATGGCGATCTCAGCAGAAGCCTTCTGCGCCAGAGTGTCCTCACTGCACGTCCAGGACTAATCAATCTTGATTCATTGCTAATGAACTTGAGAACAGTGTTGGGATGGATCAGGTGCCACTCAGGGTGAGATGGATAATATAATTAAGATTTCCTCAAAGGTCCAGTCTTTCTTACCTTGTTAATTAAGCTGATGCGGGGCCCTCCATACAGAATACATAATGAGAGGCTGCCAGAGATGGAGCTGGCTGTTAGCAGGAGGTGATGCTGGGAGAAACACAGACCTCAACTGCGGGGTTGGGAACATTTTGGCAACTCCTTGGGGGTTTGGTTCCCCCAGAGCAGCCGAGAGCTGATCTCTGCTGAGAAATCACCGCACCCTTTGCATCACAGATGCATTTGGACCACGCAGGATGGAGCGTGCAGGCAGAGGGATGCAGGTGGAGATGGAGGGACTCACCCCTGCCCGGGACACATTGAGCACCGGGGCAGAGCTTATGGCTTCCCAAAGCACCTAAAGTCCCGGGGGGGGGGGTGGAGCAGAAAGCTGAGAGTGGCCCCATGGCCTTGAGAAGCAGCTCTCGTGTGGTGCTGGACCTGCAGCACAAGGAGGAGGGGATGCTGCTCTGCTCCAATGGCCCAGGCACATTTTTGGTGCTTGCACTCTGGTGGTGACTTATGACAATGAATTAATGGCCTCTTAATAAGGCTGACAGTTCCCTTAATTAGAAAGTATCGAAGCAGGGATAATTACTTCATTTCCCCCCCCCCCCCCCTTATATTGCTTCCTTTGCTTTTGGGTCCTCATTCCCAGCTCCTGGATGCCTGCCGGGAGCCCTCCAGCCTCCCCAGAGCCAGAAACGCTCCCGGGGCCAGGGAGTGGGATGCGGAGCTGGGAAGGATGAAGAGGGATGGATGCAGGTACGGCTGCAGAGCTGGCTCTTTCACCGGAGCAGTGCCAGGCACCCGAGCATCCAGGGTTGGAGCAGGTCCCTGGCTATTCACACCAGGCTTGGTGGCACACAGGGCAGCCCAGAAAAGGACCAGGGCTCTGGCAGGGCTGGAGGAAAGGGGAGATGGCGTCTGCAGGCTGGGAACTCCCAAACGATGACCCAAGGGAGGGCAGGAGCCAGGCAGCCCCCCAGGGCAGCAACGACCGCTTGAAGCTCAGCCCAGGGCAGGCAGAGGGGCTGAAATAAATAATTTGTCCCAAAATTGCTATTATTCGGGTGGTTGCCCAGCCTGGATGCAGGCGTAGCTTTGCTGCGAAAACAAGCCCTGCAGAAACATGTTGAAATATTCACAGTGTTTAGCTTGGGCCTTTTTTGGAAGGGAAAGTTTCAGGCTTGGTTTTGACACAACATTTCCAGGTGGCGTGTTTGCACAGGCCGTTAGTGGGGGGCTCCAGTAAAAACCTTCAAACCCCCAAACCAAAACGAGCCACTTCACTTCCCGTCAGAGGGTGCGTTTTTTAAAACCAGGGGGACTTGGGGGTTTGTGTGGCTGTTTTGCAGCCACGAGCTTTGTCACCAAGCCCACGGTCCCTCTATCCTGCCCCGCATCTCTGCATCTCCCATTGCCCTCCATGGGGCTGCGGGTGCCCTGGGGTCCCGTCCCCCCCAGCTCGGGGCTGACTCCCGGCAGGAGATGCCCCCCACGGTGATACAGCCTGTAAATAATAATTAGCAGCCTCAGGGCTGCTGGGAGCTTCGTTTCTCTCTGCAGGCGGGAGCATTTCCTCCGTTAACCTTCCTTCTTTGCACTGCAGCCATTTTGCTTTCTCGCCATATCTAAAATTAAATCTGTTAGGATTTTCTCTCTCTCTCTTTTTATTTTTTTCCCCCTTTTGCTTATATTTGCTGAGTGCATTCAAGCACGGGGAGGGGAAAAAAAAATAATAATAAAAAAAAAAAGCCATCAGCATAATTCATGGCTCACACAGTCATCGCGGGCTCCGGTTTCCAATCAGAGGCCCGGGCTGCGGAGCCAGTGTGCCGGGGAGGAGGGCTGGGGCTGGCCCGGATGCTGCTTCACAAACCAGCAGCGACTCTCTCTTTGTTCTGGGATCGCTCTGCTTCAGCCAAAAATAAAGCCCTCGCACCGCCCGTCCTGCGGATGCAGGAGCGAGGAGCTGGTCCGAGGGGCTTTGACCCCCCCCCCGGCTCTCTGAGGATAATCAGGGATGGAGCAGGCGGTGGGTGGGCTTGCGGGCTCCGGACCCAGCTGAGATCCAGGGATAAAGACTTGGAAAAGGTGGAAGTGCTTGGTCCCCCACCCTGGATCTGGGCATCGCGGTCGTGCCCTTTCCCTTGCCTGTCCCTATTCACGAGGCTCAGTAGATATGGGCTGAAGTCTGGGCTCCCAGTCCCTCCCAGTCCCCTCCCAGTCCCACGCACTGAGCATCCCACCACCCCCCCAGCAGAGATGCTGGTGCTGGCCCCACACAGCCCCACGTGCACGGCAGTTAGAAGGAGTTTTTGAGATGCCTCCAGAGCCAGCAGCACATGGAAGAGGCTCTGCAAACATGGGATCCCTTTTACTCTAACAGAGCTGAGGGTCTGGAAGGTGCTGCTGCAGCCAGTTGGGTTAATATTGTTTTAAAGTTTCTTGTCATGTAGGTGCCTGATCAACCAACACCTTCTCAGGCATTTACGGCCACAGTGTGTGCTGGGCTGCCTCTTCTCCACCTCCTCCTGCCCAGTGCCGGTGGGAACAGTTGGAATAGTGGGAACGCTGACCCAGGAGCACCAAGGAATCGCCACTCGACACGCACGGTCCCGTCCCCTCCATGGCATCCTGCCGGTCTGCAAGGACAAGCTCTGATCCACACCTGCCTCTGAGAAGAAGCCACGATGCGAGAGGAGGTGTGATGGTTTCCCGCAAGCACATGGAGAAAGGCAGCACCGCTGTCCCCACCGCTCTTCCTCCTCCTCCTCCTCTTCCTTCTCCTCCTTCTCCTCCTCCTGCCCTTCCCAGCACAGCTCTTCCACACCGACACTACTCTACCCATGAAACAAAGCGCTCCTCAGCATCTGTTCTACATTTGCTGTTCTTTTCAAGTCCATTCCTTGGCCCCTTCCTCTCCGCTCAGCCGGGCCTGCAAATCGCAACTGTGGCCGCCTTTATATTGCATTATTTCAGAGTTTCGGTACCTCAACCAGCCCACGGCCGGCCAAGCCTCTTTACAATCACCCAGGTGGCCGGGCTCCCCAGCATCCCCCTTTCGCCCTCACCCTGCTCCTCGAGATGCAAAATTGCACTTTGCAGATGGAGAAAACGAGCGTGGGGGCACTTCTGCACACACATGCATGCAGGCAGGGAGGGTGCCTGGGGTGGCTACTGGGAACACCACGGGGATGAGCGAAGGCATCTGGGCAGCCTTATAGAGAGGAGGAGACCTCGAAGGTGGTGCCTGGTCCCCGTGGGCACCCGATGCTGCCTGGCAGCCCCACCAGGCAGCTGCCCCCCTTGCCTGCTGCAGGTTACCAGCTCTCCCGGCAGGCAGCGCGTTGGCTGGGAAGCAAAGCCTCCTCGGATCTGCCTCGTTTTATACAAAGAAGGTGGGCTGTGCCCGTCCCTCCCACCCCGCTGATCGCCCTCCGCTCCACCGATAATAATACCCAGCAATTACACAAAGCTTTCCAAGCTCGCCGCGGACGTTAATTAAGCTCTCTCTCCCGCAACGGAGACAAAGAAGGGAACCGCGGGGAAATTCCCAACTTGGGTTAGGATTTTTTTTTTTTTTCGCCTGGGTTTTTTGTGGCCATGCCACGGGGCCTCCCAGTTCCTGGTGGCACCGTGTGTGCCCCATGAGGGTGTAGGGCAGCCCTGGCAGCGATGGTCGCTCTGGGCTTTGCTCTCACGTGACACATTTTATCTGTTTTTCCCCTAATTTCTGGGCAGTCACAGCCACTCAGATGGTGGTTCCGCATTTCCAGTGCCGGCAACTGAGGTTGGCTCTGCCCTGTGGCACCTTCCCGGGTACCACCAGCACTGTGGGGGTGGCACCTCAAGGTTGGGAGGTGGGAAAACCATATTGTCCTGCGGGCATGACACCAGCCTCACACCCAGCCTTGTCCCCAAGAGCTGCGGTGGCTTTGCAAAGGGACGTGGGCCATCCTTCCCATCTGCCTGCAGCCCAGGGGCTAGAGGGGAGGATGGATGGGCAGGGCACCCTGCTGGCACCCTGGAGGGGAGGACAACAGAGCGTCCTGCAGGGCAAGATGACAGGTAGGGACACTGTGCCTACACTCTGGAGGACACAATGGCGGGCATGGCAACTGTGAGGGGAGGATGACAGGTAGGACACCTTGTCTGCACCCTGGAGGACACAAACATGGGCATAGCAACTTGGAGGGGATGGTGACAGGTAAGGACACCCCGGAGGGGAGGATGACAGGTAGGGACACCCTGCCTACACCCTGGAGGACACGATGGTGGGTATGGCAACCTGGAGGTGACAATGATGGGCAGGACATCCTGCCTTCACCCTGGAAGCCAAGACGATGGACAGGGCAACCTGGAGAGCAGGACAACAGACAGGGCATCCTGCAGGGCAAGATCACAGGTAGGACATCCTGGAGGGGGGGGGATGACAGGTAGGGACACCCTGCCTACACTCTGGAGGACACGATAGCGGGCATAGCAACCTGGAGGGGAGGGTGACAGGTAGGACACCCTGTCTACACTCTGGAGGACAGGATGGTGGGCACGGCAACCTGGAGGGGAGGGTGACAGGTAGGACACCTTGTCTGCACCCTGTAGGACACGAACATGGGAATGGCACCCTGGAGGGGAGGACGACAGGCAGGGTGCCCTGCCCGCACCCCGGCCAGGCAGAGCAGCGCTGCCCGCGCTCCGACGGGGTGCGGGGGAGCGGAGGGGAGGGCTGACCCGCTCTGCCCTGGCCTGCCCGCACCGGGGCCAGCCCGGGTCAGGCCGTGCCGTACCGTACCGTACCGGGAGGCGCTGCCCGGTCCCACCTTCCCGGGGCGCCGCCCCCGCCGCCCGGCCCAGGTCCCGGTGCCGGTGCCGACCCCCGTTCCCCCGTTCGGCGGAGCCACGCGAGATCGGCGCGGGGCCGGCGGCGGCGGCGGCGGCGGCGGCGGCGGCGGCGGCGGGGCGCGGGGCGGGCCGGGCCGGGCGGGGCGGGCCGGGGATCGGCGCATGAGCCGCGGCGGCGGGCGGGAGCGCGGCAGCGGAGCGCGGTGCTGCCGCGGGTGTGGGCGCGCCGGGAAGCCCCGCACGGCGGCCCGCAGCCGGGGGCGGCGGGCGGCACCGCCTCGCCGGCCGGGGGTGGGGGGGGGCGCGCCCGGCCCTGCGCGCCCCGCACCGCGGCCCGCCGCCGCCGCCGAGGTAAGCACCGAGCTGCGGCCCGGCCCGGCAAACCCCCCACCCCTCGCCCCCCACCCCAAACACACCCCGGCCCCCGCCGCGGCGGGGAACCCCCGCTCCGCGCCCCGCGCCCCGTTCCGCTCCGCTCCGCCCGCCGCCGCGTCGCCATTTTGCCGCTCGGTTTTCCCCTCCCGGCGGCGCGGCCCGGCCGGGCCCTCCCCGCCGGCCTCGGCTGGGCCCCCGGCTGCCTCCCGGGGAAGGGGCCGCCGGGCCCTGGGAGGCGACAGGCCGCGGGGCGGCCCGGGCCGTGCTGACAGGCGGCAGGGCGGCCCCCGCTGAGGCCCGGGGAGGTGACAGGCCCCGGGGCGGCCCTGCCCGCGGGTGGCAGCGGGGGTGACAGCCAGGTGGGGCGGAGGAGGGGACGGTGCCGTGCCCGGGGAGGTGACAGCGGGACCAGGCAGGGTAGAGGTGGCCGTGGCCGGGGGTGGCCGGGATGGGGGACACAGCCCCGTCCCCACCTCGGCACGGCGATGTCTCCTTGTCGTGTGGTTCCTCGTCTGGATTCCCGGGAAGTTTCTTCCCGGCGCATGGCTCCGGTTCCGCCTGGAGTTCCCGGTTGGGAGCGCGGCTCCTCCGGCAGCGGCAGAGACACCAGTGCCCATTGGCGTCCATCGTCCCCACCAGCCTTATCCCGTCTCTGCCTCTGGTCCCCAGGTGACCAGGCTGGTTGACGCATGGTGCATCCGTAGTGGTGGGACCGGGCAGGACTCCTGGCAGGAGAACTGGTGTCCAGGACCCACAGGTGACATGTCCCACTTGTAGCCACAAGGACATCATGGGACCCAGAGGGCTGCAGCCGTCCCTGGCTGTGTGCGTGCTCCCATGGACCCACCAAGGTCACAGACAGACATCTATACATGGGATTAATTCCCCTTCTCCAGTTTGTGCCCAGTTTCCAAGCTGTGCCCGGCCCGCAGAGTCTGATGGCTCCGTGGGATGGGGCTATCACGGAGGGAAGAGCCTGTTGGGGCAGTGAGTGGCCAGGACATTGCTGTTCCTTGTCAAACCCCGCAGAAGAACAAGTGGCCAGGACGTTGCTGTCCCTTGTCAAACGCAGCAGAGGAGCCTGTGGCTGTGCCGGCCGGGCAGAGCTGCTGGTGGCTGAGGGGCACATGGTGGGTTCCCAGGCTTCGTTCCCCCGTTCCCACAGCCATGGGCTTCCTCCTGGCACTGCTGGCTCAGCCTCTGCTCATCCCACGCTGGCTCCTGTGTCGACACGAGCTTTTTTACTTGAAGCTGGAGCGGGATGCTTCGAAAATGCTGCCATGAACTTCTAGCAAGGTACCCAGAGCTGAGCTGGGGGCTTCACCAGCGACGATGCTGCCAGCCCCGACCATCCCACACCATGTCCTTGTCCCACTCGCAGGCAGGACCTGCCAAGATCTTCTCCTTCCATGGCCAGTTGCAAAAGGGTTTTTCACCAAAACACACCAAAAGCGTGGAAGGGGCGCGGGCTGTTTTCCCGTTGAGCATGTGTTACTGAAAAACAAGTGACAAGTTTGGACATTACAAGAAAATATACAATGGGCTGATTTCTGCTCTCTGGCTCTGGGGCAATTCCTCTGGGATCCCCGGGGTTGTATTGGTGGCCAGGGAGCGGAGTTTGGCTCTCGCTAAGTGGTTCATGGGATTTTTAGTTTTCATTTAGGCAAAAAAAATGAGGAGGGAAAAAAAAATTCAAAGAAGTATTTGGTGTGGAAAAACAAAAGACATTCAAAACCTCCTCAGTTGGCCAGATGGGATCCCTTTGAGGTGACAGATGCGTTCAGGGGAATAAGAGGCGTCCGGCTGCGGGAGCGGGGCTGAACCAGGCACCTGGGATGTGGCAGTGGTTTCAGGAAGGGAGCACTGGGGGGTGATGCTTGGCACCATCCCGGCTCCCAAATTTTGGTGTGTGCTGCCATGGAGTGTTTAGGAGGCAGGAGGTGGGCACCTTGGCTCTTGATGAGGTTTGCCCTGTCTGTCATGTTTTGTGAGTCGTCCTCGAGCTGCCCAGCGAGGAGGACGCGGAGATTTTGTGGTCTGTCACCCATCCGATGGCAGCCCTGGTGTCTCGTTGTGCGGGGTGCCAGCGTGCCGGTGGGTGCCATTCGGCACAGAGGGCCCCAGTGCTGGGATCTGCGCCTGGTCCAAGGGACAAAGCCACAGCTCGGTGGCATTTCGCCACTAGCCCAGGTTGGGTAAATGCATCGGCCACTTGGGTTTCCCCTTGGTCTTCGCCCTGTTGTAAAGCACGGAGATCTTGTCATCTTCAGCTTTGGGTTCGCTGGGCTTTTCGTCTTTTTTTCCTCCCTTTTTTCTTTGAGCAACTTGACTGAGGATCATTCAGAGGAGCAGAGGTGCCAGGATGCAGTATGAGAAGGAAGGGGACTGGTGTGTTCGTCCTCAGAGGATTGGGGACAGTAGCAATGCTCACGTGGGTGAGACTGGTGCCAAGATTTGGGAAAGGGACACAGGGACCCTGCTCTGTGCCTGCTCCGGAGACCAGCCATCCCTGGGAATGAGCCACCAGCAAGTCAGGCTGCAGCTCCTGCCCAGGTCTCCCACCAGAAGAGCCCAAAGTAGCTAACTAAATAACTGATCGCTGTGTTCAGCACCAAGTGCCAAAGACCCTGTTGCCAAGGCTGGAATTTCTCACTTGATCCGATTAACCTTTGTGTCCATGCGAACAACCACATGTGTGTCACCAGCCGAACACATGCTGGCAGCTTTTGCCAGTTCTTCTCAGAGCATGGGGGCTGCATGTGATGCCCGGTGCCCGATCCCATACTGAAAGTCCCCAGGGTCACCTCAGAAAGGACTGTTGGACCCTCGTGTCGATGGCATGGCCGGCGATCACGGGAGATGCTTCCCTGACCCCACCGTCCCTCCGGGCATGAGGACAGGTGGGATGAGTCTGGATGCTCAGTGGAGTAAAGCAATGCCAACCTCATCTCCTGGGAGAAACTGGGGGTGATGAGTCAAATCTGTGTTTTAAAAAACCCACATGTGTGGAAGAGAAGCACTGAGCGAAGGTGAAGAAGGCACCAAGGGCCACCTCCTTTAGTCACGGTGCCGGTGCCTGGCTGAACGTCAGCATCACAACCCACCCAAGGTCTCAAGGCTGTGATGGTCCAAGGAATCACTTCCCAAGGGCCTGATGCTCTCGTTACGGAAGCTTGGAGGACTCCTCTCCCTCGGTGCCATGTTCCACAGCCCCCATCCTCAGCCGTCTCTTTGCTTGTGCGGTCGGGAGGGGAGGAAGGTACTTTGAAACCTCCCGGGAGCAGAGCCAGCCACGTCGTGGGCTTCGTCCCGGCACCACCAAAGCGGAGGGGTGTCCTGCTGCCCGCTTCCGTCAGGAGCGAGATTGGGCCTTCTGCGATAATTCCTGATGTTCATTATTTATAGAGAAGCCAAATTGAATTATTAATACGGAAAATTCAGATAACATTAACAATTCTCAGTTTATAACAGTTTCCCATTAATAAGGAAAATTGGAAATTTATCACTACATCTGTTCATTAAAACTCACTATTTTTTTTCTTTCTTTTTGGTGTCTCGAATGAAAGCAGAGAAATAAACGAAGAGGAAAAGCCATTTATTCGCTACTTTGCTGGGCAAAGTCAGCCCATAATTTTTAATAAAGTCTTTGCCGTTATACGTGGAGGGGAGAGCAGCCTGTAATGAAAGCAGCTTTTCAGCCATGTCTGTGGCGTTGCTCGACCATGGAACAAATACTCGGAAAACCACCCCGTTTCTTCTCTTTGTGGGAATCTTTAAGCTGCGTGATAGTTTTCTAATTTCCCTCCCTCCCCAGCAGCTCTCCTTGCTTTCAGCATGTGTTGCTCCCGGCTCCGAGGAGTGAATTTTAACGCCTCCCCTCCTTCTTTCAGAGATGGCGGATCCCTATGCCTGTAAAGGTGGAAGGAAAACTGCAGGCTCTAACAAACCCGCTGCCAGCAAAGAAAGCAGGACGGAGACGAGGATAAACCCGCCGGCAGAGCTGCCCAAGCTCGGTAAGGAACTGGTTTTTCATTTCTGTGGAGGTGGATGGGGCAGAGGGGACGAGCCCAGCGGCAGGGGTTGGAGGGGAGGGGGGGGGGGGAACGGCTGCCAAATGGAGGGGGTGTGAGCTCATCGGGTTTTAGTAAGACTCTGCCCCTCCTTTTGACCCACCAGCAAGGGCTGTGCCTGCCCAAAAAAGCCCCAAAGCCCCCGGACCTGCCGGGAGCCGGTCCCTGGGAACGGGAAGGGAGGGATGGAGACGGCCTCTCCCTTTCGGCGGGCGTGTGTCTGGCTTAACGAGATGGGTGTCTCGCTGCCTATTTATCCTGTTGGTAGCTAAGTGTTACATCAAAGGATGGAAAGGCTTAAATGAGTTCAGACCATCTGCTGTCTCCCGTGTCGTGTCGTGGCCCCCGGGATGGAGGCTTGCGAGCGTACGAGCCCCAGGGGACCCGCTTGCTAAGGGCTGTCACTCTGATGGATAGCTGATTTCTCTATCCAGGAACCTCCAGGCCCAAGGAGATTTTTTTTCTCTTGTCTATTTATGCTGGGCAGATCCCCTCTGCGGGTGCCGAGAGGCTCTCGCTGCCTTTACCTTGCTCATGGCAGCTCTGGATGCCAAGGGGTGCCTGTGCCTGGGGTGAGGGTGAGACCCCAGAGAGGTACCTCACACCAGGCATCCAAAATCAGTGGCCTCACAGGGAAAGGCATGTGCCCTAAATGTTTCCCAAATGCTGCTGTTTCCTTGAGGCGCTCGAAGGCGTAATTGCAAGCAGAGGGGTGCAAGTTATTGCTGAGGGGAATGATCTCCAGCTGTCGGCAGCGTGAACGTACCTGTGTTGGGGAGAGCGTTTCTCCCTGTGCCAAGTTTTATCAGCACCTTCAAAAGTAGAAAAGCCGCCTCTTTGGGGGTTTTTTTTTAGCTCTTCCTTCTGGTTTAGGTGAACTGAAAGCGATGGAGTGAAGGGCACTCCGTGATGAAGATATTTCATGGCTCTCCCTGGGAAAGTGTTGGAGGTGGAAACATCTGCCGGGGTTCACTTCTTCGGGGTGAATCAGGCTTGATGTGGACTGGGGAGATGGAGGCTTCTCCTGCAGTTGCTTTGATGGTCCCTCCATAGATGGAGCAGCCTGGTTGGGGCAGGGAGCATCCTTTCCAAGGCAGGTCTTGGTCCAGAGAAGCTTCATGTCCGTGGGATGCCATCCCCAGTCCCTTTTTCTACAGAGCATGATGTTTCCACCCCTCTGACTCGGTAACCTGCTGCAGGGACATGCAGCCACAACAGTGGGCACCGTCAGGGTCTTCTTGTCCCCTGTGGGCACCTGGAAGGGTCAGGATTTAGCACCAGCTGGTGGTGGGTAACCAGGAGCAGGATGTTGGGAGAGGAGATAGGTTTTCTGCTCCTTCCATCCCTGTCCTTGCTGTCCCCAGCCGGCAGCTGATCAACGAGGGCAATGAGGGGCGGCTAAACTGGTGTTTGGCATGAAACATCCCCAAAAGTTTTGAAACTTGGTACAAGTGGTGAAAAGGAGAGGAGTGGAAGCTTCCACCTGAGCTTCTGCACAAGCCATGTCCCCAGATATGCGAGGCTCTGGGGAGAGCTGCCTGGAGGGGCAGGGAGGAGCATGTTTAAGAGAGAAAGGGAGAACAGGGAGAGCAATAAGCAGGTGACTGCAGTGTTGTGAGCTTTTGCTGCACATCCTGTTTAATTTGTTTTTTCATAAACTCCCAGCTCGTGGAGTCCCGTTGATGTGCAAGAAACATAGCTCCATTTCATGCGTAGGGTTACTCACTTACATGAGTGTGGAGGAAAACCCTGGTCTAAGTGTGCACTTAAGAGCTTTGAAGAAAATACAAAATACAGAGAGACATCCTTCTCGGGTACTCACTGAGAATTTTGAAACGAAGCCTGAGCTGTTGCTCCAGAACCAGCACAGTCTGGGGCCGTGCTTGTAAAACCCTCCTCTGTCCTTAGGGCCACGAGCCATTTTGGGGCAGGAGCCAGGCAGGTAGGAGTCCAAACCAAATGGGGTAGTTCTGGGCCAGCTTAGAGGCTGCCTTGCAGGAGTAGCAGGGAAGTGGCATTTTAGGGACTTTTTATAGTGCATAAAGGTTACCACCTCCTGCAGACAAGGCCTTCTGGGCTCAAGGGATTCCCAAAGGATGCTACATCACCAAGGGGTGCTTTTACAGGTATCAAAGTGGAGCAAACCAGCTGGCATGACTTCAGGGGACTGGAAATAAATGAGCCAACTGTCTTGTTTGCTATTTTACCCCTGGCTGCTGGGGCAGAAGGCATGAAAAGGGAGAGAGTGTGTGGTTTTGGCAGTGCCTTGTAGGTAGCTGGTTGGCTTTCTGTTTGATCTCTCTCCCTTGTTCCAAAAAAAGTCCTGGATTGGCTTCCGAGTACAGCCAGTGCCAGGCTTGGAGCTGAGCTCCTGTTTCTCAGGAGCTGGAGGGATTGCCGGCTCAGCTTCCAGCTGATCTGGGAAAATCTTCCCTGATTTTCACCAGAGAAGAGTGTTTTACAGGTTGAATTTAGGTTTTTTTAATCTTATTTATCCTTTCCCAGCTGTTCTGGGGTTTCCTTCTCAGGGATGCTTTTTGGCTTGTTTCTGTTCTCGTAGCAATTGGTGTTTATTCCCAGTTTATTGATTAAGCCCTCCCAGATCTCAGCCTGAGCTTTCTGTACATCGCATTTCCCACTGGCCCCTTGTGTCTGTCCAGCTCGTTTTTGGGTTACACTGACCTCCAGCATCACTTAACGTTACAGTTTAGCCCTCAAAATGCAGCCTAAGGCTTACCAGGAGCTCAGAGCCGGAGGGTGGTGGGGGGGATACAGCCCTGGGTGAAGGAAGAGGGGTCTCGCAAGGCTCCCCAGACCTGTGGGGTGACCAGGGTGCTCTGTTTCTGCTTGGAGAGGTTGAAGGTTGGATGTGAAAGTGGATTGATTTGAACTGCCCTCAGCCCCTGCGTACAAACCCTGGTGAAAGTTGGGCTGTTTGTACCGCTTTGCTTAATCCATTTTGGGTATGAAATCAAGGAGTTTGGGGCTGTTGTGAGCCAAAGTGTCTGGTCTGGGGCCATCCCCATCCCTGCTGCTCTCCATGTGCTTGTCACATCCCCTGGGCTAGTGTCCTCCTGCAGCCCTGGGGCTGCTCAGCCACGCTGGGATGCAGGCAAAGGGGATGGGGCATTTCTGTCCTCAACATCTTGCCCAGGGCCCAGCGTGCTGACCTAGACACTGATTTCTTTTGCTAAGTAGCATACCTGTTGAAGGATTTCTTCCAACCCAAATGAAAGGATGGTTTTCCAAAGCAAACCTTGGCTGTCCTGAAATTGCTTTGTGTAAATAAAAGGAGAGAGGGGTTGGCAAACACCAGGAGAAGCAGCCATCTCCAGGGCAGGTATCTGCAAGCGTAGGGGCTGTGCACTGGTGTGCAGGGAGCTGGAATTACCTTCCAAAGGGCAACCTCTGGCTTTGCCAGGGCAGCCCAGAGCCGAGTTGGATCACCCCAAGCAGAGTGAGGGGGCCAGCTGGGCAATGGGATTGTTGGGACAGCAGCTCCTCTGGCGCGGCTGGCTGGGCAGCGGTAGATGTGTGCTGCATCTCTTTGCAGGAAATGCAACCAGTGACAAAACTGAAGGCAGGAAGAAAGGACGACCCAAGGCTGAGAACCAGGCTCTGAAAGACATCCCCGTAAGACCCCTCACTCTCTGACCCCCGATCCCCTCCCTGCCTTGCTCCCTTTCACTTGTCCTTCACATCTTGCTGCGCCGAGCGCTCCAGCCAGCCCCACTCCAGAGTGAAACCTGGCTTCCTGGTGGTTTAATCTTCAGAGCAGCTTTGTCTTGGGATCGGGAAGATCTCGGTCCCTGAATCCCCTCCATGCCAGCATCCAGCATCCTCCAAAGCCCTGGTGGGAAACAGTACCCCCCCTTCAGCCTCCCCTTCCCGGGGCTGTTCCCAGATGAGCTGGATTCTCTCACAGCCATGTCAGGTTTGGCTAATGATCTGGCAGCGCTGGTGAGGGGGTGATTTATTCCCCTCAGAGTTGTGCACTTTAATTCCAGCACAGTGGCGTGGACAACACACAGAGCAGTTTGTCACGAGAGCACAGGCATGGGGTGATTTACTGACTAGATGAAATGTGGGGTGGTTAAATCACCCGGGCGACTTCTGGCCTGATTTATTACCCAGCCTGGCGGGGAGCGCGCGTGTGCTCTGGGAGGGACAGCAAGGTAAAGTCTCAGGAGAAATCCTTAGCCTGTAGAGCCTGCAGCATCTGTCCCAGCACCCCGTGCTAGTGGAAATACTGCACTGAAACACAGCCCCGGGGGTCCACTTTGCAGCTGTGCGGTGGGAAGGGGTGGACAGGAATGATCAGAGGTCCCATGTGCTTCCGTCAACTCCCTCGGGATGCCCTGGCACGCACCTGGGCACACGATGCTCTTCACTCAGCTGTCTCTGGTCTCTCCTGTTGCCAGCTCCCCCTGATGAACCAGTGGAAGGACGAATTCAAAGCCCACTCCAGGGTGAAATGTCCCAATTCAGGCTGCTGGCTGGAGTTCCCCAGCATCTATGGCTTGAAGTACCACTATCAGCGCTGCCAAGGGGTAAGAAGACCGGAGGGCTGTCTGTGCTCTCCTGTGGCCAGCTCTTGCATTCCCATCTATAGGTTAAAGCCCCTCTTGGGGCCTTAAATGCCACGAGAATACGTGAGATTAAAATGGAGAGGGCACAGATGGGCCAGGGGCAGTTTGTGAGGTGTGTACAAGAGGGACTGGTGTCCCTCCAGCTCAGTGTGAGAACTAGCCTGGGGGGGATCATGGACCATTGCTAACTGTTTGGAGGGGCAGAAGGGTATTACACATGATTTGTGTTTGTGCCTGCGTCAAAAAAAGCCTTTCCCTTTTATGGTCTAATGTCCATACTCACCTCTCTGCCCCCGCACAGGGTGCAATCTCAGAGAAGCTGACGTATTCGTGCTCGTACTGCGAAGCTGCCTTCACCTCCAAAACCCAGCTCGAAAAGCATCGGCTCTGGAATCACTTGGACCGGCCAGTGCCAACCAGCAAAGTGGAAAACAAAGTGCCAAAGGCCATTGGGAAGAGTAGTGGCAAGAAAAGGTATCAGGCTGTGGCTGGGCTGCGTGGTGGCGGTGGCGTAGGGATGGCTGGGAGAAGGGGAACGTGCCCGCCTCCATTCCCATCATCTGGGCTGGCGAGGGGGGAGAGGTGTCAGGACATTTGTCTAACAACCCCTCTTTAAACAAGCCCTCTGTGCTTTGCCCTAGAGCTGCTGAGAGTTCAGCTTGCCCCACCATCCATCCCAAACAGGCAAAGACGGAAAAAGCCGTGGCCCAGGACCACGCCGAGAACGGGGAGTGCCTGGCGGAGAGCCGGGAGAGCAAGGAGTTTCAGATCGCAGCAGCCGAGGCGATGGCAGCCGCCACCCCCACGGCAAAATCCTCCAGCGGCAAGGACACCGTGCAGCAGGGGGGCAGCCAGGCCTCGCTGCAGGAGGAAGACCCCGAGAGGATGAAGCACAGTAAGATGAGAGCCCGGGGCTGCGCTGGTTCAGGAGCCCAGAGAGGGGTGTCCCGTGGGAAGGGGCTCTGCTCCAGCCAACGCTGCTGCGAGTGTCTCTCTGAACGTACCCGAGCCTTGTTTCAGCAGCATGATAATTTGCTCCCCCCACCAAGTTTCTTGCAGCAGTGAGTTCCTCGGGGAGTTACAAACTGGTTGTAGCTGTGGGAAAAATGTTTCTATAGGATATAGGATTGGAAATGGATTGAATTCCCCGCAGCACAGCGAGCTGTTGTGCCAGCCTGTCTGCCCTCACTGACAGTGGCAGTTTAAACCAGGATGGTTCTGGCAAACCCATTTTCCTGAAGTATTGGGACAGAGTAAGGAGGCTCACTCTGCCCATTATGGCCACAGAGCTGGTAAGGATGGTTGTCCCCATTGTGGCATGGTTTTACACTGCTTGCAGCACCAAAGTGAACCACCACCAGCTACTTTGGCTGCTGAGGCTGTAGGAACCACGTGGCTTTTGGCACTAGACAGAGCCACCACTTCCATTCCTTGAATTAGCCCTGGATACTGTTATTTCTCCTGGTTTTGTGGGGTGGGAAGGAGCATCCTGTGACTGGTGGGTGGGTGCTTCCTTCGACAGTCCCTGTGTTTCACAGTGGTTAAAAACCTCCTCGAGGTGATCCACTGCTGACCTGGAGTGTGTGCCCACCCCATGCCCCGTGACTGCTGAAGCCCCCCTGGCAGTACAGTTATTTGACCAAATCTCTCTCTCTGTTTCTCTCTTTTGAGTCAGGAAGGAAACAGAAAACTCCTAAGAAATTTACTGGGGAGCAGCCGTCCATCTCGGGGACATTTGGACTGAAAGGTAATTATGGGGAACACTCTGGTCGGCTGTAGGGTTGTAGCTTCCCTCTGGGGCATTTTGGGGAAGCCCCTTCCCCAAGAGCCTTCCCTGTGGTGGAGATACGTGACCACCTGGCGCTTGGGGATATCACGCTGGAGGACCTGATGAAGAGTGTCGTAGAGGGGATGAAGGGCAGCAGCAGAGCTGGCACTGATAACAACCCTGTCTGCTCTGCGTGGGAGCCTGGCGTTGGGAAACGAGGGAAGAGAGGAAAGGATGTGGGTATGTCCAGCTCTAACACAAGGGTAACGAGCTGCTGACACAAGTGAGACGTGAGAAACATCATCTCATCATCATCCCACTGTCCTGGGACCTCACAGCGTTTCCAATGGTGTCGAGAAGGATTTCTGCTGTGTGGAAAGGCTGGGTGACGCATCCGTCCCTCCGACATTGTCTCCAGTGCTGGTCGCCCACATGCAAGAAGATGAATTCCAGGGGGAAGAGATATGTTACTGGGATGTTTTCTGAGAGGAGGCTCAGGAGTTGGCTGTCTCAGCGTGACTAAGTGAGAGTGAGTGGGACTGGGGTCATGCTCCATAAATACACCTGGCTGGGCTGGAGAGGAGGGAGGAACCCTGGAGCATCCCTGGCACGAGAGCAGCTGGATTGGGACTGGCCGTGAAACTTGTTCAACCAGGGAAATAAAAAAGTGGATTTCCAGGCACTGCAGGAGGGAGCAGTACAAGAGGCTCTCAGGGGAGAGGCACTAATGGCTTTGAAGGAATTAAACACTTACCAAAGAGCAGGCTGGATGTGGCCTCTGCGATTTTCTGTCCCCTGGTTCCTGGGAAGTTTGGGGTTGTTTCCCTTAACTTCCCCACAGAGGCACTGCCGTAGACTGAAAAGTCTGCTGTGGGTTCCTTGAGAATCAGCTGGTCTCCTCGGTGACCCAGTGCCTCAAATGGAGCGTGAAGATGGGGCAGGTGTTTGCCAGCATTCCCCAGGGTTCAATGCAGCAGTTAGCTCCTCAAGGACAAGGGTGCCACCAGCCTGTTGTGGGGTGCTGTCTCCATTCAGACCCTGGGTTTGCAAGAACCGTGACCGAAAAATTCAGGGACACATGGACCTTTGCAGGGTGGGTGTGGATCCAACCCTGGCACTCACTGGTTGCCTCCAGCACGTGCTGTGCAAGCGCGGGCACGGGGATTTGGAGGGCTGGACCCAGGGGGGAGCCTCCCTCCTCTCTTTGCCAGCCTTTCCAAAGCATCTTTTGCAAGTTGTGTTTGATCTGTGGAGGGATTCTGTGCAGCAGAGGGGGATTGGGCAGCACTGCCACTGCCAGCATGTCCTCAGCATGTGCTGAGCCTCCTCCTGCTCGCTCAGCCCTGCTCGGTGCAGGGAGGATGCTTCCGTGGGTGGCAGGGATGCCTTGAGGAGGCTGAATGGGAAGCCCGTGTAGGGATGAGGCACGGACAAGGTGGATGCACTTGGGAGATGCTGGCTGAGAGCCCTGCCTTTGAGTTCCTCTCCACTTCCCAGGCAGGCTTGGGGACAGTCACCAACGACCTGGGGGCTTGCGTCAGGTTTCCTCTTCCCCGTGTGCCTGTCGCCCGGTTACCCTTCCTCTCCTGTTTCTTCCTGACCCTTTCCAGCACCCAGCGGGACCAGGAGAGACCTGTGTTTATTGTGACAATTGTCTACACGTCCAGGGACAAAAGGTCCTGTGGGATCTGGTATGAGATACCAAAATTTGCCCTGTTTTCTGAGAGGGACCCAATTTCCTTGGACTAAGCACTTAGGCAACATTTCCAGTGTGAACTCGTCAGCAGGAGCATCACTTTTCCATCCTGAATTTGCTGTTCCGATTTCCCCTTTTAATTTCTTGCAAAATGCCCTTTTGCCTCCTCCCCAGCCTGTCTTCCCCACTGTCTGCCTTGCTAAAAGCACCCTACCCTGCTTTGCTGTGGTGATTCCTTAGTTCATAAATTGTCTGGGTTGGGGGAAATTACTCTGTTTACAAAATACCACAAGCTGTTATGATACTGCTTGTCATAATTACGGACTTGATCCTACATATACAGCCAACTCGGGTCAGAGGTAGAGACTTTTTACCTGCTAAATGCAAGTTGGTCTGAGGGTGTTAAAGCAAGTACCGAATAGAAATCCCGTTCCTCTACAGGTCTCGTCAAAGCAGAGGACAAGGCAAAAGCCCATCGAGCCAAGAAGCTGGAGGGGAGCACCAACACAGAGGAGCTGAAAAAGAAACCCCCGGGAGCTGGTGTGAAGAAGGAGACGGCTGTGCATCTACCGGCAGGTGAGGCTGCTGGAGGCAAAGCACAGGCAGCAGCTCTGCTTGTGGCTTAGCTGGGCATCAGCTCAGTCCTGTGCTCTGCTCCGAGCCACCATGGACCCCACCTTCATGCCACAGTCCCCACCTTCACCTGCAGCTAGTGGTCCCCACACCCCTCTTGGCCCCATGGGCTGTTTGCCGGGTGAGTTTTCTATCAGATTTATGAGCAAAATCAAAAGTAGGAACACGCAGCTCCTGTCCTTTTGACATCCCAAAACCCTACCTTCGTTTCACTGCCAGGGCAGACCACTGCAAGTGTGGGGACCTGGTAGCCAAATCCTGGTTCCACCTGGCTTCAGTGTAACCACAGTTTGGGTCAGTGTCTGGCATGGTGGCCTTTTTCTAACACCATTTCCGTGAACGACACCAGTGCATAACTCTGGGCGTAATTATGTCTCCTCCGAGGTGCAGCCTACGCCCGAGCACAGGTTGCTGACTTTCCTCGGGAGCTGTGACAGCAGGAGGAATGCAGGATGTGCAAGATAAACACAGCTGCAACGCCTTACACTGCTTTCAAATTCAAATAAACCACTCTCTGATCTCACAGCCCGTGCAAAAGCATCCAAATAAACAGACTTGGCGGATTTTATTCAGACTGAGCTTCCCTTGCTGGAAGCCCAGCGCTGTTCTGCTGAGAACACGGCGTGAACTCTGGACCTGGGAGCAGGTTTTCACCCCACGTATTTCTTATTTCGGGTGTTTTTCAAGCCGGTGACAGCCATTCAAATAAACAGATGCCTGGAAGCTAGCACTCCCCTCGCTGCCTGTGTGTCTGCCGGGAAGAGGAGTGCCAGGGAAGCTTTCCAGGCACACGTCCGGATGGAGCCTAGACGTGAGCTCGCTCACCTTTGTTTCACTCCCGCTAATTGTTTTGGTTTGGCAGGGGGCAGTTATTCCCTGCGGGGCAAGATGAGGTGGCTGAGGGCATCGCCGTGTTTTAACTCTTAGTGTGCAGGATACCAGCGGGGTGGGAAAGGGGAACCCCCTTTTCCCCGTGAAGCGCCACGAGGTCGGGTAACTCCACGTAAAGTGGCCCAGGGACCCAGTTTGCTCAGGCAGCTGCAGGAGGCGTGGGGCAGGCAGAGCTCTAAGTGCCTGCGTGGTTTGTGCCTGGCTTGGCCCCGTCCCCAGGAGTGTATTTCTCTTGTTTTAACATCAGGAACTTTTCCCAATTGAGTGATTTTCACTGTAGCAAACCGAAGCTTATGACAGGGCTGTCGTGCGCTGAGCAGCCCGGGTTGCTGTCTCTGTGGCTGGGTGTAACACCTCCCTCCTCTCCCTCGCCAGCAAACCCCGAGGACCAGTGGCAGCGAGAGATCAGCGAGAAGGGAGAAGTCTCCTGTCCAACCTGCAGCGTAATAACCAGGAAAACTGTTGTGGGGCTCAAAAAGCACATGGACGTCTGCCAGAAAGTAAGGATTTGCTTTATTCAGTCACGCACATACGGGTTTTGGAGGGGAATGGACGAGTACACGTGCCACTCATAAATGCATATTGGCGCTCCTAAAACCAGTTTGAAAGACCACTTGCTAGTCATCTTCAGAGAGCTGGCAGCCTCGTACCGATTCAGATGGTTTTGGACACCTAATTCTTAGCAATTCTGAATCCCTTTGTGCTCTGGGCCCCTTACCCCAGCGTTTCCAGCAGAGTTAGGTATTTCTAGTAGCTAAAGGAATAGTTTTAAGGCTGGAGAGATGGGGTTGTTTCTAATCTGGTCTCCTCCGGAGTCCTGGCAGTTGGATGTCGCTGTGTGCCCATGCCTTGCAGCAGGCCAGATAAATTGTGGTTGAATGAGAGCACGTCTCGGGGAGACACCGAGCGTGGATGTGCTTCAGGCAGGCTGTCAAGACGCAGGAGTTGGGTAACGGTGCGGTGAAGAATTGTCTCTCTGCCACGCCGCCATCCATCAGAGCAGGGGATTACGTCTTCATCCGTCACCTGGCGCGGTGCAGAGCCATCGCCGCAGAAAGCCAACGTGGGATCGATGCCTCCCACTTTGAAAATATGTGGCTCGGCTTGGATTCCACATTCATTTTCTTTAAATGCCTCTTCAGCCTTTGCCTCGCTATTTATACAGCAGTGGGAGGCAACTCTCCCTTTCAAACCCTGTACTCCATCGATGCAGGGCAGAATCCTGCCTCCTCTGACGTCCTCCTGGCCTCAGTGGAGCGGGGATCTTGGCCGTCACTGCTCATATCTCCTGTGCTTTGGAGCGTGTCCCACGCCAGGCAGGCTCCACGCAGGCTGCACAGTGGCCAGTGACCCGCTGAGCAGGGCTCTGCCGGAGCAGCCAGGCCTCTCTTCTCTGCTATAAATAAGCCAGTGGAAGTTCACCCCAGGAATTGGGGGGCTCTAGCCCAAGAAGGGGTCACCTCCCACTCTTGTGACCCTTCCCAAGGAGGGGTCCTTGCTAGGGCTGGCCGTGCCACACCAGGAGCTGGGCTGTTTTGCAGCATCCCTACCGGAGCAGGCTGAGGCCCAGGGAGTTCAGTCCCCAAGCTCAGGGTACATGATCACATCTCTCAGCATTTCATCTCCAAGATGAGCCTGTGACACATCCTTAGCGAGGCCCCGCTGCTACAGCCACCATGTTTCCCATCAGAAGTGACCCTGGGGTGCAGGAGCCCTCTGAGCTTGCTCTCTGCTTTAATGACTGAAGTATTTCTTAGCTGGACAATGGGAAAAAGGATATGCAGGCTCCCAAAACTCTTATAAAACAACAGAAATTGGTTTCTCCATTCCTTGCTTGTCACTGAGCAGTCTGTTTCTTTCGGTATTGGAATGCAAATAAGGGATGGGGATGGTTGCGATGTGCTTGGGCCTGAAGATGAGGGCAGGTATATCCTCCTGGTGTTCCAGGTGAGAGGGCTTGTTAGAATATGAACATGGTGTGTTCTTCAGTCTTCACCGGAGGAGCAAACCCCAAATTGGCTGATGTTGGTGTCTGATGAGTCGAGCTTTTAGCATCCACCTTGTTAGGGTGAAGTGCTTGGGTTCTGGAACAAGTTCTGGTACAAGTGAGGCAGTCCCAACTGGCTGCAGCGAGTTTATTCTTCATTTCCCCAGAGCTCCAGGATGAGGAGGGATTTGCAGCTCCATCCTCATTCCCTCTCCAGCTTCTAGTCCAGGCTTGATTGAAGGGGAAGTGGTGAAGGTGGAGCATCAGCCAGGCAGGAGGAGCAGGAACGGCCACAGCCATCCAGGCACCAGCTCCCTGTGGAGACATCCTGTCTCTGGGTTCCCAGAGCGTTCACCTCCTGAGTCAATAAATTCTGGTACCTGCCCCAGCAAGTCACAATTTGCTTACTCACTTTGCAGGTTCCCCTTGTACCTCGGTGTGTGCATTTAATGCATCCCCTCAGTCACTCAGGAGGCCAAGTCGGGTCAAACAGCAGAGCAGTATGAGGCGGGAAGACTTCTGCTGTGATCATGTCCAGCAGCCTCTTAATTCCAAACAGCCCAGGCACCCAGAAAGCGTATCGTACGCCAGCATCTGCCGGAGTTAATAGGGCTGCAGAGCCCAGTCCGCTAACATGTTGGTAGATCAAAGCTTCTTCTCTTTCCTAACCCTTTAACAGGAAGACTGAGACACCAGGTCCAGATGTTTCCAGCCAGTGGGGCTTTGAATCTACATCCAAAATGGAATATTTTCCAAAAATTGGGCATGTGGGTTTGATAACAATATCCAGGACAGCAGAGAGAAAGCTCTGAGCTGCAAGCTGGGATTGGGATGGTGGACAGGGACTTGGATCCTGCCTGCTTGGATCCAGCTGCTGGGTACTGCTGCAGCAAGGGCTACCCGTGGGGCTGAGCGACGAGCAGCAGCAGCCACTGGAAAAGTGAACGGTGCCCCGTGGCCTCCGTGGTGACTTCCCTCTAATTCCTTCAGCTGCAGGATGCCTTGAAGTGTCAGCACTGCAAAAAACAGTTCAAGTCCAAAGCTGGGCTGAATTACCACACCATGGCTGAACACGTCAGCAAGGTAAGAGAGCTGGGCTGCTCTCGGCCTGTGCCTCGTTTCTCGATGCAGATGCAGAAGACGAAGCATTCGGCACCCCGTCTTTGCAAAGGAGGGATTCATAATGCCAGCTTTGCAGCATTGCACTTACCCCTCAGTCCAGACAGTAGCCTTCCCCCTTCCCTGCCGAGCAAAGCCGTTCCTTCCCTAGCAGCTAGCTAGGCTCCTGTTGATCCCTAGAAATAGAGCAGAGAACTGGAAAAATTAAACAAGATTTCAAATCTCAGAACGGGGGAGGATCCGGTGAGTATGGTGAGGCAGATTTTGAGTGGCAAAGCTCTGCCCTCCAAAACTGCGCCCACAAATCTGGGACTGATGGGTTCTGCCTTGCACGAATCTCAAAATCCAGTCTTTAATTCTCCACCGTGCGTGTGAGAAGTGGTCACAAAATTTATCGTGAATAAAATCTGGCAGGCAGCAATTCAGATGCTGTTCTTAAAAAATCCAGTCACATACGTCTCCGAGATACCAGGGCAAGGCATAACCGCATTTCTACGTGTCCCGTGCTTACCAGTTGTGACTTGTCTTTTACCTGTGCATTCATCTCCTGCTCTTCAGTCTGGCTGGTGAATCCTCCGTGCAGGAACTGCTCCTGGGTTTCTCAGCTGGCCCTTTGGGTGCAAACACAGGAAAGGCACGAGCAGGGGAAGATCCAGCTCTTCTAATAATGAGAGGGTTCCCCCAGCCAAGGGCAGCTCCTGCGAGGCAGAGGTTTACCACCCACTCCTGGCACAGAGGACATGAGTAAATGGTTGACTCTGTGGCTTCTGTTACTTGCTTGTTTCCAGCCTGTTCCTGTGGAAACCGCTGGACTTGGTGAACAGGAAGAGCGGGAAAGGCTGAGGAAAGTGCTAAAGCAGATGGGAAAACTGAAATGCCCCAATGAGGTACGAGAACGATTCCTGTTTCTCGTTCTGTGAGAAGGTGGAAGGAGTAAGTCCCGAAGCAGAGGGGGATGCACGCTCTCCAGGCATCCCTTAGTGTCCTCCTGACTTTCCTGCCTTAGCTCAGCCATCCTGGTCCCCATCCCTGGCTCCGTGCGCTCCGGCGACGGGCCATCCTAGCAGGAGGGTGGGCACAGGGCAGGTTGAGGAGCACTGAAGGGCAGGTTCTGCCTCCTGAACCCAGGAATGGGCACAGCCAGTCACTGGCATGTGCGTAGAGTAAAACTAAACCAAACCCCACCGAAAAACGGTCACGAGCCGGTTGCAGACAAGTCACCAACAGGTAACGGGGGCGTGTGGCAGAGGTTTGTCCCCGCAGATGCTTTACTCTTTGCGCTGGCAGTGCCTCCCCAACGCCTTCCCCCCCTGCTGCCTGCTCTGCTTCTGTCCGGGGAGCTCTGTCGGTGTGTAGGTAGCGCCGGGGATGGGGACTTGCCCCTGTGTCCCTCTGTGGCACTGTCATGTGTCTGCATGGCTCTTTGGGGAGAGGGGCTGGTTGGTGACCCCCCCATCACTCAGAGGGGACAGGTTGGCGGAGATGCTCTGTGGAGGGGGCTCCCCAGGATGTGTTTCTCCCTGGAGCGGTGGCACCCTGAATGTTTTTATCATGGGGACATGAAGCCCCAGCCCTCCTTAACCCTCCCTTTCTCTCCGTAGGGCTGCGTGGCCAACTTCTCCAGCCTGATGGGCTACCAGTACCACCAGAAGCGGTGTGGGAAGCAGCTCGCTGAGGCTGACAAGCCTGTCTTCAGCTGTCCACACTGCGCCAAGAAGTACAAATCCAAGGCCGGTCACGATTACCACGTGCGGTCAGAACACACGGCCCCCGTGAGCCCCCCGGACACTGCCGCAGCCCGAGGAGGGGGGCCATCCCCCCCTGGGAGTGAGAGCGGAGCTGTGGAGCCCATGAGCAGGACAGAGCTGGGCAGGGCCGGGCCAGGCAAGGCAGGTGCAGACATCGGACCGATGTTCTTTTTCTCCCTCTCATCACCACGCGTGTGTGTGTTGGGTGGGGAGTGGGCTCCGAAAAAGCAGGATGCTGCCTTTATCAGAGCGGAGCAGTCGTCAGCATTCCCTTTCCTTGGTGTCCACGGGGCTGTGCTCCAGCCCACCCTGCATCCGTGCTCTGCAGGGAATAAAACCAGAGCTCAGCAGGCACCGGCTGCTTGCCAGCGCTGGGGTGGCAGAATCCATCCCTGAGGAGCATCCTTTTCTGTTCTGTTGATCCCTACTGGCAGCGCATCCAACCCTAATAACTCCCTAACTCTAATAAATGGAGATGTTTATACACGTGGGAGCGTTGAAAGGATGCAATCAGTCTAACGCCTGGCTGTCTGCTGGGCTGAGGAAAGCGGGGGGGGGTCTCCTCTTGTTCCCATGCTCAGGGACGGGGGCACGTGGGTATCACCGCAGCCCCCCCCCCTGCACAAAGCAGGTCTGAAAACACACATCCCAAATCCCACCAGCACCCGCAGAGCTCACATCTTCTCCCTTTGTTGTGCTCTTTCTGACTCCATCTCTCTTGCAGCCGCTGGAGGAGCCAGAGGTGAAGCCAGAGCCTGCCCCTGTTGAAGATTTCGAAAGGACCCCGAGCGGCCGCATCCGTCGGACGTCGGCCCAAGTAGCCGTTTTCCACCTTCAAGAGATAGCAGAGGATGAGCTCGCCAAGGATTGGACCAAGCGGAGGATGAAGGACGACCTGGTGCCTGAAACAAAGCGGGTGAGAAGCCTTTATTTCTCCTTTTCCTTTGCACTCGCTGTACACGGCGATCCTGGGATGCCAGCGTGGCCCCAGCTGGCTGAGGGCTCATGTGTCTCATTTGCTGTGCCTTAAATCAATTAGCTGCGATGGCAAATTTATTGCTAAAGAGCCCACCCAGCGCAGGCTGAGCCCCAGTGGTCCTGGAGGCTCTGTACAAGCCCAGGAGCAGGCAGATTTGCCTTTTCCACTGCCAGGATCCAAATTTAAATGGAGCAAAAGGTGGTGCTTTGTGGGCAGTGGAGAGATCAGAGTCCATCCCGGAGGATGTTGTGGAGGGAGGTGGGTTCTCAGCAGTGAAGCAGGGGCTGGCAACCAAGAGCAACATGTGAGGAGAGCAGAGGTGGGATCTGGAATGGTCTCCTTTGGGCTGTGAGAGAGCAAAGACGCCCCAGCTGGAATTTCCTCCCTTCCATGTCTCTTTTCCTGGACTTCCCTGGAGGTGCCGGGCTTGCAGCATCACTGGAGCAGAGGAAGGCGGAGCAGGGAGGCAGGGCTGAGCCCCGTGGTCCCCAGCAGCGATGCACACGTGGCCTGGGGCTGTGGGGTCTGCGCAGCACTAAAAATCACCGTGGAGGCATTGGAGCAACACATTAAATCAAACATCCCTCCCGGCTGTGGGAGGTGGTGATTCCTGAGAACGTCCCAAAGCTGAAATTCCCTCCAGGAACACTCCTTCTGGACCATAAAAGGAAGGAAGCAGCAGTAAATCATAAACCTTTTCAGTGTAAAAGGCAAAAAAAAAAAAGAGAGGGACTCAGAGGTTTTTTAATCCTGTGGTCAATACTTTTTTGGGGCTCAGCGCAGAGCTGTCCCGCAAATCTCTGCCCAGGCTGCAGCCTTTTCCTGAGCAAGTAATGTTGCAGTTGGGCACTTTTCCTTGCTCTAAACAGTTGGGCATCTCATGTCCAGTGCTCCAAAATTCACCCTGGGCAGGATATCGGCACGTTGCAAGGATGGAGCAGAGGAAGCTTTGCCCCAGCAGGAGTGTGGCGATGCCTCTGCCATGAGCAGAGCACAGGACAGTCCCAGCCCAAAGGACCTGCCTCGACCCAGGAAAACAGCCCGAGTCCCAGAACCAGCCTGGAGAAGCGATGCAGATTATCCCAGGAAAATGGGTGGGAGAACAGCAGAGCTGAAGTGTCTTCCCGCCGCCGCAGCCTGTCCCGTGCTGTCCTGGCACACGTGTGCTCTCAGAAGTGTCACCATCGTCCTGCAGAGACCTGGAGGAGCTCAGCCAGGCTCAGCTCCCAGGCTGCAGGTGGTGGGCAGGTGAAAGATTAGCCCACAAACAAACCAACATCTTCTTTACCTGCCTTGGCATCTTGGTGAGGTGACTGGCACAGAAGGGATCCAGGCACGGTGCTGCCATCTGCCTTGGGGCAGAGCTGGGGGGTTTTAGGACCAGAACTGGTTGCGAACTTTTTATTTCCCCAGTGCTTGGTGGTGATGGTGATTTCCAGATTACTTCAGCTGCAATGCGTTTATAACGTAAAAAAATCAAGCCCAAAGTAGCTGTTTCATTTCAAAAAGTGTGGGAGGAGAGGTGTGGTGCTCCCTTCTCCCCTCTCCAGCCTCGGCACTCGCATTCCTCTCTTTCCTCCTTGAATTGCTCCCCTTACTTTAGACTTTGAGTATTTTCTGTTTGAATTGAGGGACCAGCCCGGAGTCTCAGGCCAGGACAAGGGGTCCACGTGCAAGCTGACATTCAAAGGCATCACAAAGGTCTCAGCCGCTGGCATAATTGCTCCATGAAACGCTGTTTGTGGTGGTGGGCTTTTTTATGAGACATTTCTTGCGCTCAGAGTCTAATTGTTTAAACTAAATTGAGCCCCATCTCTGCACTAAGGAACAAAGGGAATTGCTGCGAGGTTGGCAGGAACAGGTTTGCCTTGAGGATGAGTGAGGTGGGGAGCTGGACCGGCTCCCAGGTGGCAAAACAAGGCTGTTGGGCAGGAGGATGGGACCTGGGGCCCTGCGTGGGTGGCTCTCCCTGGCTGTGCCTCCCCTGTGTCACACAGATGGATTTGGGAGGAGGTCAGCGCAGCGGGCGAACACGGACGTCGCTGTGAGTGTGCCTGCGGGTGCGTCTTGCAGTGACTGTCACGTTCCCTTGACAACACTCTAAAATATAATCTGTTCGGTCTATGACTTTTTTTTTTTTTAACTCGAGGAGTGATGCTGGAAGGAGGTGGGAGGCAGGTTCTGCCTTGGGGAGGCTGGTGGGAGCTCGCTGACTTCAGCATGCTCTGTGCTCTGTGCTCCTCCGCCAAGCAGCCTCCGCTCGGGACTGCTCTTCGTTTCCAAGTCCCTTCAGTTCAGAGTGTGGAGAAGAACCCCTCCCAACTGGGAGTGATTCAGACGCACCAGGAAGCGCCCAGTTTGACCCTGTTGCAGTCCCCAAAATAGCCCTTCCCTCCAAAGTGGCTTGGGCTGCGCTGGCAGGACAGCTCTGTGGCGGGTCCAGCCCCAGGCAGCACGGGAGGCTCAGAAGAGCGGGCAACGTCCCCACGTCCCCATGCCACCACCCCATCGAGCCTGTGTGGTAGCCATCCCTTGGAGGGAGCTACAGCCTGGAGCCACCAGAGCAGCAGGAAGACAGTTAACTGTGACCGGGGCGGTGGGGCTGATGGTTCCCAGAAGAGCCACTTTCTTCCCACAGGCCACATCCAGCCATCGGGAGTGCGATGCTGGACCCGCAGGATCCCTCGCTGGCTTGGACCTGGAGAGAGGTGGGATGTCAGGGATGGGCAGCAGATTTCAACTGCTCCTGCACCATCTCAGCTACACCTGGGAAATTTCCAAGATCCCAGAGGAACGGACACTTCCCAGCACCGCTCTGTAACCAGGGATGATGGGATGCACCTGGACTTGCTGAGCACAGGACCCGCTCTGTCCCCAAACTCTCCAGTTACCCGCCATGGTCCCAGGAGTCAACGTGGATTTCCAGGGAGCTGATGAAGAAAGCCACCCCTCCTCTCCATCCCTTCTCCAGGCGGCAGAGCTTTTCCCTGGGGGAAGACAAGCAACTTCTCAGCAAGCCCAAGGGATACGGGGGTTTGCAGCCCCTCGGCAGCCGTGGCCCCACTGCAGCTCCTGCGCCATGACTTGCCCTCGTGGCCACGTGGCAGCCGGTCCCAGCTGGGGAGAGGGACTTTGGGTTTGGATCCCGTTGATGGCCCGCGGTGGGATGCATTTGCCTTTCCCCGGGAGGACGGATTCCTTCGCACCAAAGCAATGGCATTAGAATAAACGATTGCTGCTCGATCCCAGGCCCCGCGCTGCCTTCATTCTGCACTAACCAAATCCAGCATTTCTAAATATACACTGGAGCCTTATTTTCTCTCTCCGATCTTTATTTGCCTCTGGATAAGCTGAAACAGATGGGTGTTTCACAACGGCCGCTTGCTGGGGATGTCAGATGGGGAAGGGCACACCCCTGCTGCTTTTCTGGGAAAAATCCCCTTTCCAGAAGCTCCATGAAGATGATGCCGATTCTCCGACCTTCCTCTGGCCTTCGCTGGGGCCATCGCCTGCCCCAGAGCAGACTCGGGGCTGCAGAAGAAGCAGCGAGAGGCCAGCAGGTTCCCAGCTCGGTGGTGGGCTCTGGGATCTGGCGGGGGATGATGCCCTGATGCCCTTACACACTTTGGAGGCTGAACTGAGAGAACCAGCCTCATCAGGCAGAGGGAAGAGGTATCTAAGAGGCGAGAGGGGAGAAAACACCATGGAAATCCCACGGTTTTGGGACGTGATGCTTTCCCTGCGGAGCTCGAGGTGGGGTGGCTTGTTTGAAAGTGCCACCAGCTCTGTGCCAGAGATGGTGATGGTGGGCTCTGGCAGCCCAGGCAGTCCCTGTGCAGGCAGAGAGGGATGCAGAGCTCATCAATGTCTGCGGGGTGCAAGGGCACCCCGTTTGCCCCCATGGCTTGGGGTCTGGGTGTTGCTGCAGGGCTGGGGACAGCCACGGAGGATACACATCCCCACGGAGCCTGGGTGCTGCGTGGCAGGGGGACGAGGTCCGGAGTGAGGGGCTGCCAGAGGCCAGCCATAAAGCTAAAGGGGAAAAGTTGTCTCCAGGCTTGAGTTTTTAAGAAAACCCATGCTGGAACCAGGGTAAATTCCAGAGCAGAAGAGCCTGGCTTGAGTTTGTCCCCAAAAACAATGGCCCTGCGATCCGGGCAGGAGCCAGGCTGAGCCCTACGGACTCATGTCACTGATGGGCCAAACCAGATCCCGGCTCCGGCTGCGGACCCGGAGCTCAGCAGGGCTGAGTCCGTCCTTCTGCCCCCTTCTCGGCGGTGCCGGCGTGGTGTGACCCAGCCGCCCGGAGCTGCATATGGGACCCGGCTGCCATCCAGAGCCCCCGGGGTGTGTTTTGGCTTCGCCTCCCGGACGGCATCAGCCGTGGTTTCCGCGGGGCGATGGGAGAGCCGTGCCTCGCGCTGGGGACCTCGGCGAGGCTTCCAGGGGAGTTTGTTGGCCAGGGCTGAGGCAGCCCGCATGGTTCTCATTTACTGCGATGTATTTTGGGGAAGGGGAGAGCTGTCTAGGGAGCGGAGAGGATTGAAATATGAAAGTTTAATTAAATAAAACTGTCAGTCAAAGAAAACAAGCCTTCCCACCCCAGCATCCTTCGACTGTTCAGAAGAGATGGGCTGCGGCCAAAACCAGTTGTAGTCGTTTAATGATTTGGCCATGAAGATTTTCACTTACAGGCTGTTTGAGGAAAATAAATGGAAGAAAAAAATAAAATATTCCATGCCTGGGGCTCCCTCTTAATAGAGACATAAAGATGACTTTGACATTCCCCGAACCGCAGCGCCCCGGGAAGACATGGGATTTGCATGTTATTGTGCAGGGCTGTTGGAGGAGAGCGGGGAGGGATTTTTCTCTGGAGTGAGAAGCCGGAGCAGCAGAGTCCACATCTCTGAACATCCCCCCTCGTCTCTTCCCCGGGGACGCGCGGAGGGAGAGGTTGTTGCTGGGGCTGTGTGCGGTTACCGTTAATGTTTGCTCGTTCGTGGGATTGATTGGTTTTTAATTAAGGAGGCCGTTTGGCATCTCAGCTCTCAGTATCAATGACAAAAAGGGACTCCTGTGTTCTCCCCCGGAGGTGGCATTGCCTTCCCCGGGCGGGGGACCAAGCGGTTGGTAGATGCACCATCCCAGCGCTTCAAAGAGCTCTGCTGGCATCTCCCCCAGCTGTGAAGCATGACAGAAGAGCAGCGCGCTGGGACCCGGGGGATTTTTCCACATCCGTCCTTACCAGCCTCCGTAGGGCCGTTTCTCAAGGCCCTTTGCCCCGTCCCTCGCGCGGAGCCCGGCTCTCCCCAGGCTCCCTTCTCCTCTGGCTGTGCCCCGCCACGTGCCAAGGTGGGGGCTGTGGGGGCTTGCGGATCGCTTAAATTGGAGTGGAAACGGGTGTTGGTGTCTGAGCCCTCGCTGGGAGCTCCCCGTTGCAGGGAGGTTTGGGAGCAGCCTGTTTGGGAGAGCTGGACAAGGGAAAATTTGCAGTTTTATCAGAACATCCAGGAGAAATCACAGCGGGGTAAGAAATCCAGCCGGCCCCTTCCATGTCGGAACCCCGAGCTCTGGGTCCTCGGGGCAGGTTTCAAAAGCAGAGCCCGGGTTTGGCACCTCTCTGCCAGCACCGTTTGTCTGTGCATCCTCCCCGGGCCAGCACGGATGCGACGATGCAGCCGTGTCCTGCGGTCGGAGATGCAGAACGTGCTCGGGTACCCGCGTCCTTTCTGTGCCACGGGTGAGCTCACCCAGCCCTGCTTCCACCCGGGGCAGGCTTGGGGTTTGGAACCCAAAGAACATCCATCGGGCAGGCTTGGAGTTGTGCTGGCGTGGTCGTGTAGCAGGCAGGCAGCTCAGATGGCAGCTCCAGTGTCCCCTCTGGACCGTGCCACGGTGCCAGGCAAGGACCTCAGGTAGGGCCAAGGACAGCGGTTGCGAGGCAGAGAGATGCTGTGGCCACCTTTGCTTGTGCTGAACATGCAGGAATGGAGTTGGGAAGGCCAGTCCGCTATGCTAAAGCCTCAAAGTCGTTAATAAAGCGGTAATTAAAAGCACTTGGAATGAGCAGCCCTGCCAGAAGGAGAGGCAGAGACACAAGAGCCTTCCATTGTTCGGTGGGTTGTGCCCATTCATGGGTGGAAGGCAGCCATGGAGGCTCTTGGCGTCCGTCCCCCCCTGCCCAGCGTGCGGGATTGTTTATTCTCCCCGTTATGAAACGCGGCAGAAGGGGGGCTGCACCAACACGAGGCACCGAAAACGCCGGATCCGGGCCTGGCCCCCACCATGGGGCACGGACCCGGGATTGGAAGCCGGAGCCTCCCCTCTCCTGTTTGCTGCATGGATGTGGCTGTGGCACCGGGGGCTCCAGCCCTGCTCCCTGCCTACAACCGCCCCACAGCCCGGTTGTCACCTCGCCGGTGGCACAGCGGGGCAGAGCCACCCCCCTGCTGTGCGGTGTCCAGGTGGGGGGAGATGGCATCTCTGGGGGAAGCCTCCCAACTAGTTTTCAGCTACGATTCACTTCTCCTTTTTTTTTGGAGGGGGAGGGATACACAAGACCCATGTGAAGAGCGAGGACCTCACCAAGGAGCGGACTGCTGTGTGCCTCTCTGCTAATCGTCTTCTATTGTTCACAGCTCAATTACACCCGTCCAGGGCTTCCAAAGCTCAATCCCAGGCTGCTGGAAAACTGGAAGAATGAAGTGAAGGAGAAGGGCCGCATCAACTGTCCCAACAACGTAAGGACCGTGTCTGTTCTTCTCCAGGCTGGCTGGTCTCGGTCTGCAGGAGGAAGGGGAAGTTTTGGGGCAGAAACCCACCAAAGCCACGTTCTTTTTGGTGGGTTTGAAGCTGGCAGTGATGTTCAGACCCTCGTTTCACCTCTTCCCCCTGAGGTTGCTGCCGTGCCTGGTTGAAGCGTGTCCCACCTTTGGCACCCTCCTGGTGTGCTCAAGCCACCAGGCTTGGGAACTGGGCCACCCTTTCCCCAGGTGACCTTGGGCTGAGTTTGGGCTCTGGAGCTGCCTTTGGGAAGCTCCCAAGGTGTGGATGGGGTGAAGGCTCTACGGTTCTGTTCTTGAGAGCCTTTTTATGCAGAGAACCTGCTTTTCCCAGGGTAAAGCCGGGGCTGGTTTTAAGCTTTTTTTTTTCGCTTTTTTTTTTTTTTTCCCAGCCCTGGGACAGGCAGAGCCCTCGGGGACGTGGTGCGTGTGCTTCATCTCCCTGTAAAGCGCAGCCTTGGCCTGGGCTCGCGGGGAGGTGAACTCCACCCTCACGCTGGGGCCGTTGATTTATCATCTGAAACAAAGCCTTGCTAATGGGGGTTTTGAGCGGGGCTGTTACCGCAAGGCTGGGGGAGACGGGCTGGCTAATTAATGTCATACACAGGCACTTTAAAAAGACATTGCTCAGAAACTGGTCATGCTGCTGCCCGGGTGATTTCTCTTCTCCGTTAAGCGTCTGCTGTGGCTCCAAGAACTCCTGTAGCCCAGCAGGAACCTCCCGACTCCTCACAAATGTTCGTTTTCCACGGAGACATTTAGGGGAGACATTTTTCAGCCCGTGTCAGAGGGATGTGGCCACATGACTCCCATTAGCACTAATAGGAAACGTGTGACCGGAGCCCTCCGTTTCTCGCAGAGCATTAACCTCACGCTGCTTAGCCTGGACCGGTGGCCTTGACACAGCGGGCTCCTGGCCCCGGCATGGAGGAAGGCAAGGACATGAGGTGGGGGGGGATCATGGCATCATCAAAACCCTGCTTTGTCTCTCCCCACAGTGCTGTGAAGCCATTTACTCCAGCGTCTCGGGGCTGAAAGCTCACCTGGCCAACTGCAACAAGGTAGGTCCCTGCTTTTACGGTCTTGGCTTGAAGGTAGAGTTGGGGTTTGGTTTTCCCTCCCCCCTGCCTTGTTTGGAAGCAACAGGCCGAGGGGACAACGGCATGGGTTGGAGGATCATCACCACTGAGAGGGCTGGCCAAGCAATGCCGCTGGCCATCGAGTTGTCACCACTCAGCCCATTGTCACACCATCCCTGTCCAGCCACTCGCCCTCAGCACCGTCCTCCTGGACAGGATCAAACCCACAGGCACAGGGGGAGAGGCTGGAGCTGAGCAGATGCAATGGAGGGGCTTTAGCTGCCTCCCCAGCTTCGGAGGAGAGGTCTTGCCACACAAATGTCTCACCCAAGGGCCCAGACCTGACACACTGAGTGCCTCGGAGAAGGGACAGCGAGAGCGAGCCCTTCTGCCTCACAACCTCCCACCTCGGTGTCCTCGTCCCCCAGCTTGACTCTTAAAGTCCCCAAGTCATTCATGAGTCCTTGGCTACCCAGTATGGCCAGCACCTCCACCGCAGCCACACGTCAACCGCAGCAGCTCAGAGCCAGGGAGCTGGGCATCAGAAGCTGGAGGTTTCCCAAGGCAGATTGGAATTGGGGAGACTTTCTCCACTGATTTGGGCAGCCCTGCAGCTCTTCTGGAAGCCCAGCAGCTTCCCCAGCTGGAGGGACACTGGTGCGGTGCCTCTGGGGGATGGAGCTGAGACTGGGAGAGGCAGAAGGTCTGTGCAGAGACCGGTGGCCTCTCACTCGACAGACGCTGCCGGCTGCAGTGAGCTCTGGTGGCCCGCAGCCACCACGGGGGAGGGACCGGGAGCTCAGCGTAGGTCCCCCAATTTGGAACTGAGTATGAGCTGGTAAAGCTTTATACCCTGAACCATTTCCAGCTGCAAGCTCCCATTGAATGGAGCTTCCAGGAGGCAGCTCCAATCCATACCCCGTGGTTATTAAAAACACAGACTCCCGTGCTCCTCCAGCCCTAGCTGGAACACCAACCCCTAATGAGATCATTTAGAAAATGGGCTGCAGAGATCCGGCAGGAGAAGCTGTATTTATGCAGGACAAAAATGCCAACACAGGAGATGAGGGCAGTTCCTTCCCTAGCACAGGCTCGGAGAGAAAACGCAGCCGTTTTCTGGCCGGTGCCGTACACAGACAGCAGCCAGGCTTTTGCACCAGCGTTTTCTTTCCCCACAGAGCTGTACCCTCAAGGCCCAGGGAGTGTTTGGGGTGTTTGGGGTTGAGTTTGCTGCTTCGTGTCCCCCCCGCCACGCTGCTGTCAGCAGGGCTCTCGCCCTCACAGAGGGTTTAGTTTTGCAATGGATACGCGTCCCACCAAACACGGTGTGTCTTGCACGGCCCCCTCCTGAGCTGCCCCGCGATCTCCGCTGCAAAACCCCACAGAACTGGGTGAAATACATCAATCCTTAGCGAGAGTGGAGGACGGCCCCACCGGGGATTGATGCGCTGAGGGGATTTTTTGCACCAGTATTTCTGAAACCAGGCCCGCCCTCCTCCTGCCTGTCCCTGAAAGGAAAGACCTGTCTGACTCCAGATTTACAGCCCGGAGCCAGCGGTGGAGAAATTCCCAGGGAACACATATATCGCCCGGAGGGGCCCATCCATAAACCCCTCGTCAATAGAGAGCACATTATCTCCCCTGTGCCTTGAACTGCGGCAGAGCCGGGCGATCAGTCATCCCCACAAGGGCTCTCGTGACAGAAACCCGGCAGCGCCTGCGTCTCTTTGACAGCGTAAAAGGAAAATTAGGTGAGTCCGTTGGACATAAATTAGGTGGCGGTTCAGTCCCGGGAGATCACAGCTCTGCTGACAGCGAGGAAACGGGGCGACCGGCCCCGTCAGCCTCCCACGCGCCTGGGGACACACACGGTGCCGGTGGTACCGTAACAACCGGCGCTGGGGATGCGCAGGCGGCCAAACCTCCCCACTCTCTGCCCTCCCCACTCGCAGGACCTTTGGTGCCTGGCACCAGTGGCTGAAACTGGGAGCTGAAGACGCGGTTCTGAGCTCCTGGCCCAGGACCGAGGGCGGGCAGAGATCTGGTGTTTTAAAAATGAGTGGTTTTTGAAGTTCAAGCATCGACCTCCCTTCAAAGAGAGGGGAGCAGGGTGGGGGGAGCCACCGCTCCCCTCCACCCACCCCACCCCCCCCCAGGACGTTTTTGGCTCTGCCTGGGGCTGCAGGAGGATGCTCTGTCTTGCAGGGGGACCACTCGGTGGGCAAGTACCGCTGCCTCCTGTGCCAGAAGGAGTTCAGCTCCGAAAGTGGCGTCAAGTACCACATCATCAAGGCTCACTCGGAGGTAAGGAAACAGCTGGAGATGGTCCAGGCTGGTCCCTGCTCCAACGCACCCCTTCTCAGGCTGCCCCATCCAACCCTCTCTGCCAAGACAGCAGCTCCCAGCAGCATCAGCAGTGCTGTGACAGACCTCCCTGTGTCCCTTTCAGTCCCCAACACCCCCAGGCTGGTTGTAGCTGCTCAGTGCTGGCCAGCTTGTCCTCAGGAAGGGCGATGCTGGTGGGATGTGGGGTGGTCCAGGCTGGGGCAGACAAGGCACAGGATGGTCACTAACCCCCATGTCACCCCTCCTCTGGACAGAACTGGTTCCGAACCTCCGCAGAGGCCAGCCGGAAAAAGAAAAGCAGGGAACAGCTTTCTTCTAGCAAAGAGGAGAAAAAGAAAAGCACAAGCGGGAAGAAAAGGGGAAGGAAACCCAAGGAGAGGCCTCTGGAACCGTCCCTGAAGGGCAGAGAGAACGTGGCAGCAAAGACTAATCACAAGAAAACGCTGGAGCACTGGGAAGGCTCCCGAGGCAGCCCCGACGGGGACGAGCGTGTCCCCAAGCCCCCGAGCCAGCGCAAGGGGGGAGCCAGCAAGATGCCCGAGAAATGAGCAGCTCAGAGACTCGTCTCCGAGGATTCGTTTACAGCCCAGGGTAACAGGGTGGGGGGTCTCTCCCAGTTTTCTGTGCCCCCCCGTCCCACGTCCCGTCCGTCCCCCCTCCCCCCACCCTCCACTCATCCCCCTTTTTACAAAAAAAAAAAAAAAGGAAAAAAAAAAGACAGAAGATACCAATTAACCACTTTAAACAAGTCACGGACCTTGTTTCACACTGGAAAACAAACAGGATCAAGCAAAGCTGGACCGTTCTCCACCCCCCTGCCCATGTACATACCCCCCTGCCCGCTGGGACCCTGCCACTTCCCCCACCCCAGCCTTCCCCATGACTTCCCTTCTTACTCCCTGCCCCAAACTGGTGACGCTTGAGCGAAAGAAAAGTGCAATAGCAGCGGGGGCCCCCCTCGGACAGGGGTCTCTCTGCGGCTGCCTGCAGGCAGGGAGGGGGGGCTGCCTGCCACGGTGCTGCCTGCTCCCTGCCTGTCCGGGCACAGCCCGCATCCCTGCGCCCAGGGGGATGTTTCCAAAGATGTGTGACCTCTGCAAGCAGCCAGGGACAGCAGGGTCTGGTTTTCCCCGCAGCCTCGGGTCAGGAGGGGCCTTGGGGTGGGCTCCGTGGTGTTTGTGGCCGGCTCGGTGCGGGGGTTTGTCTCGGCAGCGTGAGGTGGGGAGAGGAGGGAGCAGGGAACGTGGCACAGAGCATCGTCCCGAGGTGGCAGGGCCAACTGCGGCTGCGAGAGGGGGTGCAGGAGGTGTGGGCACCCCGGGAAGTCTGTGGGAGAGGGGGATGCTTGCAGGGATGGGTCAGGTTGGAGGGTTGAAAGTTGCAGGAACGCCGTGGAGCGTCGGTGGTGGCTCTGCCCGGGTGCTTGAGGTGTCTTTGCGAACGCAGCTGGACATGGAGCATGGGGGTGTCCGGCTGGTGGAAAGGGCCATTCAGGGTCCCCATCGTGTCCCATCCCAAAGGTGCTCTTCATCTGGAAAGGAGGAATGGGGTTTTCATTTGCCCGGCTGCAGCCGCAGGAGGGCTGTGGTGGGGACGGGGGGGCGCAGCATCAAGTGACAATCATGGATCCTGCTTTCGGGCACGTTGCACTCGCCTCGTCCCTCTGGGCTGGGACCCCCCTCCAGGTGCATCCAAGCCCAGGACCATCTCCCTCGGGGCTGGGGGGTCCCTGCACGATGGACTTTTCTCTTGCTTTTTCTCTTTCCCTGGGCTTTTCTTTGCTCTGTACTAAAACCATCCTAACACCTCGCTCCGGCCTGGGGGGAACCATCCCCGGACCGGGATGTGTCTGTCTCCAGACAAAAACCAGGCTACCTCGGGCCTTGGGAAACGGGCACGTTCTCTCTTGGTAACAAACCAGAAAAAACTTAATTGGATTTTTTTTTTTTTCCCCCCCTGTGCAGAGCCAGGAAGGTGGCGTCGGGAGGGGAGGAGAGCTTCTGCTTTTACTTTAATCAATTAAAAACTCAACCCTCGTTTTCCTTCGCTGCTCTTCACCGCCCAGCCGGAGGCTCGGTCTCATCTCCCCGCTCCGAGGAGCCAATTAGTAATAATTAACGTCCTTCTCCGCCGGCAGGTTATTGCAGCCGTGGGGGCAGGGAGGAGATGGC
>JAOQGH010000005.1:4154634-4169560 GCA_025769975.1 Gallinago jamesoni
GGGGCGTTGCGGTGCCGGTCCCGTCCCACGATGCTACTTCCGCGAGTGGGGCCTCCCCGATCCCGTTCCTTCCTTTTTCCACCCCCCCCAAAAAAAAAAACAACCCCTTTACCCCATCCCAGTACCACCCATCCTTCCCGACCCATTTCTCCAGTCTTTTTTCCCAAACTGGGCTCGTTTTCTTCTCTGGTTTGCTTTGGTTTTTTCACCATCACCACCACCACCACCACCACCTCTTTTTTTTTTTTATTATTATTATTTGGTATTATCATGATTGTTGTTATTGTTGTTGTGATTGTTGTTGTTGTTATTGTTAGTATTGTTGTTGTTGTTGTTATTATTATTATTTCATTTTGGCTGGGTTTTTCTCCACTATTTTTCCCAAACTGGGCTTATTTCTTCTATGGTTTGGTTTGGTTTGGGGTTTCCCCCACTTCTTTATTATTATTATTATTATTATTATTATTATTATTATTATTATTATTATTATTTTAGCTGGGATTTTCTCCACTATTTTTCCCAAACTGGGCTCATTTCTTCTATGGTTTGGTTTGGTTTGGTTCACCTCTGCCTCTTTTATTATTATTTTTATCATTATTATTGTTGTTGTTGTTATTATTATTATGATCATCATCATCATTATTATTATCATCCCTATTATCACTATTATCATCACTATTATCACTATTATCATCACTATTATCACTATTATCATTTTCTTGTTTTAGCATGTTTTTTCTCCCCGGTATTTCCCAAACTGGTCTCATTTCCTCTCTGGTTTGGTTTGATTTAGTTTGGTTTTCCCCCTCCTCTTTTATTATTATTGTTGTTGTTGTTATTGTTATTATTTTCCCATTTTAGCTGGGTTTTTCTCCACTGTTTTCACCAAACTGGGCTCATTTCTTCTCTGGTTTGGGTTGGGTTTTCCCCCCCACCTCTTTTTTATTAGTATTTATTATTAGCGTTATTGATATGATTATTGTTATGATTATTGTTCTTATTACTGTTATTATTACTTTCTTATTTTAGCTGGGTTTTTCTCCACTATTTTTCCCAAACTGGGCTCATTTCTTCTATGGTTTGGTTTGGTTTTCCCCCTGCCTCTTTTATTATTATTTTTATTATTGTTGTTGTTGTTATTATTATTATTATTATTATTTTCTCATTTTAGCTAGGTTTTCTCCACTGTTTTTCCCAAACTGAGCTAATTTCTTCTCTGGTTTGGTTTGGTTTGTTTTTTTCCCCACTTCTTTATTATTATTATTATTATTATTATTATTATTATTATTATTATTTTATTTTTTTCTCATTTTGGCTGGGGTTTTCTCCACTATTTTTCCCAAATTGGGCTCATTTCTTCTCTGGTTTGATTTGGTTTATTTTTCCCCCCACCTCTTTTTTTAATTTTTTATTTATTATTATCATCATCATCATCTTCTCGTTTTTGCTGGGGTTTGGGGTTTTTTTAAGCCTTAATTTACCAGCAGGTGGGTGGACAGCAGCGCTGGCGCATCCCGTTGTGGAGGAGCGAGGGGGATAAACATTCAAATTTCCTACCCCAACCAAAAATAATCCCGCGTGATGGGGGCGTTCGGTGTGTTTCCCACTCCCTTTCCCACCTTTTCTCCCTTTGCCTTCCACATCCCCGCTTCCCAAACTGCCAAATCCCTGGGAACTGGCCCTGCAGTATCACCCGGGTTGGAGGGATGCGAGCATCCCCTGGATGTTGGGTACCGGTGTCACCGCGGCACCCACCGACCCCGGAGTCGGTGCCGAACTGACCGGCGCGTTTTGGCAGCTAAAAATCCGGAGCTGGAGTTGCTTTTGCCCTTCCTGTGAGTCAGAGGCTGAGGATGAGGCAGGGGAGGAAGGAACGGCCCCGAGGACCGCCGGGCGGGATGAGTAACGGGGTTGTATAACCAGCCCCGTCCGTCGCCGGGTCGGGCTGAGCACCCCGTTCCCGCGGCCCTCGCTCCGTATAAATAGCAGGGAGATAATTGGGTTTGAAGAGGGAGATGTTTGTCCTTTTGTCGTTGAGAATCGGAGCCCTTAATAGAGCTGGAAGGGAGTGTGTCTGTGTGCGTGTGTGTGTGTGTGTGTGTGCGTGTGCCTTGAGCTGCTGGAGGATGCTCCGTCCTGCTCCTGGGGTCACTCGGGCCAGGGTGGTGGCAGGGCTCGGGGTGAGGCTGGGGAGAAGCGGGCACAATGTTTGATGGGTTTGTAGGAGGGTCTTGGCATGGGCACGGCAGGGTGGGGCCACTGGGCAGCATCTCGGCACCCCTGGAGCCACTGACAGTGGGGTGGCAGGCAGGTCTCTCCATCCCTTGGATGAGTTCCTCCATCCCTTGAGTAGGTCCCTCCAACACTTGTATGGGTTCCTTCATCCCTTGGATGAGTTCATCCCTTGCATAGAATCCTCCATCCCTTGGATGAGTTCCTTCATTCCCTGGATGGGTTTCTTCACACCTTGGGTAGGTCTCTCCAACCCTTGGGTAGGTCCCTCTATCCCTTGGATGAGGTCCTTCATCCCCTGGATGGGTTTCTCCACTCCTTGGGTAGGTCCTTCCAACCCTTGGGTGGGTTCCTCTATCGCTTGTATGAATTCATCCCTTGGGTAGGTCCCTCTATCCCTTGGGTAGGTTCCTCCATCCCTTGGACAAGTTTCTCGATCCCTTGGATAAATTCATCCTTTGGGTAGGTCTCTCCATCCTTTGGGTAGGTTCCTCCATCTCTTGAATGGGTCCCTTCATCCCTTCGACAAGTTCCTCCATCTCTTGGGTGGATTTCTCCATCCTTTGGGTAGGTCTCTCTGTCCCATGGGTGGGTTCCTCCATCCCAGCAGTTAGGGCTTCCCAAAGGTTTTCCTTGTGTGCTCCCACACAAAACTCATCCTCTGGCCTGCTCGCAGGGTGGTGGGATCCAGCCCTGTGTCACCTTAGTCCTTGGACAAGTGGGTTCCTGGTGTGGGGCCACCCCATATGGCCCCAGAGCTCTGCACCATCCTGTTGGAGTCCAACCACTTTTGGCTGAAGTTAAAGATGCTGTAGGACACAAAAGGCCCAGCTCAGGGCTGGCCCAAGAGGGTCACGTCCAACAAAGACCATGCTCAGAGATGGAGGGAAGAAGGTTTGGCCTCCATGCACCCATGGGTGCTGCTCACAGGGGTGGGAGCTGGGAGGGGGACCTTCTCCTGTGGTGGGTTCGGTGTGTCCTGAGCTTTTACGCGGATCCGGTGACAATGTTCAGGTTATGGTGACCAAACCAGGAAAAGCCACGTGCAATTTAGCTTCCATCCTTAAATCCCAAGGAAAACCCGCCAAGGAGCTTTCCAGCCCGGGAAGGAAAAGGGAGCCCTTCGTGGGGTTTGCTCTTTCTCCCAGTTTTAGGTCCATCTCCCGGAGGCTGTGATCAGAGGAAGGATTTGTACTTATAGAAGGAAAAAAGTCCAAAACCCGGGAGTTTCGGCCTGTGCAAGAGCTCGGAAACCGGGAAGGGCATCGGGAAGCGGAGGAGGTTTGGGGAGGAGTGTGTGCTGGGAGGAAGGCTCGGCTCTGCCGGGGTTCAGAGCCGGTGTGGGGCGATTCCCGTCCCACCTGGGAGCCCAGCGGGGCTGTGGGGTGAGCCGCTGGGAATGCTGCTCCCATCGCCTGCAGGTTTTAGACAAAAGCAGGAAAAAAAGGCAGCGGGGAGCGTGTGATAAGGAACAATGTCGCCTTGGCCAGGGCTCGGGCTCCTCGCCGCCAAGTTCCTCCTTCCCTTTGCTTCTTTTGGTTTTTTTATTATTATTTTTTGCTTCTTTTATGCGAGAGAATAGAAATCGCAGCGGAAGAGGGTTTTATTTTTAAACTTTTGAAAAGAGCTTTTGCGGGGGAAAGGGGGAGCCCGTGCTGAAATCACAGGATGGAGGAGGTTCCTTTGATCAGCCCTCACTTCACCAGCGCTGGGGCAGCAGCTGCGGCTCCAGCTGGGGACAGGTCACCTCAGAAACCCTCCTGTCCCCGTCCCGCTCCTCCTGCAGCCCCCGTTTGGGGACCAGCCCCTTGTTCCTGGTTTCCAGCAGTCACTCGAGATGTGTTTCGGGGTGATGCTCTCCTCTGGGGGAGACGGGAGCAGGAGGGGCTGGTGTGGCCATGCCTGGTGCCCCCTGGGTTCAGCAGGGCTTTGCTAAGGACACCGGGATGTCCCAGCGTGTGTCCCTCTGGAATAGCCCCAGTGCTTTGGGGAGGAGGAGGAAGGGATCTTCTCCCTGTCTCTGTCCCCACTCCGGACATTCAACCCGGCTTGATGCTGAGTGTGGGGGGAGCATCCTCCCTGTCCCCCCTCGGGGGTGGATACGCTGAAGCCACTCTCCTCTCCCCATGCCAGGGTGGCCCTGGGGGGCTGATTTTGGTCACTGCAGGACCTGGTGGTGACGAGCCACGTCCCCAGCAGACGGTGTCACCTCCGAGTGCTGTGTGGTGGCTGCTGCTCTACCCTGTGCTCCGGGACCCCTCGGACCCACCTCCCACCCCTCGCTGGGTGTCCTGCCCGGTGGGGGGGGGGGGTGTGACTCCCCCCCGGGGTGCTGGGTGCCTGGGGCTCCCTGCCCTCCCCAGGGAGGCTGGCGCCGGCAGAGGAGCCGAAATGGCAGCTGGCAGGGGGAAGGCTGAGAGAGCAGATTGCAGGGCCGGGGACGTTATTCTTAGCCGCCCGCAGCCCCGGGGTGTTGAGTTTCACCCACTTGTTTACTCCAGGACCGAGGGGATGGTGAGGGGCAGCTCATCCCCCGGGGGAGCAGAGCACCCAAGGTTGGGGGGGGGGGGCTTGCAGCTGGACCCCCCGCCACTGGGAGCTATGGGAGGGGGACAAATCCTGCAGCCACGGCCCCAGCACAGCCAGCAGCACCCTGGGGAGCAAGCCGGGTGCTGGCTGGGTACCCCCTCCATCCCTGACCCTACCCCCCCAGCCCCCCCACACCCTTCAGCCCCCTCCCCGCCGGTACTGGGAGCTCACCGGTGCTCACGGCCGTGCACTTACCGGGCAGAGCTGCCCCCCACAATGCCCCTTGAGCCCCCGCCGTCCCAGGCACCGAGCGAGCCCCGAAGCGCAGGGGGGGCCAGTGTTTATTGCCTGTGCAGGGGGCGGTGAGGGGAGGTGTCTCTTCACCCTCCCCTCAGCCCCCCCCCGGCTTTTTCTTTAATCAAGCCAGTGCTATTAATATCAGGTAATGAACATAATCTCTGGGTTAAGCTATCCTCTTATGCTGACCGCTCCGCAGCTCCCGGCAAAAGACACTCCCCCGGCACCGCTCTCCTCTCCTGCCTCCATCTTCCCGTCCTGAGACAACCCCCCTCCAAGATCTGCTTAGAAGTTGGGGGGGGGGACACCCTGGGGAGCCCGTGGTCCCCATGCCAGGGTAGGGGGGGACGTGCATGGCTCCTTGCACCGGCGTTTGCCCCGCTGGCACGGCCGCTCTCTCGCCGCGGTAGTGCCAGCAGGTGGGGGGACAAGGCAGGGACGGGGGGGTGACACCCTCTGCCCCCACGTCGCCTCCCTCTCTGGGGTGGGGTGGAGATGAGCAGCCCCCCAGCCTTCTCCAGCGTCCGCATATCGGGCTGCTGGGCCCTCGGGCCGGACGGCGGGTGAGTTCCTCCTTTGCTTGGATTTTGGGTGGGTTTTTAGGGGGGTTTTCACCTCTTTGCTGGCAGTCCCTGCCTGCTGGGGCGAGCCCTCGGGGGAGGTGGGGGGGGAGGCCTGGTCCTGGTCCCCCCTCTCCCGGCTGAGGGCTGTGGAAGCGGCGGCAGCAGCTGGGGGATGGATCAGCTTCCCATGGGATGCGGGATGAAGGCAGCCCGGCACCGATCCGGGGGCTCGGCGGGTGGCTTTGGAGGGCTGGGTGCTTGGTTGGCGTGTTGTGTACGGGACACGGGGCTGAGGACGAGCTCTCTCCCCTGTTTGCTCGCTGGTTCGGGGTTTGGGGCTTTGCCAGTTTTCCTTGCTGGCTGCGGGGGGCTGCTGGGACCTGCTGCCTTTCCCCTCCCAGCCCAGCACGGATCCGGGATGATCCGGGATGTAGGAGGGCAGCGGGATGCAGCGAGCCGTAGCACGGAAGGCGCAGGGATGGGATCGGTGATGGGGAGGGGAGAGGGGTGCCCCTCTCAACCCAGTAAATCCGTGCTTGGGATAAGCGGGAGGAAAACGCTCCCGTTGTTTGTGCCAGCACATCTGTGGGGCTTTCGGGGGGCAGACCCCACTGCCGGGCATCCCCACAGGGAAGGCAGGGCAGACAGGCTCCCTCCTGGCAGAGGGACATAGGCAGCATCCAGCACAGGCTACAGGGAAGGCAAAGCGTCCCCAACAGCTGGGGACAAGCCTGGTGGCAGCAGAGTCCTCCAGGTTGGTTTTGCAGGAGGGGGGTTACCAAGCCCAGGGTGACGTTTCCCTTCACGTTTGCCTTGTTGTGGCATCAAGTCACTGAAAGCCAAGGGGTGCGCTCGGCTCGGGGGGACAGGGGACCGTCTGCGTGGGACAAGGACCATCCTTTGGTTCGAGCGATGGCATTAACCTCAGCTATAAATAGAGAGTCCTCTTCCTCTGACCGCTTTACCTTGTGGGAAGGGACGTTGCACGGGCTTTGCCGCTGCCGCAGGGAGTTTTTAAAAAATTGTAGGAAGAAATGGCAAAAGGAGATATGTGTGAGAGGGCTGGGGTCAGCCCTTCCCTCCAAGGGGAGGAGACTCCCTTCCTGGCAGAGACAGCCACGGGAAACATCTACAAAACTTGAAGCGTAACATTAGGAGAAGGTGCCTGACCTTTGCAGAGCTCCTGGACAGTCCCAGAGCCCTCCCTGGAGCCGTGTCTATCTGAGATAAATCATGGGAAATGTTGATTTAAGAGGTGCAGGATATCTACCCCTTGGATAGATGCAACCAATATAGAGAGATCTCTGTAGAAACACAATTTAAGTGAAACTCCAGAAGTATTTGGATGAGAAGTGGCAAAGTCGGCCAACTCTTGGAACAGGATTAAAATCCAAGAGCAGCTTGGGGCGTGCGGGGGGAGGACAGCTCTGCATCTCACCGAGGGCCACTTCTGCACCGTCCCGTCCCCACGTGTGTCCCTACGTCCCATGACAATGCCCTGGCTCGGAGCTGCTGGGTGGGTGCCTTCTGGTGCCAGCACCCCAGGGAGCAGAGGGCTGGGAAAGCGGGGTGGCAGCTGTGGCCACCAACTGTAATTCTAGGCACAACCAGAGTCATCGGGGTCCAAACCCCCCCGTCCCCACCAGGAGCTGGGTTATGTGAGTCCTCATCAAAGATGCCAGTAGCAGACCTTGCAGAGGTCTCGGAAAACCAGAGTTTTGCCCCAACTCGGAGTAGTTTTGGGAATGATGGCCCCAGTCAGCATCACCATGTGCAGATGAACATGAGCCGGCAGTGTGCCCGGGTGGCCAAGAAAGCCAATGGCATCCTGGCTTGGATTAGAAATAGTGTGACCAGCAGAAGTAGGGAGGTGAGTGTCCCCCTGTACTCAGCACTGGGGAGCCCACACCTGGAGTGTTGTGACCAGTTTTGGGCACCTCAACACAAGAGAGACATCGAGGTGCTGGAGCGGGTTCAGAGGAGGCAACGAAGCTGGGGAAGGGCCTGGAGCATAAATCTTATGAAGAGCAGTTGAAGGAGCTGGGACTGTTTAGTTTGAGGAAGAGGAGGCTGAGGGGAGACCTCATGACTCTCTACAGCTACTTGAAAGGACTCTGTAGAGAGGTTGGTGCTGGTCTCTTCTTGCAGGTAATTAGTGACAGAACGAGAGGGAATGACTTCAAGCTCCAACAGGGTAGGTTTGGACAACATTAGGAAAGAATTTTTTACAGAAAGAGTGGTCAGACCCTGGAACAGGCTGCCCAGGGAGGGGGTTGAGTCACCATCCCTGGACGTGTTGAAGAGTCGTTTAGATGTGGGGTTGGGGGATATGGCGAAGGGGAGAACTTTGTAGAGTAGGGTTGATGGTTGGACTCGATGATCCCAAGGGTCTTTTCCAACCAAAATGATTCTATCATTCTATGATTCTATGGTCTGCGGGCTGAGGGTGGCACAGGAGAGCTCGGTGCTGCCTTGCACCAAAGAGCCAGAGCATCCTGAAGCGCTCGCCTGTCGCACAGAGACCGGCGTCTATCCCAGGAGGAAAACCGTCGGAGCTGCCCTCGGCGGCGTGGCTCTGGAGTAACCGCAGTCCCAGGAGAGGGGCTGGGACGCAGATGAAAGGAACCGTTTTTATTTTCTGGTAAACAGCTGTGGTTTTTGTCATCTCTGCTTTTATCAAGCCAAAACGACTCCGTTCACGCGCCGGCATCGCTGGCTGATGTCAGCCCCGCGCGGTGGCTAATTGCTGCCGCGGCGTCACTGGTGGGAGAGGAGACCAAAATACCCCGTCTGGGTTTGCTTCTCCCGCCTGGCTGGGGGAAGAAGCTTTCTCTGCACAGAAAGGAACCCCAGAAGGTTTTTTCTGGGGGGATCTCACGTTGCTTTTAAAGATGATGGTTGGGATCGGTATGGCCCCTGGGTGCTCGATGCGTGTGCGTGCCAATGGGCTCCTGCAAGGGATGGGGTGCTGGTGGCTTGAGGCTCTTGTGGAGGGACTCTGTAGGTGCACAGTGGAAGGGCTGGTGTCGGTGTGAGATGTCCCGGTGTCAGGGCAGGAGCTGCAGCCTGCCTTTTCCTTGCAGGGGTTCAGCAAACCCCTGTCTCCTTGCCCGTTCCGCAGGGATGTGCCGGTGCGGGAGGTGGGGATGGGGACCAGGGGCATTCTGCCATGTCCAGGTCCCTTTAAGTGCAGGTGGCCGGTCTCAAAAGTTGATCTTTATCTAAAATTGTTCCCAAAAGGGCTAGCGGAGGGAAGAGAATTAATCTTCATACCAAAACAGCTTAAAATCAACCCAAAAATCTGTAAAGCCCTGCACTTTAAGCCCTATCAAGAGCAAAAAAATAACAGGGAGGTGGCAAAGCCCCCCCCTGAAGCTCGGCTGGGCGATGCCAAACGGTGCTGGGTTTGGAGCGGTTGGTTCCCTGGGGCTCTCTGACCTTGTGGAAGTTTCATTTCCAGCTTGGTCACAGCTGGGGAGAGGAACGGGCTGGAGCAGGGAGAAGCCCTTTGTACCTTCTCGCAGGGAGGAGACGTCGTGGTGGCAAAACAGCGAGTGGGGAGGAGCGGGAGCCGGTATAAATAATCCTCCCCGTCCCCGAGCTGGCTGGGCAGCAGGGCTGCAGCTTATCTCCTGGCCAGAGGCCACTTATCACCTCCCAGCCGCTGCTCTCCAGCTGCCAAGCTCAAAAGGGCTCCCGGAGGGTGGTTTGTTCTTCTCCCTCCCCGGGACTGCGGCAGGAGGGGAGATAAGAGAGAGGCATTTAGTGGCTCCAGGGCTTGGTGCTGGCTCAGCCCCACGCGGCAAAGCAGAGGCTTGGCAGCCTCACTGCCCCATTGTGGTCATCTTGCAGGCTTGTCCCCGGGGGTTTCAGGCCCAAAGGGTGGGAGAACTAGAGGTTTGGGTGGGAGCGGAGTGCTCAAAGTGGGGAGAGGAAAGGGATTATGTATGGGGAGACGAGGATCTAGAGGTCCCTTCCAACTCTGTCAAATCCATGAATCCGTGATGGTTGAGCTGTAGCTCATGTTCGGCTTCCATCCCCCAGAAAGGTCCCTCAGCAGGTCAGGACAGGTTATTGCCCTCTTTAATAACACCCCTTGGTGCTTTTGAGAGCTCACTGGAGTGTTTATTTAATGTAGACATTCCCCAAGCAGGGAGGCTATAGGAAGTGATGCTTCCAGGTTAAAATGTGGTCCTGCCTGAGGTTTTCTTGATGGTGGCCATGAGGTTGCAGAGGTGTGGGTGCTGGTGGTGCTGCAGCAGGGCTGGGCTTGCCTCTCCTCCTCTTCCATTGCATCCATACAGCGTGGCATTCCCTGGAGACCCTGCTCCCACTCACCAGGAACACAAGCCCTTCCCCACCATCAGTAACTGAGCTCCTTTCTCTCTCCATCCCCAGCAACAGCAGCGCTGAATCCTTAGACCGGCTGTACCCTGCGGTGGGCTCCACCAAGCCACCCCGAAAGCGGACCACTAGCCAGTGCAAGTCTGAGCCACCCCTGCTGAGGACCAGCAAGAGGACCATCTACACAGCTGGCCGGCCACCATGGTACAACGAGCATGGGACACAGTCCAAAGAGGCCTTCGTGATAGGTAGGCAGAGGCAGTGCATGGCCACGCTCTGTCCCACCTCGGTGCTTCAGCTGGTGAAGGGTAGCACGGGCAGCGTTAGTGCTGCCTACCTGGTGGCTCTCCAGGGCATCTTGGGGGGTTTCATGCCCCACAGCCTCCTTGGAAACTTGAGGTTGGCTGCAGACTTCAGGTTGTGAGCTGCTCAGCACAGACAGGAGCAGGCAGAGCCCCCATGGGTTGACTGGGCGAGCCGTAGGGTTGGGCGGAAGCTGAGAGCCTGCAGATGGGGGTGGTGGATTAGAGCAGGCACTGGGCAGACCATGGCCTTTGCTGGTCGTTCCTTCAACTCTTGCTGCCTGGGTTGTCACGAGTTCCCAGGGATTTAGTCTAGGCTGGTTCTCATGCCAGCTCTCCCCTTGTTACACAACCGTTTAAAGAAGTGCTGCTTGACATTTTCACTCTTGTAGTGCCTATCGATCTCCCTCTTTGGAGGTTCCTCCATCTTAGTGTGACAGAACATGACCTAGGCTCTGGCCTGTGGTTGGAAAGGCAGACTGTGGGGTTGGTGGCTTCATCCACTTTTCCCTGGCAGGCCTAGGAGGAGGCAGTGCCTCTGGGAAGACCACGGTGGCCACCATGATCATCGAGGCTCTTGATGTCCCTTGGGTGGTTCTGCTGTCCATGGATTCCTTCTACAAGGTGAGGCTACGCGTCATCCTGACCAGGCTCCATGGGCTGCCGTGGCCTTTGGCATAACCCCCTGATGGAGAAACACAACATGGATTTAGCCACAACCTCATGGTTTCCCCTTCAGAAGGTTCTTGGGGCAGGTGGAGAAGTTGCTGGGTGGTGGGAAAGGAAGACCACAATGGCCCTGTGGACTAACCCCTTCTCTGTGGGCAGGTGTTGACCAAGCAGCAGCAGGAGCAGGCAGCCAGCAACGACTTCAACTTCGACCACCCCGATGCCTTCGACTTTGACCTCATCATCGCCACCCTGAAGAAGCTGAAGCAAGGCAAGAGCGTGAAGATCCCCATCTACGACTTCACTACCCACAGCCGGAAGAAGGAATGGGTAGGGGACACTGAAGGGGGTGGGACAAAGTGGGGAGACTGCCAAAGCAGGAAAGGGAGCCACCATTTTGACCACTCTGGCCCCTGCCTTTTGCAGTCAGAGTTGTGCAGTCACCCTCTGCTCTGTGGATGGCTCAGGGCCCAATTTTTGGGTGAGCTGTCACCATCACTGACAACCCAGAGAGATTTCCTGGGATGGAGCATCTCTGAGCACACATTCTGTGTTTAACCACAGCCATTTTGACTCCACAGAAAACCCTTTATGGCGCCAACGTGATTATCTTTGAAGGCATCATGGCATTCGCGGACAAGGAACTCCTGAAGGTGAGGAAGGCTTTCGAATCGGTTCTGGGGGAGCCTGACTGGCACAAGTGCTGCAGCTCCCTCTTCTGCAGCCTTATATCAGAGCACAAAGAGAGTCCCAGGTCCCCTGGGGCTCCAGTGCACTGCTGGAGGGGACTCTGTCCTCCCATGATGCTTCAACATCACCCCTACAAGCCACCTTGGGGGACATAGTGAGAGTGTGGTTTCTCCCAAGCTTCAGCAGCAGGGAGATGACCTTCTCTTCCAGGTTACACTCTGCTGCAGCCCTTCGCTGTGCAGGGGAAATAGCTCTCAACTCTTGCAGCAGCCAGGGAAGAGTTCCTGGCAGAGGTCAAGCATTTCGGCAGAGACCTTGATCTCAGCCCTTCATTCCCAGGAGCTCAGAGCCAGGTGGTGACCTGGTCCCTGGCACTGGTGGTGTATAAACAGGACTGGAAATAGCACACCTCCACGCTGCGCGCCAAATCTTGCCCAGCCAGAAGCAGAGTCTGCTGTACTTCTTCTGCACAAAGCCTGGTGTTTCTCGGGTGGGCTCATCCGGCACTTCAGGCTTTGCTGGGAATTTTTTGGACACGTGGAAAATGCTATAGGAGGGAGTGAACCATGCACGAACTTCACCAAACTCACGTCTGGAAAAGTTTCCTTCCCTGCCAAAGCCAGCATTTGGGATGCACTTTCTTGGAGCAACAATGACCTCCAGTGGACAGCTGGGTAAATCCCCCAGGAGCTTCCTCTGAGCGCTCCCGCTCCGGTCTCTGGCAGTTAAGGGCAGTGCCAGGAGGTGACCTACTGTGCTTGGCCTTGCTCCAGCATTGACAAACCAGCGCCCCTGGGTTAAGCCCGTTGGTCTGTGTCATGGCCATTAACTTCTCTTGTCTCCTCCTCGCTCTTAAATAACATCCAGCCGAAGGGCTGGGACTGCTTAGAGGTGGAGGCAGGGTTTGGAGGTCTCTGGGGGCAGGAGAACAAAGGTTGTGCTGCGCAGGGGGCTCACCCTCCTGGCTGTGGTTGATGGAGAAGGTCAGTTCAAGGTGCACACCAAACCTGGTGGGGTTTGTTCCCTCCCCTCTCATTCCAGCTCCTTGATCTGAAGATATTTGTGGACACGGACTCAGACATCCGCTTGGTGCGTCGCCTGCGCAGGGACATCAGCGAGCGTGGCCGTGACATCGAGGGGGTCATCAAGCAGTACAATAAGTTTGTCAAGCCTGCCTTCGACCAGTACATCCAGCCCACCATGAGGCTGGCCGACATTGTCGTGCCACGAGGTACATGCCCAGGAGTGCCCCGTAGCTCAGTCCTGAATGGGACCTGAGAGACCCCATCCCTCTACCCTCAGCTCTGCTGGCCAGTCCCACCACCCTCCGGCTGGCGAGGACAGGAGAGTGGCTGTCCCTTGACAAAACAAAGGTTCTTCCAGCCAAATGTCTCCAAACACTGACCAAAAGCAGATTCCTAGGGGAAAGTCTGCCCTTTGCCCTCAACCAGCCTCCTGCCCTACCACCTCCTGGAGGTTGGTGGTTTAAAAGCTAGAGATGACTTCTAGATCTTCAATAATAGATTACTAAATAAGAATTTAATAATAGTAGGAGTTTCTCCTGCTGGACGATGCTTTGCTAGGGAGGGGGAAGCAGGGGTACGGTGGTTCTGAACACAGCAGGGAGCTTGGGGAAGAAACAGGCACTGCTGGCACTGCGGTTGTGACCAGGCTGTCTCACTTTTGCTTCTGGTTCACTCCAGGGAGCGGAAACACGGTGGCTATCGACCTGATCGTTCAGCACGTCCACAGCCAGCTGGAAGAGGTAAGAGCTGCCTGCCCCCCGCCCCGGGTGTTAATGGTGGGTTCGACCGTGCCTGTGCAGCGGTGGCATTGCAGGAAGCAGGGCTCTGGGTGCCAAGGCTCCTCTGCAGGCTGTGGAGCAGCAGCAGCTTCTGTCCCTCCCTGGGAGACCAACTCATCTGGGGACAAACTGTGCCCCCCTCTGCCTGCAGCCCTCCCGGGGCCAGCATCGCCCTAAACCCTGCACTACTTCATCTCTCTGGCTCTGGCTTCTCCTCTTCACCCCCTGCAGACACCGCTGCAGAGTCTTTCCAGTCAAGAGCCCGCTTTTCCACTTCCATGTTGGGTGCATCCCCTGGGTTTCCACACCCAAAGTCTTGTCATGTTTGAGGCCCAGCCTGAGCCCTGATCCAGGCACGTGCTCCATCACTTCCCCATCACTGGGTTTAACAAGTCTTCTTCTGTGTGTCCTGGTCCAGTCCTGTCCAGAGGTTTGAGCTTGGGACCCTTCAATCTTGTGTGTTGCGGTTCCCCGAGCAGCACATCCTCCTCCTGCCCCACGTCTGTAGCTTTGATGTTTAAGTTGTGGAGATGCTCAGAGCGATGTCCCGGGAGGGGGAAGGAGCACGACCTGGAAATGGCTGCCCTTGGAAGCAAAAGGCTGGATTCCTGCAGGCCTTTGGGAGCTCCCAGAGGGCAGGAGCCACTCGGCCCCTGGATGTGAGCTGGCACACGGTGGCATCGTGCCTCCCACGGCACGACTGCTCTGATGTGAGGGCATGTTGGCAGGGTCCCCTTCCTGGAGCACCCTGCTCTCCTCAGGGCGGTCGAGGCTCTCTGACCACCCCAGTTTACAGCACTAAGCTCTCTGGCAGGTCGGGAGGTTGGTTTCTAAACCCTTGCTCACAAGGATGGGAGCCCTGGCATCCTCAGCACCAGGCTGAGGAGGGCACACGGCTGTGGGCACGGGCCAGGAGCAGGGAAATGGCTGTTTCTCCCAGTCCCTGGGATTTGGCCAGGGAAGGCTCGTGGCTGGACGCTGCGGCGAGCAAACACGGCAGCTCCTCCCCAGGGCACCGCTGTGAGCTCGGCGAGGGGTTGGCTTGCCGGGGGACGGGGGGGGCTTTCATTTCTTTACCTGGGGAGGGGAAGAAGGGGGAAAAGGCTACATGTGAATGCGGGAAAATATTCCTATTTTTCCTTTTCTTTTGTCTTGAAACGACCCTGGTGTTGGCAATGCTTAATACCGGTTGCATTGTGTCTTTGTGTTGCTGCCGCAGCGTGAACTCAGTGTCAGGTAAGAGCCCCTAACTCTGTCCTGTCCGTGCAGCCCGAGGCATTTCCAATGCCAGGCACCCCTTGGCCTAACCCCGACCCGCAGTTGAGACCAGCAGCTCGCCTAAGGGACAGCCTCATCACGCTCAAGGCTGACGAAAGGCCACCATGTCCTTGCCTTTGGGACAGGGCTATCCCACAGGGATGGATTCCTCCAGCTTGAGGGCAGACCCCTGCAGCTGGGGCCAGGTTTGTTAGCTGGGGAGATTGGGGGGGGGGGGG
>JAOQGH010000005.1:4169570-4191809 GCA_025769975.1 Gallinago jamesoni
GACCCCTTCTGCTGGGGCCAGTTTTGTTTGCTGGGGAGTTTGCCCCCCCCCCCCCCCCTAATCTCTGCAAGAGATTGTGTCCTGGGATTCTCTTTTATTTCCCTTCATCCTCTAAGACGAATGGTTGTTCAGAGCCACTCTACATCCCTGATGATTAGGCATCATTAAACATCAACTATTAAATTAAACAAAGCGGCTCAAGGGTGGTGGGAGCCCTTGGGTCCCTCATTGCCGCGGGGGCTGTTGGCTGTGAGCCTGATGGCACCCAGGAGGGGTGGCGAGAGGTACCCGCTTCCCTGCAGGACCTAAAGAAAGGCTACACAGCAACTACCTGGGGACTAAGAAAATACTTCTGCCCTAATCCAGCAGGATTTCTAATTTCTCAGTATCTGCAGGTGGATGCTATAAAGTAGGCATTGACTTATTTAACCTCTCCAGCGTGTGGATATCCAGATGGGACTTTAGCTCTCTTGCTTCCATTAAGCAGCCTGCTATGTTTCCAGGTACTTTTGTAGGAAGCAGAGGGGGATGCATTACTGCAAATGGGTTTCCATTTAAATCTCCATCATTGCATGGAGACACTTCACTCAAGTAATCCTAAAATTTACATTTGGCATACAACAAGCTTTTAAAATACCGAAGGCAAACAGGAAAAAGACTCTGCTTTACTTCTTTCTGCCTAAGCTGTTCATTTCCTAGACTGGGCGACTGGATGTTTTATTTTATTTCTGCTTGTTTAACACCATGGGGCCTGACATTTCTGTACAGACAGCGTTAAGCTTCCCTGTGGGCCTGGAGGTCCAGGTGGGAAGGTGCTCTTTAGCATGGAGAGAAGTCTGTTGCTTTAAAAAAATTGCAGGAATAACATTAGAGAGTAGACTAATGTGTGTGTGTTTGTATATATGTATTTATATGACCACGTGTATATGTGTTTTATATATACACACACATATAAAATTTCCTTTCTCTCCAGTGATTCTCCTCTTTAATCAGAGCTGCAGTCAGTACAGGTGATCTTTTTGTGCACCTTAAAAAGCAGGTATTTAATAATATGTGGAGAAAATATTAGTAGTTTTATGATAGCAAGTCCCGAAAGGTAACTCCAACCTCCAGAAATACCCCTGTGATAACCACAGACATTTATATGTTCTGTTTAAGGCTCGTGGTTTCATTTATGCCTTTGCCAGAAAGTCTGGAAAAAATTTCCTGAAAAAAAAATTAATTTGGAGTCCCAGTGCTTTTACTGCTCCTGCGGTCTCCCACCAGCTCCTCTGCAGCTCTCCGCTCACAGGAGGACCGAGGTGGACGGAGAGACGCAGGTCGAGTGAGATGTGGTCGGCAAACATGGGGCTTTTCATCTCAAACAATTCCCTGTCCTCCTGTCTTGAATGGCTTCCTCTAAATGTCACGGTTGTTGTTCTGATGTCACTGCCTTTTGGCGGCCGTGGGGACGCAGCGAGGCCTTTGTAGCAAGGAGAATAAAACCTGGATGCTTAGATCTGGCCCCAGTCCGAGGTACTTCTCTGGTCTTTGAGCTCCAGGTTGGCCCTGGGCTGCCTCTCCTGACCCAGAAGGTGGCTGGGACAGGCAGGGAGTGCCTCTCCCCGACTCCCAGCTGATGGAATGGGTGAATTCTGAGGAGTTTAAAGAAAGTGGTGCCATTCCCTGGACCTCCAAGCCTCTTTTTTTTCCTCCTGTGACTGCTGGCTGCTGAGCATCGCTGCCATCCTCTGTATTCCCTCAGAGCGCAGGTCAGACCTTAGTGTCCTTGCAGTTGGGGTGTTTCTTGTCCAGCTTCTCCATGTGTTGGAGATGTAATTACGTACAGGCGTTCCCTTTCCATCCACGCCCAGGAGCCCAGCAGCAGGAGCCAGCCCAGCGAGCCCATGCTCAGCCTGGTTTCCATCCCTTTTTCCACGTTATTTCAACCACCAGCCCCGCTCTCGGAGCCGGTGCTCTTTTCAGCTGATTCCCTTCGCCAATCAATATTCCCTCTCCCTCCTCAAGGTCTCGATCAGCTTGGCATGCCCTTTGCCAATTGTGTCTTTAAATATCAACCCGTAGCGCAGTTTAATAGCCCTTGTTTGAAATGTCAGCCATGAAAGCCAGCCGCTGTACGTGTTTGAAATGCCTTGACTGCATTAGCTCCTTTGTAGCTGGATGTCTCTTGTCTGCTTCCTGCTTGATAGCATGCTCAACAAAGAGCTGAGGATGTTCCCTGAAGCCTTCCTGAGAGACGGTCACCCCTTTCTCTCTCTCTCTTTTTCTTTCTTTCTTTCTTCTTCTTTTTTTTTTTTTTTTTTTTTTTTTTTTTTTGCCTTTAAAGCTTTTGTTCTGGGGGGAAAAAATAAGTTTCCAAAAGTGAGACGTTTTCTTGACGTGCTGCCCGTCTGCATTTTCCATCGCGGTCCTGCCTGGCAGGGGGAGGGACAGGAAGCGTTGCTGTCACAGGCAGGTTGCCCGCAGGTCCTGGTGGCAGAGACCTGCTCCCTCTGTCCCTCCTGGCAAGGGATTTCACCGCAGGTGGCACAGGGTGGCTGCCAGAGAGGCTGAGCTCTTCCCTCTGCCACAACCTGCAGCCCCTCTCCAAGGGATGGAGATCCCAGGGCAGGTCCAGGTCAGCTCAGGGTGGGAGGGAAGGTCTTCCCGGCAGGCGTGATGTTCAGTGCAGAGCTGGGTTTCTGCCCGTGTTCCCAGTGCTCTCAGCTTTCCAAGGTCTTCCAGGCTTGAGCAGATCCTCTCTCCAGTGTGCCAGGAGATGGACATGCCTGTGAGCTCACGGTTTGCGTGGGTGTGGTGTAGGTTGGATGAAGGTTTTGAAAGCTTGGCCTTGACCTCCTGCACTTGCTCTGGGATTGCAGCAGAGCCCCGGGGAAGGGCTGGGCATCTCTCTGGGTTCTGAGAGCTGTTGCTGTCTGGTACCACTTGGGACAGGTGACTCCAGGGCAGTGAGAGCAGATGGAGCTTTCCATGGAGCCAGGAGTGGAGCCGGTGCCGTGCCATGATTTGGTCACCAAGGGAGGAGCACTGGTGTCTTTATGGCGATGGCCCCGTCACTGGGCAGGTCCAAGAGCCATAGATCAATTAGGGCTTTTTTTTCCCCCCTTTGACTAATGACAGTGCTTTTTCCTTTGTTTCATGTCGTGTTTGTCCCTCTGCCCTTAAACTCTTCGTGTTTCCTGTCTTGTCTCCCCTGAACGTCCCTCCCACCTGGTGACCAGAGGAAGCTGCGCTGGGATATGTGAGGAGACAAACGCTAACGGCCGTGTTTTGGTTGTGACACTAACGCCGGGAAGCGGGGGCGAGGGCTGTGCAGTGTGGGCTGCGTTACTAACCCGGGCAGACAGCTCACGGGGGTCCTGCTTTGCTGGGGCTGTGCAGGGAAAACCAAGGTGGGGTGGACCAGAGAGACCATCTTTATCCCCCACCCCAAAAATGAGACCTGCTGCTGTCCCCCCCTGCAGAAAGCTCCGTGGGGACAGCACTGAGCAGCTTCCCTGGGCCATCAGGGACCCACGCAGGGTTACATCCAGACCTCTCCATCCCTGCACTGAGCACCAGCCCCTGCGCGGGTGTCACAGGGAGGTGCGGGAAGCTGGGTGACAGAATGCTGACAGCGTTTCCCCAGGGGCTGTTGACAGCTCAGGGTACAGGGGAGGTGTTCCCAGGCAGGCGGGGGCTGCTCTCGGGGGTAGGAGAGCTCGCTGGTGCCTGTGGTGGGGAGCAGGAGCTGGGTGAGACCACAGAGACCAGGGCGGGAGAGGGGCTGCCCATCCTGCTGGTGTGGTGGGATGCTGTGACATGGGCCTGGCAGTGATGGAGGGAGAGGTCGGACCTGTGCCCCCTGGGTGGGCTGTGGTGGGTAAGAGACAGCCTTGTGGGCAATGACCCTGGTGGCTCCTCTGGTTTGGGGGACAGCGGTTTGTCACCTTAGCAAAGCCAGTTGGGGCCATGAGTTGGTGTGTGGCTCTGTGTTGGGGGGCTGGTTTCTGCCCCCCTGCTAGAATCAGGGAGGCAGGCAGCCCTGCCACCAAAGGCAGGGCTCAGGGTCTTCACCCCCCATGTGGGTCTGTGTCCCTCGGGTCAGGAGGGGTTTAGGCAGGGCTGGATGGCAGCTGTGCCCCCAGAATCTGTCCCCAGGCCAGGTCTGGCAGGAGGAAGGAGGTGGGGGCCATGGGAGCAGCTCCCAAGGCAGCTAACCCAAGTTGTGGTGACTAACAAGAGCTCGCTTCACTGACAGCAGGTCCGGGGCCTTGAGGGCTGCTTGTCCCCAGCTGGTGGTGGGGTCTGCGGGCAGTGGGACCACGCTGGGTTCGGCCACAGCCCGTCCAGGCTCTGCCTGTGATGGGAGCACAACCCGTCCCGTGTTCTCGCACAGCCACGAGCTGTCTCAGCTCTCAGGAGCATCCCCTGCCAAGGGGCTCTTCGCTGCTACACAGGACGGGACCTGGCAAAAGCAAGAAGGAGCCCTTAAGTACCCACAGGCCTTGGGAATGTCTCGTTTGGTGTTGGTCAGCCAAGACCAGGAGATGGCTATGTGGATGGAGGCCTCAAGTCATCTCGCTCTGCCCTCCTCCATTCCTACCCAGTCATCTTCTCTGTCTTCTTCTCCGCTTGTCTGCCTCTCTGTGTGTGTGCATTTAATCCAGGTTTCTGCTTGATTTGAAATCTTAATCGCCTGGTGCTTTCATTTGTTTGCTCTCTTCTCCTCCTTCCCAACATCTCTCTGACCGGGATGCAGCCGCTGGCACGTGTGTGATCTGACGTGTGGCTTTCGGACCCCAGCCCTCCTCCCAGACAAAGTCACTTGTCCATCCTGCCCAGCCTTGTGGAAGCCAAATAGATGTGACCTTCATCTCATTACTGCCGCTCTCAAAGAGAGAGGTGACTAATGGGGCTCCATTGTGCGCTTCCCCATGAATGGTGTTCCCTTGATCCAAGAATAGCTCCCAACCCTATTAGTTTTGTGGAGATGAGTCACACAAAGCCAGTCCTGTCCAGCCATAAAGTCTTCAAGCTGTTCCCAATTTGGTGTCGATCTGACGATCCTTGAATGGGCCAGGCACTCTCTGAAATGGTCTCCTTGCAGCCGGGCTCCGCGTTGAGCCGAGTGCCAGTGCCACAGGCCTTGCTGCCTGTCCTGTTTCTGGTGACATAGGACACTTGTAGGACAGAGACAACCACAACAGCTCTTTCTTACCCTGTGAGTTCAGGATCCACCACCAGATAAGACTTCTGAGCGGGAGAAGGGTTTGATTATTTTTTTTTTCCACTTTCTTCCCAACCAGTGGTAACTAAGATGGGCCAACCACAGGTCAGCTGCCCAGCAGGAAGGGCAGGTCCTTGGGCAGTGAGGTCCCCTTGGCTCCACCAACCACCCACTGCCTGCCCTGTTCATGGGAGCAGGTCCCTTTGCCATCGTGGGGGCCCGAGCTGGATGGCCTTGGTGTGCATTTGCAGTGTGAGATGACATCTGGGAGGATGGCTCTGGCCATATGCTGTGCACCAGCCCTCAGACAGCCTTGCCCGGAGATCTTCTGACCGTGTGTTTGGTTTTCAGGGCCGCCTTGGCCTCTGCCCACCAGTGCCACCCCCTTCCTCAGACCCTCAGTGTGCTGAAGAGCACCCCTCAGGTGAGGGGCATGCACACCATCATCAGGTAAAGCCCCCAACAGTGTGGTCTCCTGGGGTGGGGTGGGGTTTGGCTGCTGGCTGGGGTGGGCTCGGTTTGCTTTGGACTCCCAATCCCACTTGTGCCCTGTCATCCTGATTTGGGGACATGGGACCGAATAGATGGTGGTGGGCTCTGGTTACAGGACCTGTGAGTGCTCTGGGGTCTTGCCAAAAACTTTTCTGCCTTTTACCTTTAAACTGCCATCGCGATTCCAGGCTCAGATGGTGGACCCCATGCAAACAAAGCGCTGGCAGCCAGACAGGGGCAGGGGCTGCCCATCTCCTCGCAGCCTCTGACCCCTGTCAGCATCTCTGGGGGCACATTTTGGTCTTATATCGCCTTTTCCTCCCCTCTAGAAACAAGGAGACCAGCAGGGATGAGTTCATTTTCTACTCCAAGAGGCTGATGCGGTTGCTGATTGAGCACGCGCTCTCCTTGCTCCCGTTCCAGGTGGGTTGAGGGGTGTAGCTGGGACGGGGGGCAGCAGCCGCTGTGTGTCCTCTCCCATTCCGAGCCCATAACTGCCAGGAGCCGGGACAGTCCTGGTGCTGCTCCTCCAGCCTTCCCCGCAGGCAGGACTCCCCTAGACCATAGAGCAATGGCGTGGTTCTGGGTGACAACTCTGTCCAGCCTTGTTTTCCAAAGGGCCAGCCCAGCCCACAGCTGGTCTCCTCTGAGACCCTGGTAACATTTCTCGCATGATTTTTGTAGAGTTGCACGGTCCAGACCCCTCAGGGACAGGACTATGAAGGGAGGACATACAGTGGAAAGCAAGTAAGTGGAAGCAAAAGGTACTGTTCAGCCCTGCCCCATGGGCCTCCATCCCTGTAGATGCAGGGGAAGGACACCCCTGGCTTGTCAGGGTTTCCATCGGCCTGGGTTTGGTGCCTTCTGTCCTGATTATGATACCCTGTGTCATTGGGACAGGCAGCATGTCAGTGGGTGGCCAGGACTGCCATCAGCAGTGTCACTGTGCTGCTGTTGGCCTCCTGTTGAGGGAGGCAGCCTGGGAAGGGATGTGTTTTGGGGTTGCCCATTAGGTTCCCCAATTGTTGAGGCCCAATGCCATACCGGGGTGGTACGCACCTCCCGCGCCGTGCCTCCCCGGTCACCCTGGCTGTGTGCTGCAGATCACCGGGGTGTCCATCCTGCGAGCGGGAGAGACCATGGAACCAGCGCTGCGGGCGGTTTGCAAGGACGTCCGCATCGGGACCATCCTCATCCAGACCAACTGCAACACGGGCGAGCCGGAGGTAAAACCTGTGGCCCTGGGCTACCGAGGGCACCTCCTGGCATGGAGCATGCGGGCAGGGGGTGACTCGGGTATCTCCTGAGAGTTATCTGAGGGTTGGTCTTGGCAAAGGCATGATGGCTCAGAAAGCAAGTGCTTTGAAAGCTTCTCAAGTGGGCTTTGCCAGCATGTTTGTGGACACGGGGGCTGGTTTGCTCTTCAAGAGTCTGCACCAGCACCTGGCCCCAAGGGGACAGCTGGGGTCTCAGAGATAGAGAGGCGTGAAAGATCCTTCACCTCTCTAAGTGAAGGGCTCGGGTGGCTCTTTTTGCCTTCAGTCTGCAGCCTCTAAGCTGATCTCTCTTCCCCCTGCCCAGCTCCACTACCTGCGGCTGCCGAAGGACATCAGCGAAGACCACGTCATCCTGATGGACTGCACGGTCTCCACGGGCGCAGCTGCCATGATGGCAGTGCGGGTGCTGCTGGTATGGAGGATGTGGGGCACGCTGCAGAGGGTGGGTGGTTCGCCCCCAAAGAACGGGCAAAACACCCACCGCAGCCACGCTGAGGGGCTTTGTGCTGAAACTGTCTCCTCCTTATGAAGGACCACAAGCCAGGGTGACTCCATTGACAAAGTCACTCCTTCCTTGGGTAGTAAGAGCCTGGATTTAGTTGGATTCTTGGTGCTGTGCCCAGTAACCCCAGCTGGTCACAAAGTGGGGAGGGGAGAAAATGGCCCCAGAAAGGCCGTTGAGTGCTGCCCCCTGCCTTAGATGCCCTTTCTCCCGCTCCTCAGCCCATGCATCTCCAAGCTGTCTCTCTGCTTTTCCTGTAGGATCATGATGTCCCAGAAGACAAGATCTTCCTCCTCTCCCTGCTTATGGCTGAGATGGGTGTCCACTCAGTCGCCTACGCTTTCCCCCGGGTGAAGATCATCACCACAGCTGTGGACAAGAAGGTGAATGACCTTTTCCGGATAATCCCCGGCATTGGTGAGTATCTGTTTAGGGATGAGCTGTTGCAGGGGAATTTTCAGTGCTTCTGGCCCACTCACCAGAGGAGGTGAAGCCCTGGTTGTCAGCAGAAGCTTAGGTCTGGCCTTATTTTACCCGGGGACCCATCGCTTCTCCTGGGTTCTGCTGCCATGTGGGTGTTGGGATCCACGTGTGCGCTGAGAGAGCTGTCAGGCAGCTGTAACCTTGTTGGCAGAGGGAATCATTCCATGAACCATGAGCCTCCTCTGGCCCCAGGTGGAGAAGCTGGGCTGGGACATCTGGAGCAGACCTGTGCCCGCCTCATTGCCTAAACTGGCAGCTTAAACAAGCTCATCCAAAGCATCCTCATCCAAAACAAGCTCACCCCGTTCTTCTGTCCTCACCTCTGCTGTGCCAGGAAACACCCCTGCCACCGGGTGCTAAAACAGCCTCCGGGCTGCTCCACTTTTGCTGCTTACACGAGTTTTAGAGCTGTTCAAGCTGTTGGATTAACCTGTTTTTGTTTCCTTGCAGGCTGGGATGAGGGTAGGCTGGCGGACAGGGCTCCCTGCAGAGCTGCACCACAATTCCATCTCTTTTTCCCCGCAGGGAACTTTGGCGATCGGTACTTCGGGACGGATGCTCCTCCCGACTGGAGCGACGATGAAGATGCTCTTAGCACTTAGCTGGATGTGGAGATGCCACTGGCACCAGGCAGCTTCAGCACTGCACCTTAACCCCCTTCTGTCCATCGCAGAGATTCCTCCTCCCCCCTCACCAAGCATAGATATTTTTTTCAAATCTTACATTGGAGATCTAGGGCATATTTTTTCAAAGAAACATAAATCCTAGTTTGACTTTGTGGACAGTCGCGTGTCCCGGCATAGAGCGGAGTTAATTTATTTTAATTTAAATATTTGCCTATATAACTTATTGGAGATATTTTATAAAGAAAAATAATAAATTTTTTCTCTGGTTTTCTTGAGTGGAGTCATTCTTTGTTATGCCCCAGGGGGTGCCCAGAAGGATTCGCAGCCCTTTGGGACTGTTGCCCTGGGTGAGGACATGCCACGAGCGGTGGCAGGAGATTGAGACCCTGCTGTTGAGGAGCAGGATGACCCTGCAGCCCTGGAGCAGTTCTTACATCTCTCTTTCTGTGCTGGTTGTTTCTCTTCAGCGAACAGTGAAGCTCCTACGCCCCAGGGAGAGCCTGCCCTATGGGATGTGCTCACTCTGTCTGGTACCTTCATCTCATGGGAGCTGGTGGGGACAGAGAGCACCGTGTGGCCTCTCTGCAAGGACAGGGTAACCCCCATCCCAGACCCAGGCGTCCTGCCTGCAGCAGGTCTGTGACCAGGAGAAAAACCCACCACTCCAATTCCCCAGCTCCCTCCTCTTCCTGCCTTGCACCCAGGAGGAACTACCATGGTCTGGATCCAAGTGAAGGGTTTGTACCAGAGGAGGGGCAGCTCTTCATATCTGCACAGAAAAGTTCAGCTCGCATGACATCACGCTTTAATTTAAGAAGCACCAAGCCCCTGTTTCAGTTCAGCAGCCGAAGTGAAACACAGCTCTCCCGAACACCAGCGTGCTCTTGCTGAATCAGAGCTGCTGAAGACGTGGTGAGGAGCAGGTCTCGTAACGGTCTCCAGGAAACTGTTAGCAGGCCAGAGTAACCTCAGCGGAAGAGGAGCCGGCCAGCCCCATGAGGTGGATTTACTGAGAGGAGGCTGTGACCCCTGTGGCTGAACACAGAGTATTTTCCTTTCCTGCATGATTCAAAGTACCAATGCAACATCCTTCTGCTGGAGATAAATGGGCCAAGAGGAGCAAACCCACCCCTTGGCTGGGCATCCCTGGCTCGGAGCTGGCTCTCGAGGGTTTAGGACAGGCAGGCATGGCCAGCAGTGAGGAGAGTGGGGCCGGGAGGGGGGGTGTTGTGCCAGGCTCTTGCCCAAATGGAGAGTCGCCTGGTGATAACTCAGTGTGGGCTCAGGTGTGATGAGCCCAAAATAGCTGCCACCACTCTGCAGCATGTTGTATAAATTCTCCACTAAATTTAAAAGAAAACACACGCCCGAGTTCCTGCAAGTGCTCGGCGAAAGTATGAGCCTTTGGCTTGAAAGCCACGCTCAGAGCCAGCACTGACACTTGATTAGTGTCTGCTAAAAATAGCTCCTTGCGTAGGTGGAAGGAGAGCTCATAAGCACAAACACAGGAGGACGGGCAGACACAGGGTTTTTTGGCTGGGGCACCAGGTGAGCAGTGATGGGACAAGGAACAGCAGCATTACGAGATCCATGGAGGAGCAGGTCTGCACCCGGAGTCCTTCCTCTGGGCTGCAGCCCCCCGAGCAGGAACTCAGTGCTGAAGGAGCCCAGTATCTTCTTTCTAGACCATGCTGAACCCCACAAATGCCACCATCATCCTTCATGCATAAAGCTCCAGCGGACCTTTTTTGCGTGTTGGTGTTGGCCACAGAACCATGTGGATCTCAAGCAGGGTGTGCACCCAGGTTCCACCATGGTGGTGGGAATCCCACAATATTTCCTTGGGGAGGAGCAAGGGACAAAGCACCTCTTCTCCCTCAACATCCTTCATCCCAGACCACACACCCAAAGTCCTTGAAACATCATGGATGCAGCCTCTCTGGGCTCCTGATAACAGCCCTTGATGGATAACATGTAGGAAGCAGCCCAGGAGATATATGGATGGAGAAGAACTGGACACAATGGGGCTGTGACCCACCATGTAGAGTGTCAGAGGATGTCCTGCACTCATGGACCATCCCATGGTACCAATGAGCCTGTGATGGGCAAAGACAGCAGGGTGGTGTCTCAGGATGGTATCTGTGGGATACTCAGCCATAGGAGAGGAAGACAAAAATTGGGGTGTGAAGGCTGTGGGGAGGAGGAGGCATCACCAGAGCCTCAGACCGCCACGTCTTGTTTTGCAGCACTTCCAGGCTGCTGAATGCCACCCACGCACCCAGACAGTCCCCAGCACCCATGGCCAGTGGCTGGCACACCCATGATGGCACGGCAGAGTGTGGCATGGTCGCCCTTGCCACTGCATTAAGGTCCAGGTGACCTACACCCTGTCCCATGGGCATGGCTGCAGGGACCACACAGCCCAGAGGTCTCCAGGACCTTCTTCCACACCGTGAGCACCTTAGGTTCTCCCGGCATGGAGAGAGATCCCAGAGATATTTGCATCTGGGGCAATTCTTGCTTTTAACCCAGTACATCCATAATTCTACTCAGAACATCTGCATTCATCCTCAGCAGGTCCAGGTTTTTCCTCAGATCCACGTTTTTTCCTCAGACCCACACTTTTGCTCAGGAGATCTGCATATTTCCCCAGTAGATCCCTATTTTGCCTCAGAAGATTTGCACTTTCCCTCAGCAGATCCACGTTTTCCTGAGATCTGCACTTGACCTCAGTAGATCCACATTTTCCCTTAGCACGTCCACATTTCGTCCCGCCAAACCCAGTTTTTACCACCACGCAGCCATATTTTACCTCAGCAAACCAGTCACACGCCCACACCAACGCTTCCCCCAGGGCGGGCTGCTCCCGCCACCCGAAAACATGGCGCCTTCCCCTCCCCTCCCTCTCTGCACCCTGCTTGAGGCGGCGATGGTGAGCTTAGCAGCAAATGCTGTGGCTGGTGGCCTCAACCCTAGGTGACCTCATCACTGCTGCCATTGCCCTTGTCCCCACCGCCATTGCTCTTGTCTCCGCCACCATTGCCCTTTGTCCCCGACCCACGGCGCCATCTTGGATCCCCTCAGCCTTCCGTGGCCATGATCCGGAGGGTCCATCAGGCCTCTCTCTCCCACCTTGTAGCTAAAGCTACAAGATTTAATGTCTTTTATTTGCGACGAACTGTTGGCGGCAAACACGCCAAGTCGGAAACACTGTGTGGGAGGCGGGCGGCTCCTCTCCCCGCCTCTGTCTCTCTGCCCTCCTGGCCGGGAGGCAGATGTGCTCCCCAGCGCCGGCCACGTTGGCCGCTTGAGGCTGGGGCTGTGAGACCGAGAATAAAAAAAAAACAAACTCTTTTTTTGCCAAGATATCGATCTACGGCTCCTTTAGACTGCCCCGGCCATGAGGCTGCATCACAGTGGGATGACCGCTGCTGCAGCACTGCTCTCCTCCCCAGCCCAAAAAGCCCCATGTGGGTCATGCCATTTTAAGTGAAAAAAAGAGCCAATGTGGTGTTTTATTGAGCCATGGCATGGTGCCAGGCTGCCATGGATGAGTGCCACACTCCCCAGACCTTCCAGCTCCATCTTGCTGCCTCTGTTGATGAGCCCGGCCAGGATCATGCAGGACACGGGGACATCTTACAGGACATCCTCCCCTGGGGCAGCCACAGTGTCCTCCCAAAACATGGGGATGCTGGAGAAAGCTGGAGGAAAACAAAACAACAAAAAAATAAACAAACCCTTTCTTCTCATTACACAACCAGGCAATGCCACACTTCCTACTCTCCCATTGAAGCAGCCAAAAATACCCCCAAAGGCGTTTGATTTGTGGCTATCAGGAGGTGCCTGCAGGCTCAGCCCCACCATAGATGGGGTCTCACCTGACCACCCCAGGAGTTGGGGTCCCACTCCACCACCCCAGGACCCCCAGTCTCAGCAGCACCTGCAGACCCAGCACCAGGATGGGCTTTGCCTGACTTGCCCAGCATCCGGAGCGACCCAAACCGCAGCTGATCTGACCAGCAGCAGAGACTCTTGAACACCATCCCCTCGTCACTAAAAATAGACTGGAGCGGTTAAAAGAGAAAAAGAGGGAAAAAAAAGAAACACCCTCTGAGAACAATATCTGTTTGACCATCAAAGAGAAAAAAACACTCATTTCGAGGCAGGAGCACCTGAGAGGAGAACTTTCAGGTTGTATTTTCTCTTTCTGCAGCAGATGGGCTTGGTTTTCTTTGAAATAGATGAAATACCTCATTGCTGCCTGCCCGAGGTAACTGCCTGAGCCATCTCCAGGGCTGGTGGCTGCCCCATTCGTGGGTTTGGTGGGGTTGGAAAGCGACCAAGTGATCAATCAGTTCAGAACAAACGACTCATTTTCCTTTCGAGCTTGCTACCCACTTGTTTCCCCATTTGTACAGAAAGAGAAGCAGAAATTGTGGGCTGAAACCCACTCGCTCGCCCCACCGCTCATCTGAGAACTTGGCAATTCATCGCAGGTGTGGGCTGCCCTGACAAGCCCCAGCTGCAACCTGCCTGCTGCGTCGATGGACCCGGCAGCTCCATCCCACAGCCCTGCAGGGTACAATCTTGGCCAATTGTAAAAAAAAAAAAAAAAAATATATATATATATATATAAATACTTGATTTCCGTGTTTTATAAATGAGGAAAAATTGTTGCAAACAGCTGCTGGCAGGGTTTGCATTAAAAACCCAGCTCTGCTAACAGAGGTGGTTTTTCAGAAGCGAGTATCAGAACATCAATGGAAAATGGGGTATTTTTAAGCTGTTGCACGAGGAGGATTCGAGGCAGCGATCAGACAATACATCCGACACGTTATGCACTGAGGTGTTTACCTGGTGCCACTGGAAACTTTTTCACCAACACCTTAAGTTAAACTCACGCCGTCTCTTGCTGAAAGCAATCCTCGGTCAAGCTCACTCACCACAAAGACATTTATAAAAAGAAAAGACATTTAAAAGACTTTATCCAACCTCAACAAATGCACGCTGGAGGTACATTTGACCCCATTAACCCATAGACTGGATAAGTGCAAGAAGAAGAGAAAGGGTTGGGAAAGAGTTCAATAGAAAGCTCCAAAGCACCTGGGGTCCACCGCAGTGTCTGTGGCTTAACCTTCCAGAATTTGGGATTTTAGGGTGCAGCACTTTTTGGGAAGTTGCATGTCTGGAGGGGTCTGTCCACATTGGGCTGGGGATGCTGGAGTTTGGTTAATGGCCGTCATGGAGCTTTGCACGCACACATTTGGTAGCTTTTAGCAGCCAGCCCAAGCTCATCTGGCTTTCTTTTCCTAAGCCTTATCCCTAGTGTTTTGTACAGTTCATTAGCCAGCAAAATTACAGTACACCTGGAAACTCCTTGCAACATCCCTGAAAAGCAGCAGCAAGGGCTTCAGGAGCTTCTCAGATGCTCTGTCGTTTCCCAGCGCCCAGCAAATACGTTTGCAAAATTGTGCTGTTTCATCTATCTTGCTGGCACAATTGTTTCAGTATCTATTAATGGGAAATAATATTTTTGTATGACTGGTAAACTGCAGAGTCCTAGGCACAAAAGCAGCAGCGTGCTCGGACTCCACAGCCGGAAGATCGCTATTGAGAGAGTCGCATTATTTAACTGACGGTCATTTTTTTCTCTTTAGCACCACAGGCTGGGGAAGGGCAGGTTTGGTTGGACTCAATGATCTCAAAGGTCCCTTTCAACCACGAATATTCTGTGATTCTGTTTAGTGTGGAGCACCCGTGGGTGCAGACCTGGGGTTCTCACTGGGCACCCCTTTCTGCCGTGCCGGGATTTGCCGAGCATCCCACTGCTGCCGAGTTCGGCAGGGAAAGAGCCGTGCATCAGACACCAGCGTTCAAACAGAGGCGGCCAGAGCAGAGGAGGAAATCTTGGATCCCGAGTGTTCCTTCTCTGCTTTTAATAAACTGGAAGAAGAAAGCAAAGAACATGCAAGTGTCCCCCTCCCTTCCTTTCTCATGCGAACAAGAGGTGCGATAAGAGAAAAAGGGGGGGGTTTGAGCAGCGCTGCCTTTCCGAGAAGCTCGCTGAGCCATGCTAACGAGTTCATTACAGGTACCACTCAGTCCCTGAGCAGCCTGGGGCTGGGCTAACCCCCTCTGACACGAACGAGGAGGAAAACAAAAGCCCTGAAAGGAAAGTGTGGAGGGAAGGAGAAAGGCTCAGAGCTTCCCTGTGGGTGTCTGTCCCACGGGGACTGCAGGAGGGCCCAGGCTGGGGCGAGATGGAGATCTCCACTACGGCAGGACCCTGAGTTGCTGCAACCAGGAGCTGCTCAGCTCTGAGCTGTGTTTGAGGGATGTCACTCAGCTGGCAGAATACACCTTCCAAACGGCCACCACTGGCCACTGGTGCTGGTCCTGCGGCGTTTCCTGCCCTTATCGCTGCCTTTGCTGGTGCAGAGGGCCACGCGCACATGTGCTGCAGCTGAGGAGGCTTTGTAGATGCTTCCCACCACAGGGATCCCATGCAGATGCACATCCCAGGGTCTCAGCGTTGCAGCTTCGCCCTGGGATAACACGGCGTTTACACACAGAGCTCGGGAAGAGCTGGGACTGCAGCTCCACAGCCCCTCAGCCGCTGCGCAGGGTCCCCTGGAAAGGGATGGTGAAGAAGACATGTCCCACCCAAGGCAGCACACTAAACACAGGTCCTTGAGCCACCCAGGCTGCCTCCCTCCACCGTTACCACCGCACATCCCCATTTCAGCTGGGAAAGCAGCACATGGCGGGTGTTTTTACACCCTCTGAAGGTGGGCCCAGCACAGAGACGGGGTAAGACAGGGGCAGCCCAGGGCACTGATGAAGCTGAGGGAGAAACACAGGCCAGGAGCTGTCGGAGACTCTGCAACGGCAGATGGAAATCACCCTTTGGAGAGACAGCGAGGAGGACAGCTCGCCCCACAGCTGTGTGTCCTGCTGTGTACACACTCTCCTTCAGCCCCACAAAAACATGCTGTGCCCCTCCAGACCAAGGGACACTGCTTCAGATGTGCCCGGATCCTTTGGTAGCATCCGTATCGCCATGGCAGCCCATTTTCCACCTTCTCCTTTGTTTTCCTCTGTCCTACAGCCAGAGCTGCTTTTCTGGGCGTGCCAAGGAATAACAAAACATCAAAATAAATCACTCCCCTCCAGATCTGCTCTCTTAGAGCTGTGAGACACGGGAGCTGCTCTCCACTTTGGGTTTGGCCTGGATGAAGGATCTGCCGGCCAAGCTGTGGTGGCTTTCAGGTGGAAGGGGCTGCAGCCACGTGCCACAGCCCTCGGTCAGGGCTGGCCAGAGCTTTGCCTTGTGCTCTGGCTCCATACAGAAAGGGAGCATTTCAAGAAACATGGTCAGTGGGGTGGAAATTGAGGGTCTTCTCCTTGTTGAACTGAGAAACAGGACCCTCAGGGACAGGGAGGGGAGAACCCAGGGCAGATTCATGCCCAGGCTGGACCCAGGAACTGGAAGATGCTTTGCAGCTCCCACAGCCAGGGCATCCCTCCTCGCCTCCCCCTCTATCTAACAGCTCCTGGACACTTTCTCATTTTCAAGTGAGTCGAGAGAACCACTAAAACACACAGTTGGGGTTTCTTTTTCTCTCTTTTTTTTTTTTTTTGTTGGCTTTTTTTCTTTGCTTCACTTCTCTTTGCCGCCCTGCCTGTCCAGCGTGTAATGGAAATTTTACCACAGACGCTCGCGCTGAACAAACAGGAAGCCAGCAGAAAGTGTGGCAATTGGCTCAACTCAGCCCGGGTGACAAGAAAGGCCATAAAAGCTGGCGTGGGGGTGGCAGGGTGGAGGAGAGCAGGCGAGAGGGGCCGGGGATGGGCACAGAGCCCCCCCCTCCCCGGGGACGGCGCGGGTTGGCAGGTAAGGCAGGGGCTGCCCTGCACCTTCTTTTTCTCCCTTCTGCAGAAGTGATTTCTGGTTATTCTTGGAAGTCCTCCCCGCCTTTCTGCTTGGCTCCTTCTCGCCACAGGGGAGGTCGGGAGGAATCTGCTGCTCCTTCATTGCTCTATCCCGAATTTACTGAAACTTAACCTTGCTCAGGGAAAGTTACTCCGTTTGGCTTTTTCTCCTTTTTTGGTCTTTTCATGCCCATAATGCAAAGTTTAAACCCTCCCCGAAAGCCGATCGCAGGTTTCCCATAGAGTTATTGGAGGAGGTAAAGCTGTGCTGTGGCTCTGCAATCCCCTTAGTTCCTGCTGGAAAAATTTCCTTTTTTCCCTTGCTCCCGGGCAAATCCTGAGTCCCTCCGTTGACATAGATTCTCTTGGCAGCATGTGGGGTACCTAGAGGTGCATCTGGCTCAGTCTGTACCATACACGTAGGAGTGTGTTAGGACCCAAACGGAGCAAGACATCCAGAAAGGGGCTGAAAATGGATCACGGATTCCTCTGTGCCTCTTTCTGACAGCTTTCTAGGCCCTTTCACATCTTGCGTGGAGCTTGTTGGTGCCAAATTTGAAAAAAAAAAAAAATCCTTCCCTTTGGTTTTGTAGTTAGTTCACTCATTTTAATTGATGGGCTTTTAACAGTCACTTTTTTGCACTTAGGGCAAATCGCTTTGCCATGAGGCTGTCGGAAATGGCAGCCAGAGATCCCCTTCCCCAGATTTGCAGCATCCCATAGCGTTAGGAATCCGAATGGGGAATTCCCCCCCCCCGTTACCTGCAGAGATGGGAGGAAGAGTTTTGTGTTACCAGATTTCAAAATCCAGGGCATCCCCTGCAGAGCCACGCTCCTGCCGCTGGCACCGATTCTGCCGCCCACAGCCACGGGGAAGGAAGGTCTGCTCTTCCCTGCCCAGGACGCCGATGGCCCAAGGAATTGCAGCAGAGGGAAGGCATTAAACATGGAAGCAATTTGATAGTGAGGTGCTAGATGATTTCCTGGGGTGCAGGCAGACTCGCCTTTAGTGGTGTTTCCAGGAGCGGGCAGCTCTCAGAGATGGTTAAAGCAGAGTTAACCCCACAGCCCTGGCCCAGACCCTTCTGAGCCCAGCCCTACTGGTCCCCTGCAGCCCCTTCAAGCTCCCGGGAGCACCGCGGCCTTGACCCACCGTGTCCCTGTTTAACACCGGCACTGGGTGATTTCAGCCCCTCCAGACTCATGGAACGTGGTGCCCTGCCCCACACAGCCAGCCCCAGCCCCACATAGCCCGACCCAGCCCCACACAGCCCGACCCAGCCCTCTGCACCAGGGAAGTTGGGCTGCTCCACGTGCTCCCTCCCAGAGACTGCTCCCAACTCATTACACATGTAGAAGTGCAGCCGATGCCTGTTGGAGCAGGCGCACAGCCTTCCTGCTCCGCACAGCCCCCATCCTGTGCTCACCAAGAGGCTGTAGCCCAGGTGTGCACCTTTATTTTTTTTAAATCCACCCAGGAGAGAAGTAGAGCCGGGATTTCAAAGGGCCGACACTCACATCGTTGCCCTCCTCCCTGCTCCCATCGAGGAAAATGGCAAAGTTTTCCTCCACCACCGAACCCAGGACCACACGCAGCCCAGGCTGCTCTGGAGCATGGGGTGGGGCGGGCAGAGCCCAGCTGATGATCACGGTGGTCGTCACCATCCCTGCTTCTCCTTCCCCACCTTGTTAAGCATGCACATGGCTTAACTGGAGATCATAGAAACAGAATAATTTGGGTTGGAAGGAACCTTAAAGATCATCCAGCCCCAACCCCCTGCCCTGGGCAGGGACACTTCCCACCAGACCAGGTTGCTCCAAACCCCATCCAGCCTGGCCTTGAACCCCTCCAGGGATGGGGCATCTACAGCTTCTCTGGGCAAACTGGACCAGTGCCTCACCACCCTCACAGCAAAGAATTTCTTCCTGAGATCTCATCCCAATCTCCCCTCTTTCAGTTTACAACTGTTCCCCGTTGTCCTAGCACTCACGAGTCTCTCCCCAGATGGTTCTCACCAACTGCTCTCTCTATGTCTGTGCCTGAAGCTGCCGTCCACTTCGGTGGCTGGAGAAGAAGTCTTGTGTGTGCGGCACGAGTCCTCCCCTTCCCTCCCCTTCCCTCCGCTTTGCGATTGCCAAACCTGCAGGGCCATGCCCAGGTCCCCACAGGAGCAAAAAGCCCTTTGGCTGGTCCAGTTTGAACCAAAGGAGATGCCCATGTGCTCCAGCGGTTTGGCTTGAGGTGGGAATTTCCACCTCAGTGGAAATGTCTCCACACTGTCCCCTTGTCGAGGGGTTCATCTCTGCCAGACACCCCCTTCCCCAGGGGAAAACAGCCTCCCACCAACACCTCTTTGGGAAGGGGCTATTCCATGCAGAGCCCAGGGGTCGAGCAGGGATGGAGAGAGGAGCTGAAGTGCCGCTGAGGGAAGGCAAAGCCAAGGGGCTGCTTCTCTGCTTTCTCTTCCAAATTCCTCAAAGCCTGGGGTGGGGTGGGGGGGAGGTCTGGGCGAGCACATGGCGTGTGGCACGGGATGAGGAGCACAGGACACGGGGTGCGGCGGCTGCCCAAGCGGGGGGCACCTCGAGGACTGTCTAACCTGAGAATGGTGAAACTTAAGGGTCAATCTCAGGTTCGTCAGCCCATGAGACGCCTTCTCCAGAGCAGGATGGGCAGCGCCGGCCCCCACCGGCACCACGGCTGTCCCCACCATACACCCAGCAGGCGGGGATGGACAGTGAGGAGCAAAAGGGACACCAGAGCTTTGCAGCCTTTCACCGAATACACCTGTGAACCCCAGCACTGCTGGCGGTGACAACGGGGAAGGACCGGGGTGGGTGCCGGCCCTCAAGGAGCAAAGTGGCCGGCAAACCCCGGCCAACATTCCTTAGGAGAAGTTGCTGGAAGCTTGGCCACGCTTTAGCGCCGAAGCTGTCACGGTCGGTGAAGCAGCGGCTGCCATGTGCCACTCGCTGTTCACGAGACAGAAGGCTCCCAGCGCTAAAAGCGCCTAATTAGGAGCCCCTCTGACTCCCACCAGCTGCGAGGCCGCCGGATCCATGCCTCTGCGAATTTGGCATCCCTGAAAGCATCATTAACACGTCGCTCCTCGCACTCCCGAGTAGAGGAAGAGACAGTGACATCCCTAAAAGTGACGATAATGAATCCCCAGGCAGCACGCGGGGCCCTTCAGCGCTGAATGTGTCAGTAATTTATGAAGGGAGCAGGAAAAAAAAATACTTGTTTTTTTTTTTTTAAGTTTTCCTAGTTGAGCTTCCTAAATAAAACAGGCGTACAAGACGCACTTGCCGGATTCACTCTTTTTCCTACAATTAAATGACTAATCCTAAAGAACACAGACCGAAAGTAAAATGGTGTAGAGCATCACCAGCCACGGTGCTGGCCACGAGGGTGACAGAGGAACCGAGCTGTGTCTCCCCACGTCCGCTCCCAGCCTTGAGGGTGTCAGTGCAAGAGCAGCTCTCCCTGGCCGGAGCCACTGGCTAGCTCTTCCCAAGCCGGGGTGGTCCTCAAAACCCCACGGGAGATGCTTCGGAGTTTTGCAGAGAGCACCCAGCCCCACCCGAAGGGGAGCAGCCAAAATCGCTGCCGTTGGGACACAAGGGCACAGCCATGGCAGCCGGAGGGCAGAGCAGCCCCAAAATGCCGGCCACCCCTGCAATGAGGGCTGTCAGTGCCTGGCTCTGCCACCGCAGCTCCTGCCACCCTGAGTCACCCGGGGTCACCTGGCCCCGTGCTTGGCCTTAAAAATAAGCCCCAGATTTACATTGCACCAAGGTTGGACCACGGCAAGGAGCAGCTGGGTGGGCAGGAGACCGCCCACCAAGTCCCAACCCAACTCAGAGGAGACCTAGAACCATCCCAGGAGCCCCCACCCGGGCAGCTCAGGGGAGGCAGCTCCGTTCCCTCACCACGCTGGGGCTCTCCAGGGCCAGGGCTTCAGTCGCTGGTGGAGCTGCTTAGAATCCTAGAATGGTTTGGGTTGGGAAGAGACCTTGAAAGACCACCTAGTCCAACCTCCCTGCAGTGACCAGGGACATCTTCAACTCAATCAGGTTGATCACAGCCCCCTCCAGCCTGGCCTTGAACACCTCCAGGGATGGGGCAGCCACCACCTCCCTGGGCGAGCTGGGCCAGTGTTTCGTCACCCTCAGCATAAAAAATGTCTTCCTTATATCTAGTCTAAATCTCCCCATTTTTAGTTTAAAGCCACTCTCCCTCATCCTATGCCTCCCTTCCCTGATGAAGAGCCTCTTCCCGGCTTTCCTGGAGCACCTGTAGGGATGGGAGGGGGCTCTAAGGTTTCCCGGGAGCCTTTTCCTCTCCAGGTTGAACCCCCCCAGCTCTCTCCCAGCAGAGGGGCTCCAGCCCTTGCATCATCTCTGTGGCCTCCTCTGGATCCACTCCAACAGGTCCATGTCCTTCTGCTGTTGGTGGCCCCAGCACTGGCGGGGGGGAGGGGGGTGGGTTCTCCCCAGAGCGGAGCAGAGGGGCAGAATGCCCCCCCTCGCCCTGCTGGCCACGCTGCTGGGGAGGCAGCCCAGGATGCGGGGGGGCTTTCTGGTCTGCCAGAACACACCGTCAGCTCATGTCCAGCTTTCCATCCACAATCTTCCTTCTCCTCCTGGGATTTGGGGAGGGGTCACATTTGCCCTCAGCACCCACCGGTCTGGGCATCTCCAGATGCTGCAGGGCGGCAGCAGCCCCGGGCTGAGGGCTCCTGCCAGCGTGGCAGGGACAGGCTCAGCATCCGGCACGGGGTCAGGCTTCGGGGGACGGAGGGAAGAGCAGGCTCAGGTGGAGCACTGGAAATTGCAGCGGTTCTCGATGGTTCAGTAAAGAAAAGGACTCGCACAATGCGCCGCGCACAGCAAGCGGGGGGCGGATGCTCCCCCCGCCCAGCGGCCGCTTCGCTTCTGCTGGGAGTTATTCTGCAGCCGAGGGGGCACGGGGGAGCCCCCAGCTCATTGCCCCCCACAAACCCCCTTACCCCTTCCCGGTGAGCCTCCAGACAGCAGCAGAGCCCTTGTTTTTGGGAATCTCCTGACCCGGAGGAGGGTGGGAGAGCGGTGGAGATGGGGGGAGGTGGGTGATTAATTCAAGTTCTGTTTACTGTGGGTTGGGTTGGTTATTTTTTCCCCCCCCTTCTCTTGAAATGTTTATTCCTCCCGGGGGAATTTTAATTTTAGAGACGGCAGCACTATGGCGAGAAGAAGCGATTGCCAAGCTCCAAGTGCCGAACGCTGGAATCTCCAGCAGGAAGGGAGGGAGGGAGGGAGGGAGGGAAAGGCGAATGAATCAGGCGGCTGAATCCCTCCGACCCCGACGTGCATGCAGAGGGGTGTGTGTCTGCGCCGGGAGATCCGGCCGGGGGAAAGGACGTGCCTTTTGTACTTGGCTAAAAAGGGGAAATTGCGCTCCAGAAGCACGTTCGTGCTGCCGAGGTGAAGTTTTTCATCTGCGGGATGCCGGGAGATGAATCACTCGGAGATGCCGAGCACTCGCTGCCTTCTCCGGGCAACTTCCCAAGGAGCCGTCGGCACCGACGGGGAAAACTTTCCCTCCTCAACCCAGGAAGGACATGGATCTGTTGGAACGGGTCCAGCGGAGGGCCAAAAAGATGATCAGAGGGATGGAGCACCTCCCCTATGAGGACAGGCTGAGAGAGCTGGGGGTGTTCAGCCTGGAGAAGA
>JAOQGH010000005.1:4204942-4232273 GCA_025769975.1 Gallinago jamesoni
CTCACCACCCTCACAGCAAAGAATTTCTTCCTAATATCTCATGTAAACCTCCCCTCTTTCATCTTAAAGCCATTCCCACTCGTCTTGTGGCTCCCCTCCCTGATCAAGAGACCCTCCCCACCTCTCCTGTAGCCCCCCTTAGGGACTGGAAGGAAACCTCCCAGTGTTGTTACCTACCCCTTTCATCTGACTGCAACTGTGCCTCCAAGTCCTCTGGAGAGACGTAGTACTCCTGCTCGTCCCCTTCGGGAGGTTTGGGTTTACACTTCCCGCAGCAGCAGTTACAGCAGCAGCACAGACAGCAGCAGCAGTAGCAGCCTGTGATGAGCCCACAGAACACAAACAAGGCCTGCAGAGGACAGGAGACAAAGAAATGCTCAGAACCTGTGCCCACCAGCCACAACCACCAACTCCACTTTCCGTATCTGAGTTGCTCGGAGACCAAAAACACAGCCACGTAGAGACAGAGCTACAGTCTGCTACTTCATCACCAAGAAATACTTAAAAATATGTACAAAACTGGCTATAGCTCTCAACATTTTACACTAAGGTGAACACTGCAGACAGAGTTTACTTGAAGAATTCCTACAACTTTGGCTTAAGTGGACTATTATTCTACATCTGGAAGAAGATACAGAACCAAGAAGTGTATCTGTATTAAAATCCGGAGATACAATAGTTTAGGAGAGATTGTAGCTTGTGTAAATAACCCTGAAAGGACTCACACTGGTTAGCAGACGTACAGGTCACAATGCACCTGCAGAAGGGACTTGACCTACCCAAGGTTGTGAGCACGGCTGCAAAGCTCAGCCCCCCAATGAAATTCAGGTCCTGAGATTGGGTGCTACCAAGGCAACTCAAAGCAAGCCATGCCTGCCGGGGGCTTATCACAGTGAAAAATAAGCAAATTAAAATTTTCACAGAGGTCGCTGTGTAGTTGTTTGAAAAAAAATATTTTATAAGTGGCAAACCAGCACGGTGATGTTCCAATTCTCTTACTGCAGGGAAAGCATGATACAGAGATGATGCTGGCAAAGGGTAGAAAAATTGACCAACAAAACTAAATATCAAGACAAGGAAGTTTTTAAGGAGCCACACTGCACTGTGAACAGTGTCACGTCACTAAGTAAGTTGGTGCAGTTATGATTTCATACTTCAGTTTCATGGTCACGTCACCTTCTACTTATTACTTTCTGCAATAGCATGAACTCCAAAATGCAACAGCCTGGACAATTTTAGTATGAAAAATGTGTAATGTGCAATATATCAGTCTTTTGCACTTTTGAGTGAATATGGTGATTTTCAAATGTATTACTTAAAAAGATAGAGGCAAATTATGCTTAAAAATTATTTGAATCCAGTAAAATATAGTAATTCCTTGGAATTGGCAGAAGGCTTGAAGAAGGCATCTATACAATGATTGTTATGTGCAATGAGGGCAAAAAGCTGCTGGGAAGTGTGTTTGTGTGGGAAGATGAGGTGGCAGGGTGATTTTGGTACAATGGTGATACTCTCTCTGCTGCCCAAAAAAACCAAGGATGGGCAGGTGAGCAAATAACCTGGAGTCTCTCAAATAATAGAAAGTTGAAGAACTGACATTAATTGTGAGTATGTAAGCAAACTTCTAACCAGAATCTCCTGCACGAGATCAAGTTCGCAGTCAGAACTCCTTTTATAACAGTTATATAGATATTACCAAAGGGAATAACCCCCAAACCCTCATCACTGTTAGAAAAGTCCAAGGTCTCTTAGTAATTTAAGTTTTTCTTATTAGACCTGTATCACTGAGATAATAGAAAAATACTTCTGAAGCAGAGACTGCAAAACAGTAAGAAAAGGTTAAACTACCAGTTGTCAGAGATTCAGCAATTTCCAAACGTCAAACCAAGGACGATTATCCAATGGAGCTTTTGAAGGGTTTCAAATGTTAATCCAGAACAAATTCTCTTTGCAGTTTTGTTTACCTTTGCCCACCAGCTGGATAGCACGAAGTACGTGTTCACATTTTCTTCCCCAAACTGTTCTGCTACGTACAGACCTAGAGACCCATACTTATCATAAATGTTTCGCTTTGTGGCATCGGTCAATATTGCGTGTGCATTATTGATCTCTTTAAATTTTTCTGCCGCTTCTGGATTATCGGGGTTTTTATCAGGATGATATTTCAATGCAAGTTTCCTGCAGAAAGAAAAAAGAGATGGTTATAGATTAAAAACAGGGATTTCAGTTCCTGGGTTTTTTGATCTATTTTTTTTTTTTTTAATTCCATAGCCTGTCACTCAAGGGAGACTTTCAGTTTCCAGCTGGTTTCCTTCACCTGTGATTCAACTTCCCTGATGATTCTTCCTTAGATGATAACGAAAGGCTACAGCACTGTCTAGATTTGTCCACAGGACTGACTCCAGAGTGCTGGATTTGGCCCTCAGAAATCCAATGAAAAAAAAAAAAAAAAAGAAACCCATTGAAGAAAAGCAGTGCTCTTTTTTTTTTTCTACCCCTCAGCTCCAGCAATTTCCACCAGTAAGTTTTGCTTCTGCTAAAGCAAAGACCAAGCTAACAAAGACATGCAAGTCTAAGGTACGGTACCAGAGAATAAATAAAGGCAAGCTGCCACAGCTGATCTGCAGCCTCTGAGCACAAAAATAGAGTTGACAATGACTTGTGGTTAATTCACCAATTCCTGTGCAGGAACAAACCACTTTTCAGTTCAAGGCTTTCTAGAATAGAAAAAAGCTTCAGAGTTTCAAGATATCAGGAAATCCCAACGTACCTTCCTCCCCTAACCACGAAAGATCTCTTACAAATAAATGACAGCGGTTTACAGTCCCCAGAGGTCTCTGAACATGCACCAAAAAATTAGATGAAGCATTGGTAAATTTGCTAGTTCTGACATGGCCCAGGTGATTTACAGAAATCAGTAGAAATAACTGGCCAAACACCTAGGTATAAACAGAAAAAAAAAATGCTCTTTTGCCATTTGTGCTCCCAAGTAGAAATATGACACAGAATTGTATGCTAACAGTTCTCTTCCATCAAAAAAGGTAACTTGCCCTCCTACAGAAAAATTGCTGCAAAGTCCCAGATTTGAGAAATACACTAGAAGTCTGCAGACATTTGCACGACAACTTCACAGTGAGGAAATATTTAGACAAGTGAAATCAAGATTTGGACGCGCATGTGAATACATCACAGCATTCAAAGAACAAACGGAGTGTGCACTTGAAACACTCAGGCTGTAAATGCTGCTGCTCAGGTAAATAACATCCACGGCTGCTGGTAATGCCGTAGCCTCAGCAAGGACTGAACTAATCAGAGTTTTTTATAATTAGAGGGAAGTTATACAAACCTGGAAAGGGCTTAGCTACTATCCGGCTGCAATGGGTAAATATTTTTCATTTCCCATTTCCTACACATACACAAACCCCACAGCCCCGGGGCCAGCAAAGGGAATAAAACAAGAGGTGAGCAGTCCATCTTTTGCAAAGGAGCAGCAGAGGTAAAAAGATGAGATGAAGGTTCAGGTAAGTGTGAAGCAGCCACATTTCACCCTAGGATCTAGTTGGATCCATCCTCCAAAGGAAAAACTGTTTGCAGTTTTTCTCCAAAGAAGGTAAAACTATTTTCTAGTTGCTAAGGCTGGAATATCACAGATTCAAACTTCCACTTAAAGGTTTCAGGAAGACAGAGCTAATTTTTGAGAGTCTGTGGATGCAGTTTATTCGGAGACTTCACCATGTAGCTGCCATCAGTCTTAAAATGTAACTTTGAAAGGGAAAAAGTTCTGGTAAATGTTAAAGGCTAAAAAAAAACCGACTTCCCACCTGAGTATCCTCAAGCAAAGATCACTGCTGACCCCTAGTGTAACGCTGAACACACTGCCACTAGTGAAACACCAACGAGACTGTACCTCACGCTTAACGCGAAGAAGCAACCACATATCAGCAGATTTTGGGTGAACATCGGAAGGGAGGATGCTACAGGACTTTGATGTTTGGTTTTTTTTGGTTTTACCTGGTCAATGTGAAGCCATTTCATGGGTCTAAGAAATTAAATCAAGTAAAAAAAATCCTCTTTTAAAAATCGTAACTCCACATACAATTAGAAATCTCAAATGGATTTTTAGAAAAAAAAAAAAGTCATTGTCAATACTCAGTTTTCATCCTTATTTGCATCTTTAGTTTATACCTCACTGTGCCCAAATTGGACGTGAGGGATGATGATGGGCAATACTGCACACCCGAGGTCTCTGTCAGCCAGACACTAGGCTACGTAACGTGAAGAATTTAATTCTGATCACACTGTCTTAAAACTCTGCTCAGCTTTAGATAAAGACCTTTCAGACTGATCCTGTGTATTTGAGAGGTTAACCTACTGGAGATAAGATGTAAAAATCTAACAGCACCCAGCACTTATATACAAAGCCCAGGCATGTTTTCACACCAATTTTTGCAAGAATTAACCATGCTTTCATCTTTTTCTTATGTGTTTGTCTTGCAAAAGGTTAGATACGCCAGCCAGAGCCTATAGATAAATATGCCATCTGTTGCACACTTAATAAAAGCTATTTGTGCTATTGGACAACAGGCATAAAATGAGAAATTTTACCTGTATGACTTTTTGATATCATCGGAAGTGGCATTCTTGTCCAGGCCGAGCACGTGGTATAATGACTCTCCAGAGGTAGAGAGCGAGCGTTGCCTCTGGTCTGCCATCTCGAACCTGAGGAGAAAACCAGCCCCTGCCAAAAAAAGAGATTAAGAAATCCTTCAACAAAGAAGAACGTAGACCTCATTAAAGGCATCAGCCTTGAAACCAGAGTTTCCATGTGAAAAATCATCTTTTTTAAGGTTTAAAAATATGCTTTGAAAAGAAAAAGCTCTTAACATGTGCGGAAGTTAAAAAGTTACCAAACTCGGTGAATTATCAGTGAAAATAACTATTATATAGTTATTTTCATTATATGTAATGAATGTATATACATTACATTTTCAGCACAAGAAAATTTGTTTCAGCACAAGAAAAAGTACCTACCAGGCACGCTAGAACACCCTAGAATCATTCTTCTTTCCAAAAAGCCCAAATCAACAGCTGAGGTAGAAGCTACTTCATCTTTTTTCTTACTTTTAATACCATGGTCATTTATTTGTGATAATACCTACGAAAACAACTTGACAACAGATAAGGTTGCTATTATGTGGAGGCTGCCTTTTCACACCACACTTGCAAAGGGATGTTATTTCGTTTGCATTTTCAACTGCAGACATTCTGTTACATTAAACAACAATCCAAACCTCCATGCAGCTCCCAAAACCTCTGCCTCCCACCTTGTCACTGCCACCAGCCTGAGCAGAATCCTTTAGGAAAATCCAGTTTGACTTCACCCACGCATCCCACTATGGGAGAGGGGATGCCTGCCCATTGAAGGAGGAGATCTCCCCTCTCATAATTTAAAGCCATGGATCAAACATTTAACACATATCCTAGTTTAAAATCATGCCACTTGAATGTGAATTTACCTCCTGCTCCACATTCCCACGTGGAAGACCCTAGAGGTCTCCCCTGTGCCGTGCCACGGACAGAGAGGGTTGTGCCCTCTCGCATCCTTTAGCAGATTAGCCTTGGCCATTCTTTAGCTGCAGAACCACAGCAAGGATGAGCATCGAGGAGAAGACTACCAGCTATTTTTGGATTATGTCATTACAGCTAGCCTACACCAGATTATGTGGCCTTTCAAAAAGATATTTAAAGCACCAGACTTTCTAATTTAACCCTTTGTCTTACATAACGCCGTTAATAACGTCAGCTCTGGAAAGGCTACCTGAAAGAAATACCCTGGGACGTGGCATCTTGCACCGCCTGGTCCTTGGTGTGACCTCACAGCGTCGGTGACGCTTCACAGAACCCACCATGATGTTTGTGCCCACACGTGGGTGTCATCACACGCCTGCACAAGCGTGGAAGGACGTAAGCAGAGACATTACAACTTTCTTGTCCATCTCAGAGCCTACCCGTAACTACTCTCCCACGTTTTTAGCCTCCCCAGCTTTAGATTTGTTCAACACTGGGCACTATTTCCAGTTTTTTTGACTGGAATACACTGGCTAAACCAGCAAGCCCTCACCTAACTTCCTTCTTTGGCAGATCTGGTAAGTTTAATTAAAGGCTACCTAATAAGAAAGCTATAAATTATTATTAACAGTAACAAAAGGTCTAAGCCCTACTGCGTTGGCTAAGAATTCAAAACACAGCCCCAATGTGGAAGGTGAATGTGTAGGCAGGGAGAGAAAAAAAATCTTTTATTTTCCTTTAAAGGAGACCATTCAGCTACCGAACGGTTTCTGTAGGAGAGGAAAAGTATTGTGGCTTGCAGCATTCAATAAAACTGATTCATTTACTTGGACCCAACGTGATTCCGTGAAAGGAAAAAAAAAATATTTCAGGAAAGAAATCCCACATCCGGGGATACACCAGACACAACCCCCCCATGATGGCTTTTTCCCATCCACAGCCTCCCACCCCCCTCCACCCCAGCGGTCCCGGTGCTGAGGTCAAAGACTGATGATCCTGATGTCTCTCTGGTAATCTAGCTAATCGCAGGGTCCTGCTCCGACTGCTGCCCTGGCTCTCTGTGCAGCTTCTCCTGCTCTCCCTCCACCATCACCATGTCCTCGCAGCCCCCCCCCGAGGAGAGAAACCCTCTCCCACAGCTCTGTCACACCAGCCAGCCATTAGCAGCATCCAAGGGGAGAGAGCCCATCACTATGGCTCCCTGCCAGGGACCTGGAAGATGAATCTGAAGTCGGAGGGGGGAAAGAAAAAAAAAACAACAAAAACCCCATCATGGTTAAGATTGTACATGTTAATTTAGCTCTTCCAAAGGTATTGCTTCACACTGGAGCTTTGAGGGCATTATGAACATTTGTGGTGTTTAAAGTCTGCAGCTCTATTTAAGCATTAACAAGCTTCCTTTAAAATCAACCCAACGTGCCCCTGTTGCAGATGCTACAGTTCGTAGGTATACACTGTGTTCTGCTTAATAAAATCTCCACTGTTAAATTAGGGCCAATTTGTTTAATAAAAACGAATTGAATTTGATCCAGGCGATGTTTATCAGTCCGCAGGCTGCCTGTCAAGAACAGAGACAGGCACAGGAATAAAATTCCACACTGCTGCAATCTTTAATCACTTCAATTTGAACAGTTTGGGGCATCTGCAGCTGGGTGTAATGGGGTATCTGCACTTATTTCCCCAAACTGGCATAAAATGGAGAGGCTGACCTTGGCAGCAGAGTGGAGGACAAGGTGGTAATGGGAATTCATCTGGGAAGTTTGTTATTTAAGGGAACAGGAGAGTCTTATTACTAGGAATGAAACCTTTGGCTTTTCAAATATGGAACAGACAATAAAGGTGTGAGATGTGGAAGTTCAGAGAACCTCACAATCCAGGATATTATCCATCCTACTGTTTTTACAAGTGGCTCTGATTCACAATACTGAAAGCTGCCCTGTATTTTCAAAGCATGGTATTCAGCTGCAACAAGCCATCTGCTATGTATTCTAACGGAGCAGGATGCCCTGAAGAGGTTTCTCTCAGAAGGCTCTGAAGAAAGGTAATCCCCTGGATTAAACTGCACAGTTTTTAACCGTCTGTGCACCAGAACATCCTGCGTTTCTCAGCTTTAGCAGAAAATGCAACTGTTTTCAGCATGACCGGGTAACTGCCATGGGTACCACCTTGCTGAAAAAACTAAGATTAAAGCTGAGAGGGGATATGGCAGCCAGCTTTAACATTTTAAATACATCAACGGTAAACTGAACCTTAGAAATACTAATTTTCCTTTCAGCTTCCTAAAAGAATCCTATTGAGTTTCATGAAACTGGTGATGCCTTAGTTTCTGCCAGTTCTGCTGACCCTTTCATAAGTTTATTTAATTTATTAAAACAGCAAACTATTATTACAGACCAGAAAAATGAGCAGTTCTCTGCCAGTTTAAGGAGTTAAATACTCATGGAACATCCCAATGAATGCCAGCACCAGGAAGGGTGAGAGCAGAAGCAGGCAGAGAGGACAAAAAACTTATCTGACCCCACCACAAGATGCTGCAAATAATTTAGCTTTTCCAAGCAAACACGCTCAGGAGTGTGGCAGGATGGAGGTTACTGACGGTGTGGGGAGCAGGGGCTGTAACAATGCTGAATCCCAGGAGTCGGATCCCCGGGAGAAAGAACCACCTGGCACCAGTGAAGTGATGGCGGGAGAATCCAGGAGACACTCTCAACAACATTTCAGTATCCACAACAGCCAAAAGCAGGCTAACAGCAGTACTTTTTGTTTCACTTCAAGGCTGAAGCATTAAATATTTATTCATTAACAAACATGCAGATACTGTCAAGTACCAAGTGGCCTAAAATATTGCTTGTCCCATATCCAATTGATTTTGTGTCTTTTCCCATGTAAGTCACCAAGGCACAGGTCGAATTTCTCACTGCTTTTAAAAGAGTTGTGGCTGTTCAGCTCCACTGATAAAAATCAGAATGGGCAGAGGAACACAAACGATGTTAAATTTAAAAACACTACTACAGCAGGACACTGGGGTACAATCTGCACCAGCATTTGAATTTTCTTAATACCTCGTTATTCCTAAGTGCAAAAGCACACCATGAACACACACACCAATGCACAGACCTTTAAAGATTGTGCAGTTCACAATTTTAGTGAGGTGTCTATCTTCAGTGAAGGGAATCTGACTGTGAACAGTCGTTTCATGCAGTGAAATCCTGCAGTAACAGACAAAATCCACCACCTCCTGACACGGTAAATGCTACTTACTCACTAGACACAGGAGGATGGAGGGTCATTATCCTTAATGGATACTCTCCATCCAAATTGACATGAGTTTGGTTGAAGCCAGAAGAACAAAACCAGTTTCTGAGTCTTTTCACTCGTCGGCAGTAACACAGAGAACAGAGAAATCCCCGAGAGGAGCAGGTCAGAAAGAAGAGGGCTGGGAAAGCCAAGCTGGGAGACACACTGGTACTGCTGGGCAGGAGGAAGAGGTTGGTGCTACTGAGGCACCAACCCTGCAAGGATCCTTAATCCAAACTACTTGTAACGCCCTCAAACCCTCTGCAATGACAGCTTTAAGAGCATATTAGCAGATGAGTGAGGAGCCGGGCTTGGAAATGATGTTTTGCCAGCTCTTACAAAAACTATGTCTACTTGACGTTTCATTATACGCCTTCAGGAAGTATTTTGAGAAAGATTCGTAGTCTGCAAATCATTTCTGGTTACTGATGGTATGGTAAAATAAAACGTCAGTTAAATTTAAGGTTACTAGTTTTTCAAAGATTTCCAGTGCAAACTAGCTGCAGGTGTTAAACTAAATTTAAAGTATTTACTAGTAGAAGTCTAAATAAAAACACCACACCAGAAAACACTTTAGTAAATATTGATTTATCACAAAAGCAAAATCGCACCACTGGCTTCCGCATCCTGTCCATCTGTCTCAGACTCATTTAGAGTTATTCTCACAATCTGGTATTTTTCTAGGGTGCAAAAAAAGTCTTTTAAAGGGGAGGGGAAAGAAGAATACACAAGATTTTGCTATCAATAAAAAGATGAGGTGTTTTAATTTTGGCTTTGTGACGTGTTAGAGATTTCTATAAGAAACTTTGAACTTTGCTTCCTCAGCATTATTTTGCATTTAAATGAATAGACTTTTTTTTGTAGCAACAAGAAATCAAAACATACAGCACTTACCTGGTAACAGCCTCCACAGACTTCTAAAACTGAATCTCCTAAAGACAAAAGAAAAGCAAACCAAGTGTTTACTAATGCGTATGTTGATGGCTCATTGCAAAGTGATCATCATGTTATTTTACTCTAACAATCCTTTGTAATATGCTAAAGGCAAGATGGAAGAGACATAACAGAAAGGTAACCTTCTATACTTATATAGAATTTTCCCTTCAAGCAGGTAAGCATTGATGCCAGCAGGAGCGTGGAATCACGCTGCGGCCGGGATGCATTTAACATTTAACCTTCCCACGACATGGCCAGCTGGCATCAGAGAACACATTGGAACCCCTGCATTTAGGTATTTTCATTACGCTTTCACTCAAACGCCGCCCTGATGTGAAAGTCCAGAAGAAAACATCAGTATTTTTACTGTCCAAAATATTTCACACTACAGTAAGTCTCCATAATGTAAATACTTACCTTGAGAATTGATTATACGTCAAAGTAAGTTACAAATATTTTAAAGCATAGATTCAAGGGCTCTGTGCTTTTATCTGTAGCTCCAACCTCTTTTCCCAGACCTTTTCCCATGTGAAAGACACGCGCTTATCTAAAATAAAGATACGCGTCGCACAGAAACTCTAATAACCATTATCTGTTTAAGACTTTGGACTTTTTCAACTTCGGCATTTGTGAAATATCCATACTTAGAACAAGCGAAGCATGTTTTTCGAGTCTTGGTAATCTGTAATGTTGTTAGAGAGAGACTGCTAAAGCAGCTTAACCCAGAGAGGGGAGGGCCAGCTCCAGCAGAGGGGCAGTGGGCAAGCAGCCCGCTCTGCCAGGGAGCCACCGAGCTCCAGCACCAGGCAAGGACAACCACAGCAGAGAGACTCCGCATGTGACAGCCCAGAAAGGTGTTCTGACACCAGATGCCTTCAGGACAAATAAACATCTTTTTTCATCTTTTTTTTTTTTTTTTAATTTCAACATAAAACCGGTATGGTCTGTACTGCAGAAGTTACTCACAGCGCTGCCACCAAGATGCTGGAGACGTGCAAGCATGCGGAGCAGCTGGATGCCACTATGCCATTCCTAAGGCCACTCGGCCACTCTATTTAGCACCAAAATTGGTTCACCTGCTTAAACTGTAGAGCAACACCAGCTCATGTTGCCAGGACAGATTTCGATCAGGAAAACCGTAATAGTTTTATCCATAAATAAAAAAAAATAAATAAAATTTAAAAAAATAATGAAAACCGTACATAGTTTTATTCTATTTACATTCCCCTGTCCTGAAGCAGATTGCCCGAAGAAGAACCAAGTCTCCCTTGGAGGAGAAAGACTCAAGGAGGAAGGGGAAGCTGAGATGACCCAGCAACACAAACCCCTTCTTTCAGTGGTCATGACAAAATCTGAAAGATTGCTGCAGATCACAGGAAAATATGAGAAAGAATGGACAAGAGGAGCCTAGGAAATGCTACACGCTGCTATGGAAAAATTTAGGGGAAAATCACTGCAACAGATTAAAATATCTTTCTGATTAAGCAGGTACGGGATACATCTGGCCCATGTCATTAATCACAAAGTCCCTTATGCATTAGATTACTGAACAATAAACTTTATGAGTGGGACTTCAGAGCAGCTTTCACCCAGCCAGTCATCGCTTAGTCATCATCTAAAACCCTTTCAACAGCTTCCAAAGAACAAGCCCTGAATGCGCTTGAGAAATAAACTCCCCATTCAATTAAAAAGCAGGCCTTTCACGAACATGGAGGCTTTGGTGTGGCCAAGAGAGATGTTGGGAATACACCCAGTAAGCTGTTGGCATTGCTGACCGCAGAATTTGTTTTATGCAATCTGTAGGAAGCCGCTGGATCTGAGCAGCAGATCCATAAACGAGCAAGAACGAATCAACCAAATAATCAGCTCACTGCGGGTGGATCCATTGACTTCATTTAACAGACACTGCCAAGCACTTCTCCTCAAAAATGAAAGGCAGGGAATACGCAAGCTACGGGCAGAATTCAAACTGTCCCACCCAGTGTGTGTGCTATATTAGATGGTGGACCACCTCTCTAATGCAGAATGTCTTATTTTTTCAACCTATAAAAGGTTCTGTGCCCACCACTTCATTATAGAATCACAGAATGATATGGGGTTGGAAGGGATCTCCGGAGATCATCTCCTCCAACCCCCTGCCAGAGCAGGGCCACCCACAGCAGGTTGCACAGAAACGTGTCCAGGTGGGGTTTGGAATGTCTCCAGAGAAAGAGACTCCAGCACCTCTCTGAGCAGCCTCTTCCAGGGCTCTGCCATCCTCAAAGTGAAGAAGTTCCTCCTCCTGTCTAGATGGAACTTTCTCTGTACAAGTTCATGCCCATATCCTGTTGTCCTGAAGATCCCTGCAGATCCCTCCCTGCAGCCCTGTGCCCTCAGTGGGATGAGGATGCCAAAGCCCTGCCGCAGTCCAACAGCTTCACTTGTGGTCACTATAGATCTCTTTCAATCTCTAGATGTACAGTAACTTCTTTTTTTTTCCCCCTAAATAAGCTCTGCCGTCATATCTAGATGAAGATCATCTTTAAATTTACCATTAATTTTGTTTCAGACACAAACTAAGTTTCAGAAATGTCGATGGTCAAACTGAAAGCCAGTTACAGTATACTCAATGTATGGATGGTGGAAATCCATGAATGAAACAGGAAAATAAAGCAAAGTCCAAATGGACTTTGGCGATTTGAATATACTTGCTAGCCTTTGACAAAATGAGTTTTCCTGCTGAATGAATTATCCTGCTGAAGTCAGCACTTGGCATACAGTGAAGTAAATGAAAATACAATGTGTGGATAGAAGCTGCAAATAGTTCAAGATTCTGGCCCAGTCATAACTCCATCAGAAGAAAACTCTTTATTTTTCAGAGTATGCATACGATACCTAGCGATGTACAGAACTCAATATATAGAAAACTAATTTTTTTATTTTTTTTCCTCTTAATATAGACACAAGTAGCAGTATTTCCTTCAGTCTCTCAGCCATGCCAATACACATTTCATTAGCAGCAGAAAGCCTGATTTACAGCTGGAAATAACTGAACGCAACCAAAATAAATTCCAAAGGGAACTACTATTAATAAAAAAAAAAAAAAAAAAAATTGAAGTACAGGGGAAACCCACACCATTATCACCCCTTCCCCACCGCATCCTCCCCACGAGCAGGACCCCCTGGTTCTTCACCCCCTCACCTTCTCCGCAACCCGCAATTCCCATTTGGTGACTCAGGAATGTTTTGATCTCCCCGTCCAATCTCATTATTCAGCAGAGGCCAGATCCACTGACCCAGAGCTCCTCATAATACCCTGCTTGTAATCACTCGTAAATATCTCCCCTCCTCCTTATTACATGATATTCACAATAGAAACAAAAGGAGAGAAAAAGGAAAGGACAGATGCCGGAAAAGAAACGGAAGCGTTTAAAAAGCAAGATTAATGGATGTTACCCGGGTTCAAAAAAAACCACAGAAATTCCAAGAAGAAAAGTCTGGGGAAGGGAGTAAGTAATTGTTTAAGAAGCAAAGAATACATATATATAAACATGACAAGACTAAAGAATGATGAAGATAACAAAAGCAAGCAAAGCTACAGGAGTGGAAATTAAATTCAGCCACATGTTGAAATTGTGATAAGTTTTGTGACAAATGAAGAAATAAGCTTAGGGAGTTTGCCTGTTCTGGCAACAATTTCATTCACACCAAATCCAGCTCTTCCAGCCTCATTTGTCCCGCAACACTGAATCTGATTTATCTAATATTATATTTTTCCCTGTGTACTGTGACCATAAATAGTGCTCAGCACCTTTTCTTCCTCTAAGAAAGAGATATATATATACTGCCTTTTCCTTACAGAAATCAGACACCCTCTCAGTTCTATTATTTTTGATAAAAAGCGTATCTGCTTCTTCTGTCTACCCCAACCTCCTCTGACAGATGCTGGAGAGACGCTTTCAACAGTTATTTAACAGTTCTCTTAATGGCATTGACACCATCCTGCTCCAAATGCTGTCAACACAGAGAGAAAAGTATCTTTGGGACACCTTGCTTCGTGGTCCATCTCCATCACATACGTGAGCTGTATCATAGTTACCTTGTATTAAAAAATTAATGCTGCAATTAAGAAAAATAAAAATTAAAAAATAAAAATCAATAGGAAAAATAGGAACTCCCAAGTCTTTATTTTCAATCCTTGCTTCCTCACTTCACTTGCAAAATGAGTGAGTATTGGAAAAAATTATGTGAAAAGGCTGAAGGGAAAGCAAACTGGCTCATAAACACACTCAGAAGACTACTACTATTTTAAGGTCCTCTTTATGAACATTCCTCTAGCTGTCTTGAAATAGCAATTATTAACCTATTAACTGAAGCACGAATATTTAATATTTCGTTGAAGCATCCAACAGTAAGTGTTTTGGTGGTGCATGTATTTTTTTTATATCACAGCACAAAAGCCTTTCAGCTACATTTTGCTCTTCAGTTTGTAGCGTTTCGCTTAAGGTCCTTTGAGAAATCTCCTCTCCAAAAAAACATTCTGTTTTAACACGTAAATCCTGATGTAAAGCAAACCTAGTATCCAGAGAGTTTATTTCAAATGCATGCATCTTTCTCCCCCACAAAAAAAAAGAATAAAATAATCTTACTATGGCCAAATTAATTTTTCTTTGAAAGATAAGACAGGTCCCCAACAGCGAAAGACCATGACACTAAAATAGTCATTAAATTCTCTTAAATATGAGTTTAAAAACAAAACAAAACAGAAAACCCAAAAACACACAACCAAGAAACCCCCACCAAGTCACAGAGATTTTAAGTAAATGAAATCTAGGACAACACAACTTCTCTGCTAAATTAAAGTCCAAATCCATGTAACATCCACCCTTACGGACCCAAGAGACGTTACGCTGAAACTTGTGACAAACTTAACTACAGTGATACAAGTGTTGTTTCTCTAATGAGCTTAGCAGATTAAAATTTAGCCATTTAAGTCTGATTGACCAACCTGTTATAAAGACTTGTGACCTTGTACCCTACACAAGAGTAAGACTCAAACCTACTAAAGAAGGTTTTCTGTATTAAGGGGAAAAAAATGTAAAGTATTAGGTTTTCACTTTCTATCCTCTCTCCTCGACTAGAATAATTACTCTTTAAAACCCCGTTTTTTTTTAGTGGATTCCCTACTTAGGATTTCATTGCTCCTATTTAATCTTTCAGCAAAATTAAATTATTGTTTATGGCATTATAGTAGTTCATTTGGCAGAGTGCAAGTGTCACAAACTGTATATGGCTATAAAAAAACTCCACATCTGCTTACTCAGCTAGTAAAAAAATTAATGAAAAAACAGTAGTTCTGCTTGCTTGCCTCGTTATTACTCTTAATTCTTTTTCTCTATAAATGTATGCAGTGTTGGAATCGCTGACAGTACTCACAGCATGCAAGTTCACTAGATAAAAAATGGGAAAACCCACTAGTGTGGGTGGAGTGATACTGATGCCACTTATTTCTTCTAGAAAATAAATATCTTAAACTTCTTTCAAAGCATCAGTGCAGAGGTATGGCTCCAGTTGTGCTAATTGGGTTAATAAACTGTATCAACTAAAAAAAAGTCATATTGCTAATGACTATACCAATATAGTCAAAGCATTAAACCTTCAAAATATAGAAAATGTCTTGGAACAAACAGATGGCTTTATTCACATAAAAATGGGATTTATACTATTATGTCACACCTGTGTGTGAGACAACTAAAGGCTTTTAAACAGCAAATAGGAGGGGAAAAAAAAATGTTTGTTGTTTTGTGTGACCAAATGTTAACAAATTGGATCAATCATCAAAATGTGACCATCGATCTCCAGCCAACTTGCTCCAAACGCTTCCCTGCCTTCGGTAGGTTCAGGTGAGATTTCCATTGCCTCAAGCAGTAACTACAATAAACAGGAATGAGGAATAAAGGACAGGAATCAAATCAACTCTGGCAACAGATTACAGAGACAACACTGGTCTAAGAGGAACTTTTATACAGAACGGGCAGTTTTCGGCTGGTCGAAAAGGAGGAACCAAGTGAGGTTACAGAGAATGTCTGAAAAAGCCACATAAGCAGCTTGAGAGGGAAATGAAATGATGCAGTGATCTTCCCAGACACATCTTTCAGATGACAACTTGGTCCGTAAAGGGAAAGAAAAAGAGATTTACCAGAAATGAATCTGGAAGGGGAGGGCAGGAGAAGGTTACTCTCTGCGCTCAGCTACAGCAGCAGGAGATGGAGAAAGCTCCCATCTACTTTCACTATCGATAGTGGAGGCAGATGGAAAGGTAAATGAGGGTTCCCTCCCCCTCCTAAATTTAAATGATATAAAAGTATGATTTCACAAATTGCAAAACGTAGATCAAAATTATTTCACAACTAATTTATTGTTGGAATTGCTTTGTTGTCAAATAAACACCATTCAATCAAGAACGCCATTTCAATCAAGAGCAGTTTTGTTAATGACTTTGAAATTAATAGTTTATTTTAGTGGGTAAATAAAGCAAAAATTAAGACCAGGTTGTACGAACACCAGAAGGTAGTTCATGCATCTCCAACCTAATCTACAACAATCAGGTCCCTTTGAAGAACTTCACCCGTTTTCAGGTTATTAATCTCTGCTATTCAGTTCTTTAACAGTTATCTCTATCCCCCACCAAGCACACCAACCTTCCTCTCAAGAAGTTATGAATAAAAACCACAAAACAAGCAGAACCGGAGAGCAGAATTTATAAAGCCAAGTTTCCTGAAACGACCAGCCACCAAGGCACCTAGCTCAGGAGAAGAAAAGCTATAATGCCTTTATACAACCCCCAGGAATCCAATGTAATTGTCTCTGTAACGTCAGAGCCTTTCTTTCTGCTCCACAGGGTAATTAGTTTTTAGTAATCTACAAGACTTTACTCTAAAAATTAAGCTCATTTATTTAAAAATACAGGCAGAAAAACTTTTTTCCCCTGATTTACTTTTACCTCGTGTACCTGATCAGGATCTCCCAGCCTCAGAAGATGCATAAATATTCAAGCAACACTCAGTTCAATTGTGAAGACTTCAGTTCCAAAGATTTTTGTCTTTTGCAAGGTTTAAAAGTTAAGCCCATCTAAAATTTCTATCTTCTCCTAATTGCTCAACTCTATTTCCCCAGTTTTTCGTGGAGAGTGGGGAGGAGACTTCACTATTTCATTATTTCAGTTCCCCACAGAAACTGCCAGAGAAAAGAACATTTTAATTTCCTCCCATAAAAAAAAAACCAACCTGAAAAACACAGGCTTCTAACACACATTCAAAGACTTATTTATTAAACCATAAAGAAACAAAGGCAAAAACAGCACAACAGACTTGTCTTCTTTTCAGATGAGACTGTATACTAATCAGAAATGTTTAAAAAATAATAAAAAGGCCCCAAAAACCAAACCACGGCTCATTTTCCTTCCCTGATTTCAAGGCTGCATCCAACACCACGAGCACCACCCAGGGCGAGAGGAGTCGAGCTGTGCTGGTGGTGACCAACCGCTGTGCCTGGTAGGGACACCCAGACAGCAATAAATAGGATTTTTTTTCACTAACAACCTGGTTTATTCCGGCTGACACAGCTTCCTGAGGCGGCGATGGGGCGATGTGCTGGCACAGCCTCCCGACAGCACCTGGGGAATCCAGGCCAGCAGAGCTTTGGCACTGGCAGGTGACACAACGGCACCCATTGTCACCGTTCCTCACTGACCGGGCACCACAAACACCACCCGAACTCGCTCCTGCAGCTGGGAAAAACATACCAGGGCAGAGCAATCCGTGGTGTAAAAGATGTTTAAGCTTGAAAAACAAACAAACAAACAAACAAACAGACAAACCATTTTTGATAACTTTCACTAACAGCCTCAAGACAGCATCTTTCTAAGAAATTGTAATTAAAATTATAACTGCACCAATAACATTTTTTTTTTTTTTAAATTGCATGCTCTTTTCCATCTTAGGATCACCAGACCCTGCGTGAACAAGCTGCAAGAGTGGCATGAACTACACAATCCTGCTAAACCTCAAAAAAAAAACAAACCCAAAACCCCCAAGATGAGACATCCCCAGGAATAAGCGGTCCCCCAGTTACAAACAGGGCACAGGCTGGAGGATAAAAATACCCTTCAAATTCAGAAATCCAAACACCGTGCTGGGGTGAGTGCCAACCCGAGCCAGGTAAACCCAAAGCATCTCCAGGCCCCCAGGGAAACATCTGCACCAACCACAACTCGCCACCTGACAGAGAAACACAAATGGCTTTTTTCCCCCAAAAAAACCTCCTCCGAGTTAAGGACGACACCTTTAGCACGGATCAGGAATATCCCTGCACCAACACAGAGTGGTGGAACGGAACAGGAAAAGCTGCAGGTGAAATGGGAAATCATAAATACAAATTTTCTAAATTAATTGATACAAACAAACCATATATTTTGGACATTCCAGACATTCTTCAGTCACCTTCATAATTCCTCCTCACTGGACAGTGTCAGGTGTTATAGAAAATGGTTTTTAAACCATTTTAAACAATTTTGTAAACTATTTAAGGCACAAGGAGATGCATTTCGTACCTGTCTCCCTCAACTCCCCAGCACATGGACATTTAGCAGCATAAAAGTTAAGATTTAGGGTTTTCATGATAAAACCTCAACTGACCAGCACAGCTTCTATCACTCAAACTTGTTGTTCTGGCAGGAAAATACAACAAAATTCCTTTTCTTCTGAAGGCTGGGCGATGCTGGAGGGGCACGCCTTCGTTAATATCTTTATTTCTTCTTAACTCAACTAAACCAGAGCCCACAGCCAGAGGTAGACCCAGGGTAAGACACAGCAGGAAGCACCTTGGGATAGATGGCACATTCATTCCCCAGCAATCAAAACCAATTTTCATGGCACTGAAGAAAGTCACTACGAATCCATTGCTAATGTAGCTCTAGTCTTATAACACAGCAAGAATATATTAACCAATATAAAATTCATATGTTTGAATCGGTCTGGACTGTGAAGTGCCTAGGACCTAAGAGCTTGTACGTTGTCTCCACCAGCTCATTTAGCTAGAAATATCCAAACAAATCACAGGCTTGGATTAAAAGTGGGTTTAATTTAAACTGACGTTTTCTTACAGGAGAGAAACTCCTCGGTATTTTCCAGCCATTCAGTGCGGTTTCTCCAACAAAAAGATTTATTTAATACTACTCCTCCAGTAAATGTACTGATATTTATTTCCACTGTTGTCTCACTCTGCATATATTTAATCTGCAAACTGAGCGATGAAGTATGTCCTCAGTTCCGCCATTCAGTCTGGAAACAGTATTTCATGGCTGCATAACAAAAAAAACCCACCATAAAGCAAGCCCATAATTTAGAAATAATAAAGTAACTGAGAACGGTATTTGTCCTACTGATTTTCCCACTAACTCACTAGTGGTTAACAAGAAAAGACACAGCTTGAATCTCAGACCCTAGACTTTGTTTGCAAACCTGGCAGTTAAGGAAAAAACCCATTCCAGACTTTAATTGTAACTGGGTTTTCTAACATTATAATTGGGATAAGAAATTGATCATGTAAATGCATTTAGATTTTAGAAACTAAGTTTTCAGACCAGAATCCCACTTCAGAGGGCTTAGAACAAAAATGCCACTATTATACTGGTGCATAATTTAATCACTGCCATTTCCAATGCACGTGCCTTTTTCTATTTTCCATTTCCAATTACCACATTCAAACTTGTTTCTACCTAAAGTAATAACTGAGAACAAAGGCAGAAAACCCTACAGTTTTGGTGCACGTGATGCTATTATTCCTTCCTCTGACCTTAATGAACACCAGAGGATGACAGTTGTCTCTTCAGTCAGCCTGTACCCACAATGTGATGCAGTGTTAAGACCAGTGTTATTCTGATACACGTCCCCCAATCCAAGAGTCCATCTTCCTGAAGATCCTTAAGAGGAACAGAATTAGTTGCAAAATAGCACCTTTCCTTTTTTAGGGTTATTTTTACATAATATTTTATACATCTAAATATGTAAAAAGCCTCAAAACAGCAAGGAAGGAAGAGTGAAAGTCATCACAGGAAGATAATTTTTAACATGAAAGAAGGACTAACTGGGCTTTATACAGAAGACATCAACAGAACAAGTCACTGGAAGAAACGTGGTTTTAAGATAAGACACAGGAAATTGGGGTGAGGAATTGGACATTATAGGACAACTACAGAAGATGTTGGGTTTTCGTCATCCAAGGTATTTCATCCAACAAATATCCCATTTCGGGACCAGTAATAAAAAATAAAGTCATGTTGATTGTTGCCCCTGTTATCCAAACCACTCGGGGAAATACCTGGTTGTGCTTGGGAAATTGTAACTAAAGAAAGAGTGAGACAGTTACTAAGAAAGGTAAGTATTTTCACTAACTACCATCCAGGCAAAATATTTCTGTTCCAATATGCATTTGTTTATTTTGCTATGTGATAAAAATGGTCTGCTCAAAGCAAGAATGTTGTTTCCCAGTATTAACATTAGGGCCTTCAAAAGAATGATTAGTGATTTGTCAATCCAACTCCCAACAATGAGAAAAGAAACTTTCTGAAGGAAAGACATGGTTCACCGCCTATTTTTCTTTCACCACTCAAACCAGAATAACTCCTTGAGATGTACATCAGAGTTGTACGTGTGCGGAGAAGCAGCATCCCTGCATGAGGGAGCCCGTTAGTTAGTGATCAGATGGAAAATACTCCTAAAGTTCACAAAGAACAGCAACTCAGAATGACCCTACAACTTAAATCCATTCACTGCTCCAAACCATACTTGAATCCGGTTCTTTAACTTAATTTAGAGCGGGAAATGTGTCTGGTTATCACTTCCAAGAAACAGGTCAGCTCAAATTTGGTTTGAGCTGGAACTGTGTCTGGGTATCTCCAGTCCCTGGTAGATGGGAACTAGAGCAAGACTTAAAAAAGAAAGCGCTGCTTCAATTCCCCAATGATTTCACAAGGATCCCGCACGCCCTTTGTCACAGCACATCAACACTCATTAATTTTATTCCCCTTCTACCCGCTCTTACCACAGCGTCCTGTGTCCCCCAAAGACACACCGCTGTGCTACAATATCTGAACAACATCTTAAACACGTCCCATTTTGTCCCCTCATCTCCCTTCTCCTATTTCTAAACACCAGAAGCAGGAGCACCAACTCTCATGCTGACATCATAACTACAGAGAAAAAAAATTAAGACATTCCTTAACAATTTTTTTTTTTTTTAAAATCCCTTAATTGCATACCATCAAGTAGCACTAGAAGCAACCTGAAATTATAAATATCTCACTTGATGCAACACAGTCTTGGCAGAAGGAACTTCCCACACCTGGCACACTGAAGGTTATCGCAGACGCTGTCGCTGGGAACTGCCCAGGAAAAGGTTTGGAGTTCAGTTCCCGAATTCCCTCTCCTCTCTACAAGCAGGTTGAAACCTTATTCCAGTAACTGTCCCCAAATCCTCCTGCCATGAGAAGCAGATTCATAAGGAAAATTCTTTAACAACTTGACCCAGTCGAGGCAGAGGCCCACATTACAAACCATGCACGGGAAACCGTGACACCAAATTGCAAACTACTTCTGAGCACAAATAAAATTGCTGAGATATTACCAACACGGTAACAGAAAATCCCGCTAAGACCTAAAAAAGTATGTAATGGCAGATGGAAGGGAAAAGAATATTTTCAGTTGAAATACAGCCAAAAATGTAAAAACATAAAAAGGGGAAAGACAAAACCTGTGCAAGCTCCTACTTTCTGGAGCTGAGTAATTGGCTGTTGTAATGACATCAGTAAACTTTGGACTCTTCCTACCTGCACTGCAAAATACTATCCACATATAGGTCGGATATATTCACTTTTTCTACAGATTGTCCTGTAAAAGCCACAAATGCAGCAGAATCCCTACCACTGCCACCTAACGCAACTTAAGTAAGACACAGATGAAACCAGGTAAAGAAGAGCGCCAGAAGCAAGGCAGGATAGTGTAGGGCAGTGTTCCCAGAGCAAGCAGTTAAAAGTAGTTCTTACAGATATAAAAGGATATATTCTCAGAAGGAAAAGAAAGCCCAGAAGGTGTCGTGGGGAAGCGCAGGCGGCTGGATCTCTGGTTTGTGCTCTTCTATCAACTTCTCCCCACTTGGTATGAGATGTTCCCCGTCGTTGCGATCAGGTCTAAAGAACTATTTCCTGGCATCGTTCATCCGTCAGAAGCCATCAGGCCATCATCAAAATACCAGTTAATGAAAACATACTTATATCACGTCAAAAAAAAAAAAAGGTTTATTAGCAGTGCTTTGATAAGAGGAAACTCAATGCCACTGGGTTTTCTGTTTGGTCAACCACCTTCCCAACAATGTTGAAATCATGGTACTAAAGTACATTAAAGAAGGAAAAAACCTAACAATCTTTCATTGAAAAACTCTATTCTCCTTACAAACTATTTAAGTAGATTATGAAACAGAAGATGGCAGTTGCTAATTGAAGTTAATTAGGGTCTAGAAGACTCTCTCTCTTCACACGGGAGCTGCCGGGCACCTCACCCCTTCCCAGTTCTCCAACCAGTGGGTGTAAAAGGGGATGAAAAACCTGCAGCTGGAAACAAAACCTACCAAAATTTTACAGCTGGCCCTTCTGCTGGCACTGAAAGCCTTTCAGCAGCACTGAAGAAGGCCAAAAAGGACTTCAAAAAGGCACATTTTAGTGCAATGCAGATAGAAAGTAAGTGCAAATTAGGAGAAGTTGCCAGGACAGAAGAAATGTCAACATATGCTAAAGCAACCTTATTCATGTTCTCCCCAGAAAAACCTGCACATCAACAATGCACTAAAAACCTCGCAAGCTAACACCAATAATTACTATGATTTAGCTCTTCTATACATGCTTTAAAAAAAGTGCTACTTTTTTGGTAGGTAATATCACTTCAATAAAAATATTTAAACTATGTTTGAGGAGCGTCTGTCCCGGAATGTTGTACTTTTGTATCAGTTTACACCGCCTGAAATGGGAAACAAAGTGCCTGCAAAGCTAAAACGTGCACTTTCTAACAACTGTGCTTCCTATGTTTTTATCGATTAAGAAAAGACTTCAGCTGAACCTCGAAGTAAATCTTCAAACTCCCATCTTCCAAGATTAAAGACAATCACTGGTTAACCCACCAGCAGCACCACATAGTAGCTGACACAGTAATAAAACCATAAAAATAATAAAAAAAACATACATTAAAGCAATGGTAAGAATTCACAACCAGCTCTCTGGAGATTACAGGCGTTGGCAACCTGCTGACAGCACTCGCTGACCAAGGGCACCAAGATCACTCCTCAGCTGCCTTTTTGCCCATCAAGCCTTGTCTTCTGCAAACATCCAGACGCTCACCAAACGATCCTGAACATGTGGAAGAGCTTTGATTGCCAGGACAGGTGGCCAGGGAGTTAAATATGCAAAAAATATTTACATGGACATTTCTAAACCAATATTGCTAAATTCAAATGACTTCAATTAGTGGAGCACAAGGAAAACAACTTTTTCATGTTAAAAAAAAAACCCCAACAATGCAACACTTTGCTTTGGTCTCAGCATTTGCCACGTTCCTCATCCCTCTGACCTTCACCACATCCCATCTGTCTTACGGCACAGGAGGCCACACAACTATTTCCTGAGTCCGTGGACGGGCCACCGCAGCCCCTCCGTGCCATCTGCTGACAAGTTGGGGGTCACCTCTCGGAAACCAAGCAACTCGCCAACAGCACACCCCGCTCCTCGGAATCGCCCCTGGCTAGTGGAGAGGGACAGGAGAGAGCCACATCCTCCTCGGCACAGGCAACCCCTCCCTGGCGCTGCTCCGGACCCGAACAAAGACGACTTGATCAGCTTAAAAAAAAAAAAAATCAAACTGTGAAGGAAATCAGTCAGTATATTAAAATTACCTTGAATTAATCCCTGTGCTTGCAAGTTTGACAGGAGAGCAGTGAAAATGCTGGCAGATGCCATTTTCCACGCTGCGGGGAGGATCCTGGCTCTCGGTCCTACGTATAAGCTTTGCTGAAAAGTTCTGCCAACCCCTTCCCTCCCCAAACATACAAAAAAAATATTTTTATCGGGTTATTAACATCAATAATACTTAAAAAAGAGAAAACACTGGCAAAGCAATGAAAAGAGGGCAATATGGCAATTATCATGGGCCAGTTGCGGTATTTCTGTTATAAATTAAGTAATTTAACAGGCAGATAGGATTTGCAGAACCACCTCCCATTCTTAACTTGCGCCCACTTCCCCAGGGAGGATATTCCAGCAATTGAACTCATAAAAGCCAAAAAAAAAAGAGTCATATCAGCAACTTTTGACATTTAACCTAAAATGTGATTTCTTAAGTAATCCAGTTCCACTTCCTTTAGTATTTCCCCTCAAGACGCTTAATACCATCACTGACAACTACCACTTCCCAAATAGCACAATCTGCAAATTCGACCACAAGCCTCAAAAAAAAAAAAAAAAAAAACCAGTGTTCATACCGTTAGGTTCCCAAGTCATATTCTGGTACCCCTCATTTTTTTTTCCCAAAGCATGAAGACCCCAACACCACCACTGCCTTTACAGATGCCTTCATGGGGCACAATAAAAGCTTGTCCGTATCTCATCCTCTGCTGCAAAACGAGTCTCTGGGAGGCCCCAGCCATCTTGGGCAACTCCATAACCAACGTCAGTGGTCAGTGACAGGGGCCACCTCGGCCACAAACCACACCAACTTACTGCAACCCAGCCGTAAAACCAGGCACACAAGCCACCAGGTGAGCAGGAGGCGCACTGCACAGCATTCAGGAAAGGCTGGAAGGGTGTTTATAACTTCTCGGGAATAATCAACATGGATATAAAGTCTACGCTGGGAGACAAAACATACTAGAAAGTCATTACTTTTTTTCAGACACTCACTGATAAAAGACGGTTAAATATAGCACACAGCTACCCTGCGAAGTTGAGAAATCTCTACTTTGGTTTCTCCAGCACTTTGAACCTACAGCCTGCAATTTATCAATACAAGACATCAAAAATCTAGGAGGAAAACAACCATGTTGCAGCATCTCCCCTTTCATTTAAACGCCATGGACAAGTGCTAAGATGAAATAAAGGAGGGAGGGAAATAAGCATTTATTTATGTTTATAAAAAGCTGTTAGACTGAAATCTCATCTCCAAACTCAGGGTTATCCCTAAAGCAGATTCTGCACAGCCACCATCATGACAAGTTTCTCCAAAGTCCTTAGAGCACCATGAGAAAACCATGGGAAGCTGCTCAAGAAAAATAAACTTCCTTTTATCCTACACTCTATATATTAAAGTACATTTCTCTCTGACTCCAGCTTTTGCTCCCCCTCTTTCCTCCCTCCCAGAGTGCAGCGTGCTTGAATTATTAGAGCTAATTCATTAATGCACATGAATTTGGCATCTATTTCTCGGGATCCCATAGTCAGATTAAGACTCTATGATTTTCTGTCAAAACCAAACAAAAATGCAAACACTGATCCAAAGCTACCTGGAAGCAACAGATCCCTCAGAACTTGAAAATGCCTCTACTGAAATTGTGGTCAAAAGAATAAATTCCATTTGAAAGGTGGCTGCTGCCATTCAAGAATTTAAATAGGTACAACCCTGACGCATTTCAAAAGGAAATCCTTTCAGATTTGCATACTTTTGATAGCTTAATTTTCCCAATGAAATGGCTAGCCACTGGGTGAACGCGGCCTACGAGGGGTTTCTCTGCTTCAACAGCAGCAAAGTAACATGGTATTGAAACACACAGATAACATTTTCATTTCCCTAAAATAAGCCAGCACAAGGGACATGAGGCAAACACCAGCCAGGAGAATTATGTTATTTCATACCGGTGTAAAACGATGTACATCCCTGGAGGAGTTCAAGGCCAGGCTGGATGGGGCTTGGAGCAACCTGGTCTGGTGGGAGGTGTCCCTGCCCAGGGCAGGGGGGTTGGAGCTGGATGATCTCTAAGGTCCCTTCCAACCCAATCCATTCTATGAGATTTATGCTGATTTTTTTAAGCTTTACTGCAGGAGAGAGGGAGTATGAAGCACGCAGAACTCTACAGCATCATCTCACAGCACAGGAAAATTAACGCAATAAAAACAAGCCTAGAAAAAAAAAATAAAATAGAGAGAGATAAAACCACTTGGCTTCCCATTTCTATGTGGTATGGCGACAACCAGGCCCGGCTGGCCTTCACCTTGCTCTCCAAGGGAGAAAAGGGCTCCATCAGGGTAATATACTCCGGTAATAAAGTCAATGGCTTTGTCACTGCGTGTGTCGCGGCGAGATATCGATGAAGCGTAAAAGCAAGAGCGAGGCGTTATCGGCGGATCCGCTGCCTCCGCTCCGGCCAGTTGCATTCCCAACCACCAGCCCTTACCTGACCGGAATCCTTAATTCCGGGGACCAGAAGACACCGCACGAATCAAGAGAATTATGCTTGCCTTTGCAAGTTTCTCGTGATAAAGGCTGGATTTACCTCCCCTTGCTAATACGTCATTCATTAAGCACATCGGAAGCTGAGCAGCGACAAACGGTATTTTTTGATAAATAATAAAATAAAATCAGCAAGCAGAAGGCGGGGGGAAACCAAATCCCCAAATCCCCCCCCTAAATCCCCCCCCATCCCCGGGGCCGGCGGTGACTCACGGCTCGCACTCGCCGCCCATGACTTTCATTTAGAATTCACCTTTCCAGCCCCTTTGCTCTGGGGTTTTTGGTTTTGGTGGGTTTTTTTGTTTGTTTTTCCCCCTCAAATCATCACCGGGCCGCAGGGATGGAGGCGGGTTGCGGGGGGGGGGGACGCGGGATTTCCACCCCTCCCGGGGGCGGGGGATCCCGGTGAAGCGGAGGGGAGAGGGGGGGGGGGTGCCACAGGCCGCCCCACCGGGCAGGGATGCTCCGCCGCCCCCATTCCCCAGCCGATGCCACCGGGGGCGGGCAGGAGGTACTACCCCCTCACCGGTCGCTTTTCCTCACGCCTCAAAACCTCCCCCTTTTCCCTGCCCGGCGCCGTTCCCCCCCGCCTCCTCCCGCCGGCAGCACCAGCTCCATCTTGGCCTCCACCCGCCGGCGGCCCGGCCCGGCCCGGCCCCGCCGCCCCCCCCTCCCCTCATCCCCTCACCTGCGGCCCGGCGGGGGCCGGGCAGCCCCGGCCCCGGGGTGCGGGCGGCTCCTCCCGGCGTTCGGCGGCCGCCCCGGTGCCGACGGCGTTACCTCAGCCGCCGCCACACAGCGAGCGGGACCCGGCCAGGCCGACGGCGGGCGGGAGGGGGGGGGAGGTGCGTGAGGGGGGGTGGTGGGAGGAGCCGGCGCACCGCGCATGCGCACACGCCACACCGCCCACACCCCCGCGCGGCGCAGCGTGGGGCGCGCGCGGCCGTGGGGGGCGCGGGAGGATGGCGGGGGGGGGGGGGGGGGGGGGTTGGGAAAATGCTGGGGAA
>JAOQGH010000005.1:4232373-4255664 GCA_025769975.1 Gallinago jamesoni
AGGATGGGATTCGAACCCACGCGTGCAGAGCACAATGGATTAGCAGTCCATCGCCTTAACCACTCGGCCACCTCGTCCGCCGGGGCGGGCCCTCCGCCGGGCCGCCATGGGGCGCGCGCGGGAACGGCCGGGGGGCGTGGCTTACAGAGGAAACGGGCGTGGTTTGTGTGGAGGGGGGGCGTGGTTTGGCGCGGAGGCGGTGCCAAGGGGCGCGGCGGGGGCGGAGACTCCCGCTGGGGATGTAGCTCAGCGGTAGAGCGCATGCTTCGCATGCATGATGCCCCGGGTTCGATTCCCGGCATCTCCAGCGGGGGGTTGAACTGAACCTTTAACCCTCCTTATTTTTCTTTTTTTTTTTTTTTTTTGTTGTTGTTGCTGACCTCGAAAAAGAGCGAATAAAAACCCGGCGGGGTTTAACCCCCCCCACACCCCGACCTCAGTTTTTTCACCCTCCTGCTTCGGCAAAACCAACCGCCTCCTCCCTCGTCCCTCCCAATCAGGAAACGCCGTTATCACAATCAACGTAAACCCTTAAATTATATTTTATCAGAATAAAGTAAAAAAGTCTGTTTTCAAGCAGCAGAGTGGCGCAGCGGAAGCGTGCTGGGCCCATAACCCAGAGGTCGATGGATCGAAACCATCCTCTGCTAGCTTCCCCTTTTTCCCACCTTTTCCCTCTTGTTTTTCCACCTTTTCCCTCTCTTTTTCCCCCTTTTCCCTCTTTTTTCCCACCTTTTCCACCTTTTTTCCCACCTTTTCCACCTTTTTTCCCACCTTTTCCCTCTTTTTTCCCACCTTTTCCCTCTTTTTTCCACCTTTTCCCTCTTGTTTTTCCACCTTTCCCTCTTGTTTTTCCACCTTTTCCCTCTCTTTCCCACCTTTACCCTCTTTTTTTCCCCACTTTTTCCCCTCTCTTTTTCCACCTTTTCCCTCTCTTTTTCCACCTTTTCCCTCTTTTTTCCACCTTTTCCCTCTTTTTTCCCACCTTTCCCCTCTTGTTTTTCCACCTTTCCCCTCTTCTTTCCCACCTTTACCCTTTTTTTTCCACCTTTTCCCTCTATTTTTCCACCTTTTCCCTCTCTTTCCCACCTTTTCCCTCTATTTTCCCACCTTTCCCTCTTTTTTTCCACCTTTTCCTTCTTTTTTCCACCGTTTCCCTCTTTTTTCCACCGTTTCCCTCTTTTTCCCCACCTTTTCCCTCTCTTTTCCACCTTTTCCCGAATTTATTTCATTCTCTTCCTCCTGAATATCATGAAAAAAAAAAAATTAAATTTCTCTTTCCCTCTTAAATACCATGAAAAAAAAAATGCTATTCAGGAGAGAAAATAATTTAAAAATCACCTTTTTTTTTCATTTTATCCAAAGGAGGTCGTGGGCTGAGCTGTAAATTGGGCTAAAATCCTCCAAATCCGAGTAAATTTGCAGCAGCCTCAAGGTCCCCGCGCTGATGCTCCTCAATCATCCTCAATCCCCGAGAGTCAGGCAGGATCCCTCCAAAATTCCCAAACCCCTCCAGGACCCCCCCCCAAAACACGCTTAAGGTTCCAGGGACCCCCAAAACACCCCCTGAGACCCCCCCCCAAAAAAGCTTCCCCAGGACCCACACACACACACCCGCAGCGGGCAGGGCTGTGCTGTGCCCGCGCCCCCCCCATTAATAATATTAATAATAATTATTTTTTTTTTCCAGTTTTAAGGATATTAGGCTTTTGGGGTGGTTATTTTTTTTAATTTTTTTATTTTTTGGCAGAGAGAGAAAAGAAAATGGAACCTCCCCGTCGGGGAATCGAACCCCGGTCTCCCGCGTGACAGGCGGGGATACTCACCACTATACTAACGAGGAGGGGGCTGCGGGACTGACCCCCCCACGCCGGCCACCACCGCTCCCTGAGCCCACCCCCGGGAAGGGGGGGGGGGGGGGGATGTTGGGGAGGGGGTCGGGGGGGTGGAGGGGTGAACCCCCCAAAAAAAAACCCGCGGGAAGCCCCGGAGGGGGGTCGGGGAAACCCCCTGGGGGGGGGGGGGAGATGGGGAGATGGAGAGTGAGGGGGGAAAAACATGGCAGACGGCGCCGTGGCTTAGTTGGTTAAAGCGCCTGTCTAGTAAACAGGAGATCCTGGGTTCGAATCCCAGCGGTGCCTCCCCCTTTATAGCGCGATAATATCGCTCTTTCTTAATTTTTTTTTTTTTTTCGTTTTTCCCCCCAAACCGCCTGCCTCCCCCAACACCCCCCCCACCACCACCATGCGTGAGGGAAGAAGGGGGCAACGTGGTGAAGCACCCAACCCTCCTCCTCCTCCTCCTCTCACGGTGCCGTGGGCGAAGGGGAAAAATTTAAAAAGCGGAAAATCATCAGAAAAAAGAAACCAAAAAAAATTTAAAATGTTGCTTCCCTGACCGGGAATCGAACCCGGGCCGCGGCGGTGAGAGCGCCGAATCCTAACCACTAGACCACCAGGGAGCGATAGTAATATAGTTTGTCTGCTGGACTTGGTCCTATTACCGAGGTTGGGCGGAGGAGAATCAGAAGGAAACGGGGGGTGCAATGGGGCTGAGGATGGGGCTGAGCAGGGGCAGGGGGGCAGTCCGTGGGGCAGAGGAACTGCAAGGGGGCCGGAGGCTGAGCATGGGCCAGAGAGTGTGGCTGATCAGGGCCTGGGGGCTAAACATGGGGCTGAGGGCTGAGCATGGGGCTGCAGAGGGGCAGGGGGGTTAATGTGGGTCTGGGAGTCAAGCGTGGGGCTGAGGGGTGCAATGGGGCTGGGGGCTGAGAGCACAGGGCTGAGACCCAGCATGGGCACGGGCTGCAGTGGGGCAGGGGGCTCTGGCAGGGCTTGGGGCTTGATGTGGGGTTGAGCATGGGGCTGAGGGGTGCAATGGGGCTGGGGCCCAGCATGGGGCTGCAGTGGGGCAGGGGGCTCTGGCAAGGCAGAGGCTGCAGTGGGGCAGGGGGCAGCACCAGCACATCACCTTTGGGCTGAGGACTTGGGACTTTGCTGCTTTTCCAGGTGGCATCCAGCCCCCCCCCCTCACCCCACGCTCGTGCGCGTGGACCCTCGATTCTAAATGGGGTTTGTGCAGCACCTCCATCTTCTGGGCTCCTTCTCGGGGTGCTGCACCCAGCCTGCCACCTGCACACCCCCACACGGGCTCAGTGCTGAGCCAGTCCCTTTTAATGAACAAACCAGCGCTTACAATTAGAGGAAAACAGTTGGGTTTTTGGTTTTTTTTAAGCTCAAGAGCCTGAGTGCTTCTCCCAGTTGCTCAAGTTTCCTGGTGCTCCTGGCCGCTCCCTGGGGAATGCTGGTTTCCCACTGGTGGCTGAAAGCCCGGCTTTTTCCTTATCCACCGTGTCCCGGAGCGGGTGACCCCGGTGCCGGAATGCTACCCGGGCACCGCAGCTCGTCCCGCCGTCTCCCCCAGTGGCCTGTGACCTCCCCGCGTGGCTCTAACGGCCCTTCCTGTCTGCTGCCTCTGACTCATTGTTTTAAAGAAATGAAGGATGCTGGATCCCATTTGCCGATGACGGAGTCATCGCCATTAATCACACGCCTGTGTCGTCGTCTCCCTCCGGCCCCGGCTCCCTTTGGTGATGCCGAGGCCCCGTCCCCAGCCCAGAGGCCACCCGGCACCTCTCCCCCTCCGAAACACCAGCACCTTGCCCGGAGCAGAGATGCCGAGCCCACCCCAGCACCCACACGACACCAGGCTTGCACCCACCAGGCAGAGCCGAGTGGCCCCAGGCTGGTAGCCCTGGGCCAGCACTTGCCTCTGAATGCTGCCCACTCGGCTGGGGATGCAGCCCCAGGGCTGATTCCCTGGGGGGGACAAGCACAAACTCCCGGCTGCTGAAGCCGTTGTGCACCCCCTTGTATGAGCATAAATGTCAAATTCCTCAAAAAAACCCACTTGCTGTGGTTTTGGCGGAAGGGCGGGACGTGGTGCCAGCAGGGAAAAGTGACTCCACCTGGCTTTTTGCAATTAATTACTTTTCAACTCTGCTGTTTATCTGCTGGTTCCCCCTTTGTTGGGGGGGACACCACAAAGGACCCCCTGCACCTTGCACTCCTCTCCTCACTCACCCTCTGCTTCGCAATAACACAGATTTCCCTGTGAAGGATCAGGTTTTCCAGTGCCCTGCACCGGACTTTCCCCAAACTCTCCAAACCAGGTGATTATAGCGCAGAGAACAAGAGCAAGGGCAGGGGACACTGTTCTGCTCAGCCACCCCACATCACCTTCTACTTTGGGGTTTTGGAAACTCCCAGTGATGTAGGAGGTAGAAGTCGGTGCTTTAGCTAGGATGAGGGCTCCCATCCTCTTCCTCACAGGCAGGAGATAAACATCCCAAATCTCCAGGGAATTGTTTTGATTTCAAGAGCAGAGAGCGAGCCTGTCCCTGGGTGCTTGCTGCTGGTGGCGGGGGATGACGACAACTGCCAAGTCTGTCTCATGTGTCACCACACCCTAAAATGTGGCTTTGGGCTTCCTCAGCAGCGCCTGCCCGGTGAACCTCATCTCCCTCCTATTTGCTGGGTGCTCACAGACCCAAATTACCCCCCCAGCCCATCCAGCAGAGCAGCGGAAAGGGGCCACCCGTGTCACCTGGCCCCAGGCTTCGCACCATGAACCGCAGCAGCAGGAGGTGTGGGGAGAGATGAGCATCGCCCCAGAGAGGCAGCACCACTACTGCACCCCCAGTTGATAACGTCCACTGAGCACAGACACCCCCCAAAAGTGTGCAGCCAGGAGCAGCCAGGGGAGGCCCAGCAAGCCCCCAGAGAAAAGGAAAATCCTGTGGTAAAACCAAAGGAGCAGGGGAGAGGGGTGGCTGGTTTGGTGGCTGGCTCCATCGCTGCCTGCAAAGATCCCAACGCCGATGGGTCTCTGGCACTGGCCTCGTTAGTGTAGATTTAATACCGGGATACTTCATTTAAAGGAAACAACAGGAAAAAGAAGAGAGAGAAGCAACTTTGAAGAAGCTCCAGGACAAAGGCCCTGCAGGCTCCAAGGCAGCAAGAGGGACACTCAGGGACACTGGGCTGCCCCGAGCCCCTCTGAGCAGCCCTGGCCCACCAGGGATGAAAGGAAGAGGAATATCCCTGTCAAAGCCTTCTCCTCCGGTTACACCAGAGCAGGATGGGGCTCAGGAGGTTGCCAGGGCTTCATATGCTCCTGGTCCCAGATTTTTGCAGGGAAGGAAGCTGGGATGCTGCAGTCCAGAGCTCAGACCCAAAGGAAACCAGGGGTTTGCACCTGCCAGGAGGACGCTTAGAAACTGGGAAGTGACAAAAACATTGCCAAGCTTGTAACCAGGAAAGGCAGCCTTAATTAACCTACCTTCAAAACCCCAGAGATTCTTCACTGGAAGGGACTGGGGAGGTGGAAAAGCATCAAAGTGTCCCCCCGGCACCTAGGGCTGTCACAGAGCTCAGGGCCCCAGCTCAGCAGTCTGGGCACTCCCTGCAGCATCCCTCTCTGCTCTGGGACTTGGAGGGGGGGGGGGGTATCACACCAACCCCTGTGCTCTCAGACCCAGCTGCAGAGGTGTAGTTTTAACTCCAGAAGTAGCAAAAGAAAAACCCCTCAAAACAAATCAACTGCCAAACCCCACAGAAACAAAACCAAACCCTCACCACCGGGCAGATGCTTCAAACCTAGCCTAGCATCCTTCCTCTGCAAGCACAGCTCGCCGAGCGGCTACAGAGCTCTGCTGGCCTCTTCCACACCCCCTTTGCCTGCTCTCCACCACCCTTCCAAATTTAAGAGAGTGGTTTCCAACTCCAACCATCCATTCGCTGCTCCCCCTGCGCCGTTTCAATCAGTAGCGACCGCCAGAGCTTCCAAGAAGCCCATTCCCTGAGGTATCGCACTGTAAATCTGAGCCAGCCCCACAGCTGCAGCTTTTCCAACATCATAAGTTTCTCAGCCTCAGTCCCCCCTGCCAAGGTTACTGCTGTGACCCTGCTCTCCCACGCTCCGAGGGTGAGGGAGCTGGAGGCAGGTCTGGTTCACCTGCAGCGCCGGCAAAGGGACCAACCTGATGGCACTCAGGAGAAAAGCGTGGGCTGGTGGGCTCCACAGGCTTTGGTAGAGCACAAGGTGTGTCTCTGGAACACCATTCGGCATCTTGAGAAGGAAACATCAGACTGTAAATATTACTTAGTACCTCCCATCATGAGAAAGCATCCAGAGAGACAGATAAACAAGCCAGAGGGATAGAAAAAGACTATTTCAGTTGCTTCTCGCCTCAAGCCACCGCAGGCAGTTGGTATTTGCCTGACAAGCTCATGACACACACCTATGATCGGACTTCGGCACGGTTAGACAGAACAAGACAAGCACATTCACCTCATTTTCTCCCAAAGGAATGCTTTATTGACAAGTTTCCTCACTATTTATCTGTCTATAGAAACAGTTCAATACCAAGCTCCAGCAGTCCCCGTTTCACTGGCTCCGCTCCTCGCAGGGAGGCCAGTTCCAGTCAAAGGAGGAGCACCAGTAAGTGACACTCTACATTCCACCTACTGCCAGTACATCTGCCTTCTAATATGTCATCCTGTGTCCCCAGGTCTGTGGAGGGAGGGGAGCAGGGCTGGGTGGGGGAAAGGGAGATTAATCAGCAGATAAGTGTCAAAACTTGCTTCTCTAAAGAAGGGTCAGAGACAGTTCAGTGCCTCCAGGGTGATAAACCACTAAAACCCAGATATGTACATAAGTCTAAAGACCTGAGTAAGTCCCACTTGGCCTCTAAGGCACAGAATTGCTCACTCCAGGTATTTCTATGTGGAGGCACTCACCTAGAATAAGATCAGGCTTCTAAGTAGAAAACTCAGACTTTTTGGGCTCCTGAGCAATGAAGTTGGACGTCAAAAGAGCAAAACATCCAGCCCCCGGGGGAACTGGTTGAGCTCCATGACTCTCTGCTGGTTTTGTAAACCAAGATTAGAGCTGGGGCTTCCAATCGAAAAAACCCATCCATTCAGTCAGATGTACCAGCTGGAGGAGCCCAGAGAGAGCAGAGTCCCTCCAACATGGTGTCCCTCTTGTCGGAGACAGCTCTGGCCTTTTTGTTCCGGCCCTGGCACGAGCAGCCTCCAGAAATTCTTCCTCCAAGAACGAAGGCATAAGCTGAGAAGGGAGAAGCAAGTTTCATACACTCAGGAAACGGAGTGCACCACTGAATTTAACACAGGAACTGGCTTATAAGCATGCTGCTGCTACGGCATGATGCAAAACTCCAGTGCTCAACATCCAGCTTTATAACCCTCACAGTCTTCTCTATAGGAAAAAAAAATAAAATGATAAACAAGTAAAGCATAAGGTGATATAAGGCTTGCAATTTAGTTCCAGAGTCCAAGGGAGCATTTCCCTAATATGATGCCAAAGCTATTTTTGTTTTGTTTTGTTTTCAAGCTTTATTTCTTTAAAGTTCATTGCATTTAAAAATAAAGATTTTTAGTTTTGTTAAAGCTAGAGCATTAGTGTAACAACGAGGCAGCTGCTAAGTGAAGTTTCCCTTTCGGGAGCCCAGAAAAAAAAAAACCAAACAACTGTTTACCCCATTTACCAGCCTACTCCGATGGAAGCCAGAGAAACCAGTAACAGGAGAAGCCTGGGAGCTCAGGGAGGAGCTGCACGACATGCCCCAAGCACAGACCGTAGCCAGAAGCTGAAGCTAAGATGCCCATGCACTTGGCTTCTCCAATAACTGCCCTCCTCGCGCTGCTCAGGGAGATGTATCTGGTCCAAGTTATGTCAGACAAGGAATAAAAAAACCCACTGTTTTTATCCATATCACTAGCATTTCTGAGCTACTTTAAGGAAACTCCATCTTACATGCCCTCCCAAGAGGACAGCAGTGATACATTGAATCTACAAACTTTAGTGTAAAATATTATTTGTGTACAAAACTTTGCATTCTCTTTATTTGACTCGGATCCAGCAGCAGTGTCTATGAATGAATGATGGATCTCTCCCGACGGGCTCTCAGCCCCTTCTCGGATTCGCATGTTGTTGCAGTTGTGAAGATTTGGGAGGGAGGGGGCTGGCTCTTACAGTCGTGCACAGCCGTGCAAAGCCACGTGGCAGGTCTAGAAAGGAGCGTTGTCTTGTGGAGGTTTGTCCCCAGCTCCCGAGGGGGAGTGGAGGCCATCGGTGCTGTTTTCCCTGCTGCCCACCACCCTGGACTGAAAGGAGAGAAGAGAGTCAGGATAACAAGAAAGTCAGTGCTGAGAACACCGAGTCAACTCCCCCTTGTCAAGGTCACCTACTGTAGCAAAGTCTTCAGATATCTGAGAGGCCATGTGCCCCAAGACATGGTAGAAATTAAAGTCTCTGCATAAGGCTTCACACTACATGTGTACGAGATAAAACAGACTGTTACCTTTATGGTCCCGACTCTATCTTCAAATGACTTGAAGGTTGCAGAATTCCTTGAAGAAAGGGGAGGAAAAGAAAATAAAGAACAAATAAAGATAAGTTAGTCTTTAATTAAATCAAATTGCGCAGTGTGACTGGGCTGTCCAGCCTTTCCCATGCAGCGAGAGCAGCACCCAGAACACTTCCAGCTCCTCCCAGCCTTTGGCACAAATCTCTCAGGCACATCAGACAAGAACACCACATAAAAACACCAAAAGAAAACATTTATAGCATGTGCAATCCACTCAATTGCTTAAGCTGAAACATTGAGGGGAACAAGTCCCAGTTCACTAGGGAATCAACGCACAGTAAGTAGAGAAGAAACTAGCTCTTAAGTTTTACCAGGCTTCCAACTAAAAGCACGCTGTCCTAAATAATGGAAAGGAAAAGCTGAGAAGGGTTTAAAATAGAAGCTTCAGTTTCCCATATTACATCCCACAGGCAGGAAGGGGAAGGGCCACATGCCTGTACCTATGGGCAGTTCGATTACTACACGAGTGATCGTTTGCATCACAAAATACCCATAAAAACCACAGTGTAATAAATTACTCACAGGATTTCTTATTTCTATCAAGAAACACAGGTCATCTGTGTGACAATATAACAAGCTTCTTGGCTTGCAAACAATTCCAGAGGAGGGCTCTGCTCCAAGCAGTGGGACTGGGCCATTACTCACCAGAGCTGTTCTCCCCAGGGCAGGCTGTGGGAGCACTGGGAGATGACTAGCCTCATCTAAGCTATTTTGGTTCCAAAGAATCACTTTCTACCTCTGCCTATAAAATAACCTCTGTCGATCTGTAATGAGGATGAACAGAGAGGGGGCTTCTGTGGACCCCATCCAGCCCTGGCAGTTGTTTTTCCTGCAAGGAGATCACCACCTAGTGCAGCACCAGGGCATGTGAGAGGGCACTGAGCTTCCAGGGTAGAGACAAAGGGTTCAAGCTCAGATTCATTAAAAAAAAAAAGCTCAGATCCATTAAAAAAAACCCACACTGAATTAGTCAGACTGCAGGACATGGTTACCCCACGCCTCGAGCAGGGTCTGTTTAAGAAGGGGACCAGTTGTACAAGTCACAACCAAAAACCCAGTAACGACAGAGTCGGCTGAACTCTCTCCCCCCCACAAACCCCACTCAGCAGACACGGGTGTTTGCTACGTTACCTCATCACTGGCATACTTATCGAGTGGCGGATGGAGTAACTGCTGCTCGGAAGCGTTCAGAATAAGGAGGAAAGAGTTAAATGACAATTTTAGACAGACACCTTGCAAGAGCAGCACACCCCTGGTTCTTAAGCACTTACTGTCCACGCACAGGCTGCTGTGGACAACCGAAGTGGTAAGAGCCAGCCCTCTCCTCCCTTATTTAACAGCCACAGCCCATAACTTATTTTTTCCAGACACAGGACAGTACACACAAATATTTAAGTGCAAACTGCAACTGCAATACAAAAGTCATTTCCAGGGCATTGGTTTGTGGTAGGTTTCTTAATCTGTGTCAAAAGTGTAGGCAAGGCTTAAATAATCAGCTTCCCCTTTAACTTCTGCAAGGGCCAGGCATAGAAAGAAAAAAAAAAACCAAACCCAAACCCTGTCTTTTAGCAGCTTTGAAGAATATCTTACCTAAAGGAATTCGAGAAGGGGTGAGCCCTGGGAGGAGCCGAGGCAGCAGAGAGAAAGGGAAGCAACAATCAGACACTTGTGCAAATCTCAACACTGAATGCAGGGACATGGTCACAGGATCACAGGGCAGCAAAGTCAACTACCCAGGAGGAAGCCTCTCAAAATAAATTGCAGAAGCATGCAAAAACTTTTCATTAACTCAAGCCAAGCTAAGACTTTTTTTCAGAGAACAATAAATAGCACTGACAGCAACTTAAAGCCAGGAGCGGGTGTGCAACAACAACCACCCCCCAAAACATTTAACCTACCCATTGCTTTAACATGATTTTTTTTTTTAAATATTAGAGCATGTTTTCCTAAATTGAGGGTTTTACCAAGCACTAGCTAATTTGGTAAAGATACCTCCTTCTCTCATGTCCCCCCATGAGCTCTCATACAAAGACAGCATTGCTAGGACTTCTGGTGGAGAATTTCTGTAACAGGAGCCCGCAATGGATACCTGCTCGTTATCTCGCCAAGCCCGCAGATCTCAGAAGCTACAGCTCAGAGAACAAACACATCTCAGCATAATAAAGATAAGAGAATCTGGATAAAAGGTATCATGTTTACCCTGCAACCTGCTTGCCCATTTTTAAGTTTCAAGGCAAACTATATCCCCCACCAGGTTACCAGATTTCCTCGCGTGATTTTGCAAGGCAGTAGCATCTCAGTAGTCCAAAATAACAGACCAAGGTTTCCCACTTCTGCTAGTAAGATCACTAGGATGCTCTAAAGGAGCTTTTCTTACCAGAAGCGGTGTTTTATTCCACTTAAATCTAACTTTTGTCTCTGCAGCAGGAAGCAGTCATGGCAAGCTGGATCTGAAGTACTTGGAAAGGAGCACAAGGGCTTTACTTTACAGTCAGAGCATGGCTTTGTGGTTTCATTTCCCTGTGCATCCAAGTCAGCTCTTTGGCAGGGCAGACTCCTTGAAATGCTGTCTTTGTATGTGAAATAAATTAACTTTCTACTTACTCTTGCTTAAAGGAGAACACAGATAACAGGTCCATGCACCATGCTATTCTGTATGCAATACCACAAGCACTGCAGCATTTGGTCAGTATCTTGGCCTGGACAGAGCAGTAACCTTTTTCTTTCTTTTACAAGGATTTCAAGTTTATGTAAATTCAGAAGTTTGCAGGCACCTTTGGGGCTCAGGCTAACATTTCATAATGAATTTGCTTGTAGTATTATGTACAGCAGCAAATCCAGCAGTCAACATGAAGTGTATTGGGGACATCAACCCACAAAGCAAGCTGTTAGCAACAAAAAGAAAACACTTCCAATTCTGCAGATTACTGGGGCCAGTAAAATGCAGGAACAGAACATCTAAAAGCCAATTTACTTTTTAACTGTAAGTGGAGATAACAGAAAAAGCTGAATTAGCCAAGATTTGGAAAAATCCCACACACTAATTAAGCTACATTTTCTCCCCTCAAGGCAAGCTAATAGAGCAACAGCATTAATACAATTAGCACGCAATTACCAAATTAACTTCACAATGTCTCCTTACAATCCACAGCCATAACATTTAAAGGTATTTTGACCAGAAAACAGCAACCCTAAAGATTTAACCCAGGGACACATTACTTTTATTTCATAGCATTTTGGTCCAAGCATTTTTAATGGAATTACGACTACGCCCTCCATGTATCAGAGGCATTTGTCCCATTCATTGCGCCTTCCTTGCATTTATCAACCAGTGAAGGCTGACTAAACAAGGAAATCCCTTCTGTTATCTCAACACTTCCAGTGATGGAAAATAAACCTGCTTTACAAGTGAATTTGTAGTGTAAGAGGGGGAAAAAAACCCAACAGTAACAGAGGTTGCAGTGTAGGCTACAAGGCCTGTAACAGAGATTCTCTGGGAGCAGAGATCATCCCCACTCAGAGAAATGATCACAAGAACACAACAGACTTCACTCCTCAGCTCTGATGATTTATCACAACAGCAGTCACAATTTCACCTGGCAAGGGTACAAAGTGGGACAATTCCTGCAGAAACTTATGTTCAGAGTTAAACCTTATTCAGAATCAGAAATACCAAGACTCTAATGCAGCATAGGAGACAGAAGTCTGTTTATACACACACAGAAAAGCTGAAAGCCTTAAAAAAAAAATCATTACTGTGTTCCCCCACAGGGCCACATATACAAAGCAAATCCTGCTGAAATATCACTTGGGAATCCCCGCCGAAGTTAAGACAGAAGCTGCCTCTATTTCATAATGCATCACCCAAGGTACTAGCTATAAAAAGGAATGCAGATGTTTAAATTGGTGATTAATGCTGAGCAATATCATCAGCTGCAAACGTGTGACCTGTTTGTAGTCAGCCAGGCCAGTTTTCACTATGATTGTGTCATCACAGCTCTGTCACCAGCAGTAACAGGCACACTCCTCACTCAGCCACACGTGCCCTCTCTCCATCACCTGTGCCTGGGATGGCACAAACATTTCTGCAGCCACATGGTAAACTGCATTCTCCCAACCAAAAGACAACAGGCAGGACCAAGCCCATCAAAATGTCATCTTCTGGTGGCAACGCTGGTTCAGGAGCTCCCCATTTGGTCCAACAAGCACAGTTCCCATCCCTTTGCCACAACAGCCTGGCCAGACTGCAGATGTCCGCCCACAAATTTTCTTCACTTATCAGTTTAGTATAATGTTATCACCACACCCTGTGGCAGTAGCTGTAATCTGCTGTGATTACATGTAAATCTCTTCTTCCAGCAGACTAGGTGGTTTCCAGGAAAGAAAAGTTAAAACTTGAATACTGGAAAGGGTAGGAAGCCAGCTAGTCCTCTGCCAAATTCAGAGAAGTGAGCTACTGAAAACACTCACCAAAAATTACCCTCCAGGAACACAGTAAATAACTCTGAGGACAGAACTAGAATAAACCACTACTATGTGATGAGAGGCCAATAAGTTCTTACCACTTGGATAGTCCCAGCCACAGTGGAATAGGAAATTCCCTACAAAGAACGACAGCTACCCATTCAATCCAAGATCTGGTACATCACATTAAACATGAGCTCTAAGAATACTTCCTTAGTAACCTAAACAGGTTGTATATTCAGAATTAGCTCCCATTTCCAATAAAAAAAAACCAAAACAAACCATGGTCAAGAGTCAAGGTATTCTGCATGAAAAACTTGGACGTTGCCATTAATGGGGAAGCAATTTTTAGCTTAAATTTCTGAAGATGAGGTAAATCACCAATTCTAACCTTGAAGTTCATGCAGCTGTGAAACTCGCAGAGCAAGAACCTCAGCCAGCAGCGGAGGGAACCAGCTCTCCACTTTCCAATTCAGAGAGGTTAAATTCGCAATTACTTCAGTGGTCATCTGCTTAAGCAGGTTGGTGGTTATGTTGTCATGATCTTCTGAATCAATTTGTATCTTCAAATTGACAGGACATAACTGTGCCTGGAAGGCAAACTGCCCTTCTCAATAAACGCCAACACACAGGGCTTGAAAGTGCAGGAAATGCAGCATCCAGACTTTGCCCCATTTTAAAGCATAGCAGAGCACAGGAGATGATCCCTTTCTAATCCTAAACAGTAACACTGAGAAAACACACCTCCATAATCCAACAGTGAATGGAGAAGGTAAACTTGAATACTAGTTTCTTATATATAAGAAAAGCTGCAGTGAAACCATACAATAGTAAAAGGGGGAAGGCTGCTAAAAATGTTCTATCAGTTTTCCTAATCCCAATCAAACCTATTTATTCCATCAGCAAGCCTTTAATAAGGGTTCGATCTATCCTAAACTATGATGTACAGGGCTACACAGAAGAAGGTAGTCCATCAACAGCAATCTGCTGCCAACTAAGCAGCAAAATGGAAAAAAAGCCTAGTTATTGTCTAAAGTCTCATTACTGTTTGAAAACAGGATCAAAGCACCAGAACGCAAAGCAGAAGTCTTACCTCATGTCACCAAGTTTCCTGCTGATAACAGAACCTACATTGGAAAGGGCTGCTGAAGTCTTCTGTCCTGCCTGGGAAAGGGTTTCTTGGGTCTTCTTATAACTAAATAGAGAAAAACAACATCATAAATTGAACTACTGGGTAGCATCTGAAAGCAAGAAGCACCTCCCCCCTTTTGAAAAAGGAACCCATATTAAAGGAGAAAAGCCAGGTTAGTGAGCTGCACTGACTCCACTGAAAGACCCCCTTCCAGTCCTGCATATATGCAAAAACTGGAAGTTTTAAGGTGGCAGCAAGCATAGGATTAATTTTTCCATATACTCACTTTACCATTTTCACCATATGTTCTTAAATCTGCCCAACACTTGGGGAAAAAAAACCAACCAGCCCAAATTTCCCATGTGGAAACACCATGGCATCATATCCTATTTGCTCTACAACTATATTTTGGTCTCCTAAAAAAAAGTCTATAAAATTATTCTATAATATGCTTGTAGCCTTGAAGTTATAGCATTTGCTGCAGTGTTAGGTTATAGAGGAAAGAGGCAGGACTAACATCACTGGATAGAAAAAGAAATGGAGGAATCTGTATTACCTCTACAACTTGCAGTTTAGAAATGAATTGGTAGAGGAGTTTCCTATCAGTTACCATTAACCACAATGCATGAGAAGTCTGACAGCTTATATTTGTCAGCTGATTATATTTCAGTTTATACCAGAGCTGGAGAAGACAGACTTGAGAACCTTTGTTTCCTTCAGATGAGACTAATCTCAGGAACAAAGATTCTTTGAGCCACTGTCATTAACTCCAAGCTACTCTACAGTTGGTGATTAAGATCTAGATTTATAGCATTCTTCAAATTCTAAAAAGACGACTCAGGCTGGAAAGCAAGCCATCAGGATAGAGCACCACAGCACCTGGATTCAAGCAATACCAATTACAACGTGTTGGTTTGTTGCAGTTTTCTGGCTTAAGACCACAGCCAAGTATTTCTGAATCAAGAATATACATATACATTATGCAGAACGGGGAAAAACCACATCAGCTTTACCTTCCTTCTTCCTGCTCCTGAAAGAAAATTCCTATAACCTATGCATTTTTCAGACCAATTCCTCTTGAATTCAGTGACTCCAGAATAACCTGAGCGCGCCCCAACAGTAAGGTCTCAACATTGTTTCTCCACAGCACAATCTTTTTCAAGAAGTAGTCATTTAAGGACAAGTCAGGAGTGGACTGGTCAGGATCAGCACTGCTTGCTCTTACACATGCCTTCCTTTCGCAGTAACTGTGTTTTGCCAGGAGCTCTTGGCCAAAGCTGCTTTGGAAGAGGAGGATCTCAATGCCCTTCCGCAGCCAGGCTCCTCCCCACCTGACTAAGTCCCATCATGGGATTTGATTTACAGCTGCCTAACAGAAACATCGAAGAGCTCACACTCACTGAAGTATGTTGTGCTGACTCTGCGTCTGCTTGGCTCTCAGAGATCAGCACTGAGCGCCAGCACAGCGATGAGAGGAAAGGTTTACAGGCTCCAAAGGACACCATCACTTCATACACACACACTGCAAACTCCCAGGTACTATGTCTAGCTTCTGCAGATAAAGGCGAGTTTTTCCAGCTGTTTTTCCCACCCTTGCCAGCAGTATTCTTAAGATAACTGAAGATCTAGCACTCAAAGTGTTGCTTCTTCTGCCTGAATGTGCTCCTTCGTGATGCCAGCACAACTACTTGTGCTGACACAGTGATCTAGATCAAAGAAGTGATCTGGCTGAAATATAAACTTGGAACAAAAAAAAAAAGCAACAGCAGCCAGATCAGATCACCAGTGGCCTAAGGCTGCATCCACAGCTCCCACACACGCTTACACACCTCTGCTGCTGCAGCACAGGAGGCAGAGCCAGGAGAACACAGCCGAGATGAGAAGCTCTTTAACCCAGAACTGCCATCAGACACACATGTGGAGCTGCATCTGTGACAGCCAGGGATCAGGTTATACAATACTTTAATGCAACTTAACTGCATTCAGCCCTGACCTAGAAGGCACAGCTACTCTCCTTGCAAGAGACACAGCCAGGTTTACCATGGCTTTAAATTCACAATCACTCTCTTTCTTAGCGCCAGTACAAAGCACAATAGAATAATCCAAATCTAGGAGTAATAAATACGAGCTCTGATTAATACCTTGCTCTACTAACGGGCAGCTGGCACAAGCAGAAGCTGCAGAAGTGACCTCTGCCCTGCGGTGTTCATCCTCTGAACTCACATGGCACCCCTCTCCTATAAATCCTGATGGGGAAGAGCCAGACCTGTTCCCTCAAATCCTCCTTTATCCATTAATACCAGCTTCCACTCACTTGATTTTATCCAGCAATCACCATTTGTGCTGTCTGGCGAAGTACACAAACCATCCAAGTCATCTTACATCCTGGTTAGAATGAAATGAGCTAGGGACAGACTGGGCTGATTCCTCTGCTTGCAGAGGGCAAGTCTGTAGCCAGGAATGGCAACTACCATGACCAACAGCACCATGAGGTCAGCCCATTCCCAGTTCAGTCAGGATGCTTATCAGTTATAACTCAGAGAAGCTCTGGAACAGGAAAGAGGATGCATTTGCATACCACACACACCCTCCCCCCCCCAAACATATGAATAAAATCTCATTCCTGGATTTCTCAAACTTGGCTCTTCACATTTACTGAGCTTTGGAAAAAAGCAGAAATTCTGTTTGTTTTCTGAAACATTGCTGGAATCTTACCTTTCAAAGCCCCTCACTTCTCCATTTCAATCAACATCTACCTTGCTGACACGAATTGTCACTCTGGTGCCAAAGCAAGCAGGAAAACTAGCATGCCATAGCTATTCAGCCTTAAACACTCTACAAAAGCACACTTCCGCCACATTTCTGGCACTTACTAGGTACAAGGAAACAGATACAAGGAGAAGTTTTCTGTTTTGGCAGGCACACCCAGGGAGGAGCTCTGATTAAACACTGTTGGATTCAGTCACACCACCACCAAGCATAAAAACCAAGGTCACTCTATTTAGCAAGTGGAACAGTGACAATTTACATCTTCTTCATCTAGAAAACATACACAGAGCACTGAAAGCAGACCTGCATACTTGAAAGTTTTTTCTGATACTCCTACTTTTTATCTCTGCTCATCTTTCACCCATCTTATGAAGAAAACCTTCCGTTCACACACGCTGCCTGTAACAAGCCAGCTCAAAGGCCTGAATTTCATAGCCACTCTGAAGAGCAGGAGGAGCTGGCTCACTTAAGACCTGGTTCACCACGATCAGTTCAGGAAACACCACTACCTGCTTGGTCACACTGCATCACTGTAAAGGACTCCCCTATAGACTGTGGGAAAGATGCAGTGAGAAGGACCGAGGCCAGCTTCCGTAATATGCTTCCATAATTTAGGCCATATGAGAATTTAATAAAATCATGGCTAAGAGACCTTCACAGCCAACAACTGGAGTATAACAGCTGGGGGGTTTATGCTGTTTGAGAACATTTGAGGCCACAGCCACCATGGACACTACAGCCCTATTTGTTCTCATCAGGTACCACAGCAAAAAGCAAAGCTGCTCCCTGCAGAGCACGTTGAGGGTAAGAAGAGATCAGTCTGACTACTCCACAGCTCATCAGCTGAAGATTTAACGTGTGGTGCACAGGTCTCAGCTACTCAGTGGCTTCAGCCAGTTCCCTCTGAGAACAGACAGGCATTTGAAGAGCATTGCTTGGACCAAAATGACATAATTGAAGTACTGAGGAGAGGAAAAGCTCCCTCTCACAGAAAAAGATGTTTATTGGGTTAAAAAAGTGAAAGCTAGAAGTGAGAAATGTTTAAATAGGCCTAGATAAAGCAGAGAACTGTGAGAAGAGGTGCAGAACATTAGTGACAGCAGACTGTCATGGAAGCATTTGCTAACGCTGAAGGTTAAAACACTCACGCTTCTGATTGAGTTAATTTTTCATTCCAGTCCTCCAGTGTGCTGCTGGCTGAAAGATATCTACAAACACAACGGAGGTTAGATACAGCACCAAGATTCACTACAGATGCTTCTTTTGACACTTTCCACATAATTAGCATCTCTTCACAGTTACAGTATCATAGGTTTTATTTCTCTAACAATAGCTTCCCCCCTTCTCTGTTACAGCCAGAAGGAAAAGAGCTGTTGTTTGAGAGGGGGAAGACACAAAGCCTTGGGTTCTTCTTTCTTATTTAAGCATGTTCAAACACTGAGCAAAAAGAAATAAAGCCTGCAGTTTAGAAGGTGTCAAGAATTGACAGACTCTGCATCTTCTGTTCCCTTCCTGCATGCTATGTGGCAGCTATATACCAAGAGCACAGGGCAGTGAACTAAACTGAAGGCCAAAAATCTATTGACCATACCCAAAGCTGTGTTTTACCACTATAAAGTGACCAGGACAAACTCTGAAACTTAGTTTCCTTTTCCAATCTTTAGAAATCATGTTTCGCTACATAGAAAACAGTACCTTAGGGATTGTGAGAATTAACACTGCAGGTACAGAACAAATACAAGCACCACAGAAAGCAAACAAGAGGCAGAAGTGCTCAGAGGCGATGTTTCACAGACAGTTCACGTCACCCAGAAGTGTAATTCTCCCCAATTAGATCAGTGCCATCTTGCCTACTGACGAGAAGTTTCCAGCCCACGTTTTCCTCTTAGCTAAATAATCATCTCCTTCAATGTAGCCATAGAAGGGAGAGAATCTTCAGCGCAAAAAACATTTAAGGTCTCCCTTATGCTCAGCTATGCAGCAAGAAATCAAAGCGATTCATGTCTAATATGAATGGACATCTAACATAATTAAAGAATGTATTCTAGAGACAAAAGCAACCAGATGTTTTTAGTCCACATTTGTCACCTGCTCGTATATATTGCAAAGACTAAAATTCATGGCTTTCTAGTATTGACGGGATCACAAAAGGTTCACACACATCAGTGCAGAAGAGCCTCTGTGTGGTGACTTTCAAAATCTAATATCAGTACGTGCTTTTGCACTGCCCCTATTTTCAGCTACAAGTAAACGCCTCCAGGCACCTCCCCTGAGGCCACATAGAAAGGCGATAATAAAACTGATCCCTACCACGCCTGCTGATGAGAAAAGAAATAGTTTCACAGTAAAGATAAGAGGTTCAACTAATAAGACATGCGGTAACTGACCTCCCTACCAATAACCAGTTAAAGGGAAACTGTGGTTGATTTTTTGCATTTTATTTTTTTTTAATAAGATGTGGTCTGGTAACTGATTGGAATTTTTTTTCTGCAATAGCAAGACTACAGGAGAGATGACAGCAGTAGCTTTTACTCATCTCCTCTGCAACTGAGGGATGGTTATAGCTGGAAGCCAGGCATGCTGCTAATAAGAGTCCCGCTTCGCCATGCCTCCAGCTCCCAGCCTGTGAGAACAAGTGGCAGCACAGATCGGGGAACACAGCAAGGAGCAAGGAGGTGTTGCTGGGGAGCCCGAGGCACTCACAAGTCAGACTGTGTCACTTTGTCATTCCACTCTCCAAGTTTCTCAGATGTTCTCACATAACTAGAAACAGAAAGTGTTAATGAATATAACTTCAATATTCATTTCTTAGAAGACAATGACACAGATTTCAGTTACAGCGGAATAACAGAAATCAGGCGAGGGAAGACAAGGAAAAGGGAGAGACTGACCAGCGAGACGAACAGCCCAACAATCCGCTCTGCAGTAGCGCTGTGAGCAACTCTGTTCCACTTAAATTACATGAGACTTTTTAGGCTGAGCAATCTCTCTACAGGCACCGAGAGTCCCTTACATCCAGGCACAACTGCGGGGTCAAACTTACCTCTTGGACTCTTCTTTTGGCACTGCCAAGCACAGCAGTGACCATGCCCTTAACGCCTGCTCAGGAACAGTCAGTCTAATTTCAGATCTTCTTTAGGCAGAAATGACTATGTGTAGTGTGCACTAATATTACAGAATTTTTTCCTAGGAAGTGCAGACTTTTTAATTCAAGCTATACAACTCCAGAAATAGCTTCTGAACTAGCACTATGCAGCAGAGCTTGCACTTCTCTTTGAGCCCAAGTTCAGAAGAAGGTAGCAGCTGCTTATGTCTCAAAGAACAGGCAGAAATGGGCAAACTGAAGTGTTAAGTGGTAATCCACAACCCCAACATCACGGGAAAGAGCATCCAGCAACAATTTATCCACATCACAAACACAAAGCATACATTCATGCTGACAAAAAGACACTGACACATAAGAGCAATGAAATGAATAGTTTTAAGTGCCTTTTACTCTATATGCCCATAAGAGCAAAAGCCTAAAGCCACTTGGATGAGCCCTGGAATATGCTGTTGAGAAACAATTAATATAGAGTCATATTTAAATGTGAAACATGCAACACAAGTGACACTTACGCATTGGAGACTTGGACATCATGCCAGCTTTTAGACAGGTTTTGCTTTAACCCATCCAAGGGAGTCAAACCTAGCTTCCTCTTCAGCTCTCCACAGTGCCTCTCTTTAGCAGCCAGAACTTGCCTGAGGGTACCAATTTCTTCTTCAACCTTAGAGAGATATAGAGGTTTGTCTTAAAGCACAGTTCAGCAAGATTCCAAAAATTAGGCTAACTTTCTACCTCCCTCAACACTAGTAAGATTTCATTAACGTGAATTTAAAGAATTGGTAGGAATGACAGGTACACATAGAACGATCAACTCAAGATGAAGGCGCTGGAACAGGATGCCTACAGCTCAGACTTCAATAGGGGAAACATCCATACAAGTCACTGTACTGGCAACTTAATGGCACCAAGATTAACATTTCTAGCATTGTAATTTCGACAGTAGATAAAAATCAGTTGACAAATCTTATTAACTAAGGTTTCCATCTTATTATTCTTTTACTCTGATGTCATCAAAGTGAAGAGTTTTTCCTCAGAGATCTTTCTTTCAAGATTTTCAAAGCATTCTTGAGTCGTTTGCAGGCAGAAAGGGTTCATTTCTACTTCAACTGTGGCTCACCAAGCTCTGCCTGACCATCCAAAGCAGCAAAATCCTCCCTTGCTCGAACTTGTGAGTTGAAGAGTCACCACGAGACTCTCAAATGAAAGGACTAAGAAAAACAGCTGCAATTATTTTCAGCAACGTTTCATAGAATGGTTTGGATTGGAAGGGACCTTAGAGATTATCTAGTTCCAACCCCCCTGCCAAGGGCAGGGACACCTCCCACTAGAGCAGGTTTCAGACTGAAAGCATAAACTGACCTTTAAACCCCCAAAGGTACCCAAAATTTAGTATATTACGTTATAAACTCTCAGCTCTTCGAAAGCATGTAAGCACCAAAAATAGTTGCCTATAAAGTGTAATAAGTACTTAAGAGGTAGAAACAGAAAACATGTTAAATACTCCATTGTTTCAGCTTCCTAAGGAAAAACAAATTTCTCTTGCATGCCACTTGCTAAAGTGTTTTATCGCTTCAAATGGAGCTAAAAGCTTAGATTAAGCTCACAGCATCAAAAGCCACTTATTTCCTTAGAGCTATAATTTAAGTCATTCTGGGAAAGAGCAGGCAACATACCAACTACAGTGTTTGAAGTACCTGCCAGCTTTGTGCATTTGAACAATTAGCTGAGAGATCCAAAGGTAACATCACTGCAAAATTAAAAAAAAAAAAAAAAGCCACACCAAAAAACCAAGTCCTCCTCCTGTGGCTCCTGTTTGTTCCTCCCCAGTGGAACACAACTGCAGCCGCTGACAAACACCATTACCTTGGCAAGCTCAGACCTCAACTCCTCCTCTTCAGCGAGAGTCAGCCCCTCGGGTGCAGCGGTCCTGGCCGAAGCCGCATTATCCACAGGAACATCTGTCATGGCATCCGACAGCAGACCTTTGTTGGGAGAGTTAAGGTTGATATCTGTCACAGACAAGGAGCAGAGGGCAGACAGAATAAGCAGCCAGCAAGCGAAGCAATTTATGCAAACCTGGGCAGCCTGACGGGAAAAGTGAAGGCAGGGGCTTCACAGAGAGAGGAAGAGAAACCTCCAGCGGGGTTTCCTCCACGAGCACCTCTCAGAAGTGACACAAGCACCGCGCTGCCCGTCCAAAATAGCTCCTCTGCCCGACGCCACGCAACAGAATACCCGCAGGGCCCACACCAACCCGGGGGGAAGAGGGGAGGCGAGCACTAGGGTGTGGGGGGGAAGCCGGGGACGAGCTGCCAACGTCCCCCACAGGGCCCTGGAGCGGCAGAGGGGCCCATCTCTCCACCCCCCGGGGGCCGCCTCTCCCCTCACGGCAGCCGCCCTCCCCGTCTCCCCGGGGGCCGGCTCCCCCCCTCACGGCAGTCCCATGGGCCGGCTCCCCCCCTCAAGGGTCGCCTCTCCCCTCACGGCCGGCAGCCCCCCCCACCTCCTCAAGGTGCCTCCCCCCTCACGGCAGCCCCCCTCAAGGCCCGTCTCCTCCCTTCAGGGCCGCCCCCCGCCTCAAGGCCCATCTCGTTCCCAGGTGCTCCCCCCCTATCCCCGCCACAAGGCGGCCGGAGGCGAAAGCCATCCCCGGGAGCCGGACGCAACATATATCCTCCCCCCTCCCGCCGCCGCCCTTACCCTGGCTGGCGCTCTCCATGACGGCGCCCGGGACCCGTCCAGCCGCCACCGAAGAAGAAGCCACCACCGCCCCCCCGGTGACGCAATCAGCGCCGCGCCGCACCGCCCACTTCCGGGGAGGGTCGCGGAGAGATTACGTCACCCGCCGCGTCTCCACGGCGACGGCGCCACGTCCCCCCCCTTCTTTTCCCTTCCCCGCCGGAAAGGGCGGGGGGTGACGTCACGACGGCGGGGGTGACGTCACGGCGCGGGCGGTGCCAGCGGTGCGGTGCCGGCGGGCGGAGGGAAGGGGGCAGCAGCGGCACGGGCCGGCCGGGCCCTGGCACCCGGGGCGGAGGGGGACGGGGGGACGCTGCGGTGCCGGGGCCGCTGCGGAGCCGGGGCCGGCGGCCTTCTCCCGCCCAGCTCGTTAATTAACCCAGCTAATGAACCCCGCTGCCCACCCTGCAGGGCTCGGGGCCGCCGGGTGCGCCTGAGGGTGGCCGTGGTGCCCCCAGGCCCCCCCTCCGCAGGTTCACAGAATGACATGGGGTTGGAAGGGACCTCTGGAGATTATCTCCTCCAGCCCCCTGCCAGAGCAGGGCCACCCACAGCAGGTCCCACAGGAACGTGTCCAGGCGGGTTTGAATGTCTCCAGAGAAGGAGACTCCACCACCTCTCTGGGCAGC
>JAOQGH010000005.1:4255764-4281139 GCA_025769975.1 Gallinago jamesoni
AAAAGACCCAAGTCCCTCAGCCTTTCCTCATCAGAGAGATGCTCCAGGCCCCTCATCATCTCTGTAGCCCTCTGCTGGACCCTCTCCAGCAGTTCCCTGTCCTTGAACTGGGGAGCCCAGAACTGGACACAGGACTCCAGCTGGAGCCTCCCCAGGACGGAGTAGAGGGGCAGGATGACCTCCCTCCACTTGCTGGTCACACTCTTCCTGATGCCCCCCAGGATGCCATTGGCCTTCTTGGCCCCAAGGGCAAATTGTCGGCTCATGGGCATCCTGTTGTCCACCAGGACTCCCAGGTCTTTCTCCTCAGAGCTGCTCTCCAGTAGGTCAGCCCCCAACCTGTCCTGCTCCATGGGGTTATTTCTTCCCAGGTGCACCACCCAACACTTGCCTTTGTTGAAGTTCATCAGGTTCCTCTCTGCCCAGCTCTCCAGATGTCACTGGATGGCAGCACAGCCCTCCGGCGTGTCAGCCACCTCTCCCACTTCTGTGTCCCCACCAAACTTTGCTGAGGGTACACTCCATCCCCTCAGCAAAGTCATTGATGAATATATTGAAGAGGACCCCATCCCTTGCTGCAGCTGGCACATCTGGGAGCCCTGTCCCGCTTCCAGATGTGCCTCAAAAATGCAGGTTTCCAGGAGGTGCCACCTACAGCAGGCAAAGGGGGAAGCGATGGTGGCAGAGGGGGGTTTTGTGTGTGTCTCCCCCCACCCACTGCCCGCCCGAAGGCCTCGGCCCCCCACCTCCAACCTGCCCGTGGTCCTGCAGGGGCTGGGAGGGCAGCGGGAGCCCAAACTCCCCGGCGGCGCAGCCTCCATTTCTGCTTCGGCTTTGAGAAAGGGCGTCAGGGCGAGGGGGAAGCTCTGCTGCCATTACATTTCAACCCCTCCTCCCTGAAACCCCCCCCCTCGGCTGGAGTCTGGCTCCCTGCTATTTTCATTTCCTGGAGCCTTTTCCACGCAGTCCCTTCGCGTGTCCCGGGGTGAGGCGTGAAAAAGGAAGCGAATATAAATGGGGAAATGGGCACGGATTCTTCAGAGCCCTTTCCAAGAACCCGCCCGAGCAGAGGGGTCGCATTTAGCGCCCGCCGACACCCCTGGAAATGCCCCTTCTGAGCATCGGCGCCCCCCACCCCTGCATGTCTGCTTCTCCTCGAGAGGACGGGGAGCATTTTAACCGCTCAGCTTTTTATTTTAGGGGGATTTTGGTGAGGGGGGGGATTACTGTGAAGCCTGAAGCCTCAGTCTCAGGTCTCATTCTGAAGCTGGGCTCAGTGGAAACCCAGGGAGTGGCCGTGAATGCTGAGCCCGTGTGAAAAATCTGGATTTTTCCAGGCTTAGCCGAGCCCGGTTTCCTGAAAATCTGGCCCTGAGAGGTGGCTGCAGCGGGAGGAGCCGGGAGGGCTGTGGCTCAGCAGGGAGCTGCGGTGGCTTCTGCCAGCTCTGCCAGGCGTGAGACCCCGCTGCCAAGTCCAGCCTCGCCGACCGGCCAAGGATCGGGCTGCGCCGCCGAGGGACGCGGGGAATCGCCCTCCAAAGACCCGCCAGCGGCTAATTCCCCTCTACCTTCAAGCGCTGGCTTTTAATTAAATGGCTCATGCTGCCAACTTAATTATTCCTCATCCCAAGCCCTTGAAGGGTGTCGGGAAGGGGGGAAGAGCGACCCCGCATTTGGGGAGGGGAAAGGGGAAAAAAAAAAAAGAAGAATCTCAAAATCTTCTTTTTGGAGGATCATTGCTTTTGTTTGAAACCGCTGCGGCTCCACCGGGGCTGGGCAGAAATTTGGGGGCAAAATGTCTGCAGAGGCGTTTGCTCACCCTGGCAGCTTCACGCCCTCCATGTTCCCCCCCCCCTGGAGTTCCCCTTTTGCTGCTGTTGGGCTTTTCACTCGGTTGGGGCTTTTTTTTTTTTATTATTTTTTTTTTTTTTGCCGTTTGCTGGCAAACGCTGAAATGTCAGGCCTGGGGCCGGTTCCCTTCGCTGATCCCCTTCCAGCCATGCGGAGGCGGAGGGGAGGGAAGGGGCCAGCTTCCACAGGGGGGGGGGGGGAGGGACGACATCTCCGTCAGGAGAGGAGCAGCATCTCCCTGTGCCCGGGCATTGCTCCGGGTCTCTGGAAAGCACATGTTCCCCGGGCAGCGCTTTGTTTCCCAGCCCAACTTGCAAATCCCGGCTGTTTCCCAGCAAAACGAGGAATTGTGTGAATGGCCATGCTGACGGGAAGCGGCACCCGTGGGCGTCCCTGGCCACCGCGGGTCCCAGGATGGGGATGCTCCCGGGTGAGCACGGACATTTCCCGGCCACCGGCTCCCCACGTCCACGGGCTGGGGCAGGCACACCGCAGCTCCATGGCTTCTCTTGGAAGCTGACACGATCTGGGCTCCATGCCCCTTTTAAAGCAAGCCCTGACCTAGATTTCCCTGCCCGCTGCAAAGTCGGCTGGGCTCTGCTCTCCCCGTCGCTCCTCCCCACCATTGGAAAGGGCCCAGCAGAGCAGTCTCGGCTCCTGCTCGTTAAGCCAGTGGCCATTAGCCCCGTCGGGAGCGAGTCTGCACTGGCCGATAGAGCCCTATCGGGTTTTGCCCTGCTGAGCGCGATTCCCAGGCGCTAACGGAGCATCCCCCGTGCAGGAGGGGTGGCCGGTGGGGCTATCTCTGTGCCCAGATGCAGCGGTGATGGCCCATGGGCAGCCCTCAGCCCTGCCTGCTCCCCCCACAGCACTGCCCCCCTGTCCCCGCTGAGCCCCCCGGGATGTCCCACCCCTCGGCCCCATCAGGGCACCAGTGCCTGGGCACAGCATCGCCTGGGGGTGCAGTAAGGAGGGGGCATGGCTGGATGGCCTCCTGTGGAGTGTGGATGCAGTGTGACCATGCTCTCTGTCTGTCCATCTGTCTGTCTGTTTGGGCATCCATGTGTCTGTCCATTTGTCCATCCGTCCATCCATCCATCCCTTCATCCATCTGTCCATCCATTCATCTGTCCATCCATTCCTGCATCCATCCATCCGTCCCTCCATCCATCTACCCCTCCATCCTTCCATTCATCCATCCATCTGTCTATCTATCCCTCCATCCATCCCTCCATCCATCTCTCCATCTATTTGTCCATCCATCTGTCCATCCCTCTATCTGTTCCTGTGTCCATCTGCCTGCCCATCCATCCATCCATCCATCCATCCATCCATCCATCCATCCATCCATCCATCCATCCCTGTGTCTGTCTGCCTGCCCATCCATCTGTCCATGCAAATGGATGTGCCAAAACACACTCTGAAGAGCAAAAAGCAGCATTAAAAAATGGTGTGTGCACCAGCCCCCCTCCTCCTTTGCGGAGTCAGGATGCTCAGGACACGAAGGTGGCAGTCAGGAGCATCGGGGGGGGGTCCCCTGCAAGCATCACTCCCCAGGCATCACCCCGGGGGCTGCCCAACCCTCTTGTGCACCCCAAAAAAAATCCCTTTTAGACTTCAGGTGAGATGGATCCTCTTTCCCCATCCCCTGGGCGGGAGCGGGGGGCGCAGGGCGGTGTTGGTGTTCCTCCTTCCCCATCCGCCACCGGTCCCTGCGTGCTGTGGGGCATTGCCCACCCGCAGCAGCCGCCCGCCCGGTGCTGCCTTCCGCTTTTCTCCAAACCCAAAATAACCCCCGGGGCCGTGGTGGGGGGGATGCCAGGGGTGACGCTTCCTCTTTCTGAGCCACCATCGCCACCACTGGGGACTCTCAAGTGGGGCTGAACCGAGGGGACGTGGGCGCAGCTGCTGGGGCTGGAGGACAGACGTCAGGCGTGGGGCCCATCCGACCCACGGGATTCCCAGCTCATGGTCTGGACCAACCCAACACCCCCCACATTCCCATCTCCCTGCTGGTGCGGATGGTTTGGTTTGGGCACACGGACCTTGTGGCTCTGTCCCATGGAGTGGCCAGGGGTGCGTTGGAGTCCTGGTATCCCCAGGGGGTCTCCACCTCAAGTGGAAAGCCCCGTGTGCCCACAGGCTGCCCGAGGGCATCCCGCTCTGGTCCCGCTCTTCCCCAGAAAGCTTTGGTGACTCCAGCTGGGCTTTCCCCACCTGGAACTGGAGCTTTCCCCTGCTCCCACCCCAAATGCCCTTGGGATCCTGGCTGGGGCAGGTTGGACTCCTCTGCATGGCCGACCAGCCTCCTCCCACTTTGGGGCCACTTTTGGACCCCATCGTTGCACCCCTCCACCTGGAAACGGGTTCCCTTAGTTTCTGCTTCATTATCCTGGCTCGTTTGGCTGCTCTCAGCTCTGAAGCAGCTCCTGGGGCTACCTGAGCACACCGTGCTAGCCACCAGCACTGCGTCCCCGGCCGTGGGGTTTCTCTCTGGTCCCCACCTTGTCACCTCTTGAACCGGCTTACGCCACTCGTTTCCACCCTCGTCACTGGGAATTCCCCCAGCAGGGTTTGGGGTGAAGTTGCTCATTTCTGCAGTCACAGGAGGGAGCTGCCAGCGCTGTGGGGCAGAAGGGATCTCCCCACTCCGGCCCCATGGCAGCACCCTGCTACCCACGAGCCCCATCCCCATGGCCAAGATCCCCCCCTGGGAAATGCAGGGGGACGTGGGGGGACACGGGGGAAAGCCTTTCGTCCCAGGGCTTCCCATGCACTCCCAGAATGACACTGGGAGCATGTAGACTCATGGGGGGATATCCATTCACGGGGACGGGGGACATGTGCAGCTCAAGGACCAAACGGGTGATGGAGCCACGTCCCATCCCCGGGACCTTGAGCTCCACGGCTCGGCTGGGACACACAGGGTGCTTCCCGGGGCACACAGGGTGCAAGAGCTGCGCTGCTGCCACCGCAGCTGTGACCCGCTCTGGGCATCAGCGTGGGACATCCTTGCTGGCACCTGGGACACTTGGGAGCTGGGGGAAGGATCCAACCCTCCCTCGTGCTCTTGTCCGGAAACGGGCTGGGCAAAAATCCTTCTCCTCCCGGCTCCTGCCTGATTTTCCCTCGCCCTGCCCAGGGCTGCTCGGGGACCTGCTTCCCACCCCGCTAACCTCGCCCTGGGATCCATCCGGCACCATCTGCCGCTTGGAAAAAAAAAAAAACCTGCTTTTTAAGCTGCTCTAATCCCCGAATCCTATCTGCCTCCCGCAGTCGGCGTGAGCCGCCGGCAACGAGCATCCCCCCCGGCTCCCGCAGCCCATGCTCCCCGGCAGCCCGCGGCCACGCTCCCTGGGGTTCTCCCAGCTTTTCCCTGCCCGTGGTGCGGGGGCTGGTTGGGTGCTGGAAAACTGCTGGGGCTGCGGGAAAACGCCTTCTCTCCCCCCTTGGAGAGAAGAGGGAAGAAAAGCAATAAATGATGCCCTATGCTTCTGCTTCCCTGCCCTCCTCTCTGCCCCGGGGAGCAGGGCGAGCTCTGCGCCATGGCAGGGGGATGGATGTGGCCCAGGATTGGGAGGCTCAGAGGGGTGAGACCCCCCCCCTCGGGGACCAGGAAACCCTAGGGGCAGCTGGCAGGAGAAGAAAGGGAGCGAGGGGTCGGGGAGAAGAGATGGGGGGGGGACGGGGGACGGACACGGATGAGCCAGCAGCAAAATAGCTAAATGCGGGAGCAGACGGACCCCCCCAGCTCAGGAAGTTGGGGCTGGAGGATCGGGGGGCAGGGGGGGTGTCTCCCCCCGGCTCTCCCTGCTGAGGAAGCACAGGGGAGAGCTTCCCAGAGGATGTGGGGGGAGAGGAAGCGCTGGAGACAGCTGCACAACATCTGGCAGCGAGGCCCCCCCCGGGACCCTAAGGCAGCCAAGCATGGCGGGGGGGGGGCGAGCCACCACGATGCTTCCTGCCACCCCTCTGACTCCAGATGTGCCCCCTGCTTCCCCCCCTGGTTTGTGGCCCCCTGACCCTAGCCCCCTGCACCCCGACCCCAGCCCCCTGCACCCCCACCCCTCCGTCTCCTCCGGGATGTGCCCAACACCTGCTCCCAGTTCAATCCCAGTTTTCTGGCGCTCCCAGGACCCTGTGGTCCCCACAACACCCAGGGGACACATGACCCCATCACCTCTGGCATCCCCATCCTTTGATGGCCTTCCCAGCTCCCGTGGGTTGGGCTGGAGGGGTGGAGGGGGGGGAGGGAGGGTGGACAGTGAGTTTGTGTCCCTAAATAGGGTTTGTTCCCCTCCGTGACACTGTGGTGCCATTGCCCAGTGGCAGGCGAGGCATGGGGACCCAGCAGAGGGGGGCAGAGGGTACAGGATCACCCCATCCCAGCCAAAAATTCCCACCCAATTCCTCCTGCCCCAAATCCTCCTGGATGCAGATACCCCCCCCTGCCCCCCCAACAAGCAGGGAGCTGCCCGTCGCCTGGCCCCAGTAAATAGCCGGGTAAGGTTGAAAAGCAAGACAGGATTAGCCGCGGGCAGGGAAAATAGCCTCTCTCCTCAAAAATAGCTTCCTGGGATTAAAAATAGCCAGAGGTCCCAAAGCCATTGCTGCGGGGGGACGCAGGCACCAGCTGGGCTGGGCTCCCTGCTCCCGCGCTGGGGGACAATTAGGGGCATTATGGGGAGCTTAGGGCTCTTTGGAGCCATCTGGCCAGGGACAGAGCCCCTCGGTGCCGTTCCCCACCGCAGGATCAGGCCCACTCTGGGGGATCTGGGTGGGGATGGTCCCCAAACCCTGGTTATCCCCTTTCCCAGGGAATGTCCCCAGGGATGCTCTGGGCTGTCCCAGGGCACAGAGCTGGGTTTTCCCCGGGGGCAGGATCGGGTCCAGCGGGGTGCAAGCTCTGGTGAAGCCCAGCCTGGAGCTTTGCTGGTGTCCCACGGCACCGGGGCTGCCCCACTCCCGGTGCTGGAATTCCCCAGCCTGGGGTGATGCTGGGACACAGCCAACCCTCCCCCCCTCCTCTCCTGGCCAGTCCCAGGGGGTTTCTGCCTTGCGTTGCACCCTGCAAACTCCCACCCCTCTCCCAGGACCTCAGGCAGGGCTGCTTGACCCCAAGAGCTCAGGCTGAGCTGGAGCAAAACGATTCCCCCTTCCCCCTGCTCAGGCAGGAGACTCCCAGGCAGCCCCCAGCCAGGAGCCACATGGGGCTTCTATCCCTGGGCATCTGCCGGCTGCCTCGGGGATGCCCCTGGGAATGGGGGGGACACTGGCAGGACATGTCCCCCTTCCTCCTAGCACAGAGGGTGTCAAACAGCCCTTCTTGCTGGCTGCCCTGGCTGCACCATGCCACTGCTCCCCAAGCTGAAGGAAAATGGCATCAAAGGTGGCTGGAGGCAGTCGGGCTGGGAATGTGGAGCTCAGGCACGGGCTGAGCCCCGGGTGCCAGCAGCGACAGCCATGCCATGGTGTGTGCTGAGGCAAAGCCACCAGCACTGGCAGGGAGGTGGCCACCAGCATCACCACCACCCTGGGCACCGAAAGCAAAGGTGGTCTCGGCACCAAGGGGTGAGGACCAAAAGCCACCAGCAAGTGCCGCGTCCCCGGCACAGCCAGCCCCGGGAGTGGGAGCGGGAGCTGGGTTTGACATTTTCACCTCCACCTCCTGTTTTCTGCTCTCCTCCCACCCGGCGCTTGGAAACAGCTCCTTTTTCTCTCCCTGCTTTTCTTCCCGCATTTCCGCTGGCCGAGGGCTTTGTGCAGCGGCTCCCGGTGGGAAAAGGAGAGCAGAGACCTCCTCCCGCTCAGACGGGAGGGCTGGGGGGGTAGGGGCAGGCAGAGGTCCTGCGGGAGAAAAGATTTTAGCCAGAGCCTTGCAAAAAAATAAATCCCCAGCTCCCGGAGTCGCAGGAAATTGCAAGTTGCCCAGTTTGTGTTGCCACGGCCAGAAGGATATTTGTGGGGTGGGAGTGGGGACAGTTGGCAAGGGACAGTGGCATCCCGGTCTTGAGTGGGGACAGCCACCCTTGGGGAGTGGCAAGGGCAGGGGGGGAGCCTTTGTGCCCCCCAAGTTAATTGCCAGTTCCATCGCTCCCCAGCCCCCCTCTGCCCCCACCGGGCATTAGGCAGCTGATCCCTCTCGCAGCCTCCCTAAGGCACTTACAGGGGTTAAAAACAGCAACTGGCCCAGCCCTGACCCCAGGGGACCCTCCAACCCCTCCCCAGGTCCCTGGGGTGCTGGCCTTGCCCTGGTTCAGGGTGGGCACTGTGGCCACCCCCTCCGTGGGTCCTCCCCATGCCGGGGCGGGGGGGGGGGATCATGGGTGTTATCTCCTGGCACCCCACCCCCTCCCAGCTGGGCCGGTGGGGGCAGATATGGGGTGACCCACCTGCATCACCTCCTCCCTGCCCGCCTGCGAGGGGGGGGGGGGGGGCGAGGTGATGGGGGAACGTTAATAAAGGGTGCCGGGCTGGGGGACCGTGGCGGGGGCTTCTCTCTGCTGCTGTGGCGGGGGGGTAGGGGGTCTCCCAGCACCCAGCCGCTGCCCCCCTGCCGGTGCCTTCCCCCAAATCCTGCCCGAAGGCAGGGAGATGAAAGCGGGGTCCAGGCTGCCCTGCCTGCCCGCATCCTTCCCCGCACATTCCTCTCCCTCCTGCATCTCCCCGGGGGTGCCCGTCCCCGCTCAGCGCCGCGGCGGCCCCGGGCTGGAGGAGACCTTGGCGTTTTCCCCTCTGTTAAAAATAGCATGAGATTTATTTTCTGGCAGCATGGAAAGCCCCCGGGGCGGGCGAGAGGAAGCAGCCGGGCTGGGGCAGGCCGGGGCGGTGAGGGGTGGGGGGGTGAGGGGGGTGGGAGGGGGGGGGGAGAGAGCGTAAAGGGCAGGAAATAACCCCCGGCAGCGGCGGCCCTGGCGAGGGGAAAATGCTCAGATGCAAACAGTGTGCGGTTAATGTGGAAACTCCCAGGGCAGCGGTGACAGCCGACCCTGCGCATCCTGCGCTCCGGCCACGCTGCCTCCTCCTGCTCCCCGTGGCAGGGCTCCGGACCCCCCCCCCGGCTACCCCTTCCTCCCCCCCCCCACTCCTCCCAGCACTCTCACCCCTCTGCACAAGTTCCTGGGTTCGCCCTGACTCCGACCCCACATCCTCCCACCCTCCCTGGCACCCGTTTTCCCCCGCTTCGTTATACAGAGGGGAGGTGGGATGCTGTGGGAGACTCTGGAATGCTGTGGGGGACTGTGGGATGCTGTGGGAGATCCCAGGATGCTGTGGGAGACCCCAGGATGGTGTGGGAGACTGTGAGAATCTTTGGGAGACCCTGGGATTCTGTGGGAGACTGTGGGATGCCGTGGGAGACTGTGGGATGCCGTGGGACATCCCGGGATGCTGTGGGAGACCCCAGGATGCTGTGGGAGACTCTGGAATGCTGTGGGGGACTGTGGGATGCTGTGGAAGACTCTGGGATGCTGTGGGAGACCCCAGGATGCTGTAGGAGACCCTGGGATGCTCTTGGGGACTCTGGGATGCTGTGGGAGACCCCAGGATGCTGGCAGCTGGCTGGCGGGGAAGGCCAAGGAGGGTCCTGTCTGAAAGAGCATTTCACATCCCACCACCCCCTTCCCCGTCTCCCTTGGGTCCAGCCCAAGTTGTCCTTGTCCCCCTGCCAAAACCGAGCAGGGCCGTTCCCAGAGGAGACCCAGCAGCTGCCTGCGTATAAACCCCCGGAGCTCTGTGCTTGCCTCCTCTTCCTGGGAGTTCGTCCCTGGGGGGCTCACCCATGGGCTCCCACCCACCCTCTGAGGATGCTCGGAGTGTCTCTGCCCTCACCCACCCCCCACTGTCCCCTGCCTAAAGCCGGGGGGGGGGCCAGGGCTGACCCTGCTCCTGACCGCTGTTTCCCACGCTGCCAGGCAGAGCATCCTGCCCTTCCCCTGCCCGCACACACCTTCCCCTGGGAGCACAGGACCCCCAGTTCCCCCCGGTTCCCCCCAGTTCCCTCCGATCACTTGTCCCTCGGGATGCCCTCTTCATACCACTGCCCCCCGTGACCTCCCTCTGCTTCCCGGGGGGCCGGTCCCTATTTCCTGGGGACATTTTGGTTCTTTTCCCCTTTCCCCAGCCCATTCCTTATCGGCCTCACTATTATTTCCTCCCTGTCCACCCACCTGCTTATTTTAGCTTCTTCTTCCTTCCTCTCAGCTGCTTTTGGAGCAGAATCCAGCCACGGCAGCCCCTCCAGTAGCCCCCCCCCACCCCGACCACGCCAACCCCCCCCCTCCCCTGCCCTCCTGTGTCCTCCTGCCCCTCCATCCCCAGTGTCCCCTCGACACCCCGACTGCAGCCTGGTGCTGGGTGCTGGGTTTGGGCACCCGTGGGGTGCCAGCCCATGCTGCCCGTGGGCACAGCTCCCTGCCTGCCCTCTGGCTGGGCGCGGAGCCTCTATTTAAGGCAGGATCCTGCCATCGCTCCTTGGCAAATTGAAGCCTGCGGCTGCTCTTTCATGCTCCTTGGCTGGCCGGTTCCTCTCCTCCCTGCCTGAGCTGCTCGCCCGGGTTGCCTGGCCTCTGCCTGAACCCTGCCTGCAGGCTCTGGCTGCCTGTGCTCCCCCCTGCCTCCCCCAGCCCACGCCAGCACCCCGAGCGCTCCCCCACGCAAACCCGCTTCGTAGATGGAAGCATCTTCCATCAGGGAAGACGGCCAGGTCACATCCCCCCTGCCTGCATCCCCCACGCCCTGCCTGCATCCTGCCTGCGCCCCCACACCCTGCCTGCATCCCTGGGGGGGTGGGTTTCTCCCCCAGCCGACCTTCAGCGCCTAAGTCACATTTCCAACGCAAGGTTGAGATGCTCCATCACAGGAGGCTGTGAAGGAGGGGTTGGCAGATGCCATCGGTCAGCACTGACCCTGCCACGGTCCCCCCCTCCCCTCGGCCCCTTTCCCCTGGCTCCCCCCGACACTGGGCTGAGCTCCCAGCAGCCGCTCTCCCCATTCCCAGTGCGTTTTGGAGCGGGGGGGCTGGCGGGAAGGGCTCCCAGCGTGGTGCTGCCAGCAGAGCCGGGAGATGCCGGCAGCTCATTATTTATTTAAAGCAGCATCTTTGCGGGATGTGCCTGTCCTGCAGGGAGGGATCCGGCTGCCGGAGAGAGCCACCAGCCACCCCCACCGGGGATTTTCTCCCTCCCACTCCCCCCAGGCTGGGTAATGGGAGGACTTTAGCCCCCTTTGCAGCCAGTTCTCCCCCTGCCCTGCACAGCAGGATGGGGAGGGGGAGGGACATGCCTCCCAGCACCTCTGCTGTCACCCCGACCCAGTGAGCTGGGTTTGGCCTTGCCACCGGTGTGGCTCAGTCCCTCGGTGGTGACAGGGATGTGTGGCTCGGGCGCTGTTTCCAAGGTAACCCTGGATGAGCACGGCCTCCGCATCCCTCCGTGCCCCTGCATCCCTCCGTGCCCCTGCATCCCTCTGTGCCCCCGCATGCTGAGGAGCCCCCCCAGGGCCTCGCTGCTTTGGGGCTTGGTGGGGGCAGTGGTGGCTCCAGCTGGGGACTAGGACAGGGACAGAAATGGGGACAGAGAGTGTATTGACCGCAGGGAGGAGGGATGGGGAAGGGGAGAGGTGGGGACATCCCTCCCCGTTCCCAGCACAGCCATCCCTTGGGCACGGGTGTGTTCAACCCATCCCTGAGACAGGACCTAGGGGACCTCAGGGATCAGGTCAGGGTGTTCCTGTCCTCCCTCCCGGAGCACCTCCCAGGGAGAAAACCAGAAATAGGAGCTGTGGTTCCCCACCCAACTGTGGGCTCATGGCCAGGGTCACGGGTGGGAGCACGCCCCGAGTCCCAGGGGGACACCCTGGCTGAAGTCCATCCCTGAGCATCCCTTGTCCGTGCAGGATGGGTTAAGTAGGCAGTGCTGGGGGTGTGGAGGCTCCAGGGCGATCCCATCCTGCGGAGGTGGGGGACAGGGTGAGAGGGAGACCCGTGGGAGGGTCTGCCTTATGTTTAACAAACCTTCCAGGGTGGGCAGCTGGGGCCAGAGCAGATGGGGATGCTCCAGCGGGGATGCAGATCTTGGTAGGGGTGGGATGCTCCTAAAGGGAACCAGAGCCGTGGAGGGGATGCTGGACTCTTCTCTGCTGCACTGGGGGACCCAGGGGGGGCCATGGGGAGAGTGGGAGCCTGGCTCCCCAACCCTGACCGCAAGGAGGGGGAGCAGCTCTGCTGCCAGGATGCTGCCAGCCCGCCCTGGGCACCGTTTCCATCGCAGCCCGCCCTTCTCCATCTGCTCTCGCCGGCTCCTCAGGGCCCTCCTGCGCACAGGGCCACCGACAGCAGCTATTTCTTATTACAATACGTTCCGCTCCATCGCCCCCAAGATCTGCATCCTTGGGACCTGTGTGACTAGGAATTCGATTCCTCCCCGCTAATGAGTTTATGCCAGTAAAGGGCTTTGAAGATGTAAAGCTCCGTATAGGAGCTGAGCATCATTTTTGTTATTGATTTCACTGCCCAGCCCCTGAGACACTGCTGGAGGATGCCTACCTTTGGGTAAAGCCTCTCGAGTCCTTGGGGAGACAGCGGGGAGGGATGTAACCCTGGCTCGGAGCAGAGAAGGAGAAATCCCTTCTGCGCAGACACACATCTCCTCAACGCGTTCAGGTCTGTACCCTCCAAGAGCAAACACCCTGCGCTCAGCTTGCAGGAGAGCAAACCTCTCCTTGTGATGGAGAAAGTGTTCTTTGGCAAAACCCCACCTCAGGGGGCAGGGGAGGTGACCTGGGTCCTCCCTGGCTACTAACAAACAAAGATTTCATCGCTGAAAATAACGAACGGCTAATAACTCTGTCCACCACCAAGTGAAGATGAGAGAAAATTGCTCCAAGTTTATTATGCTTGGCAAATTCCCCCCTTCAGTAAATAATTTCCATACCATAACAAGGACCCTTTTATTAATTGAATTAATTTATTCTTAGCCTTTTTTTTTTTAAAGACTTCAGATGTTTCTTTTCCTTAGGAAAGGGTAAACAGCCTCGTGCCCCATACCACTCGCTGGGCATCCGTAGGAGATGATGCCACACGGGACTAGTCCACCTGTGGGGTGAAACTGAGATGGAGTCAGACCCAAAGGGAGCTGGAGGGGGTGAGGCTGTGGGGGGATGAGGTGGAAATAACCCCTGTCCCCAACTGGTGCTGAGCTCTGCCCTGATCACCCCAACTGTGTCTGAACTGGCGGATGCAGGGACTGAGATCAGAAATGTTCTCTCGGCTGAGATCTTTGCTGGCCCCAACAGCCCTTGATTTTACAGGGCATTTTGCTGGTTCTCTTTCAAGGAAATTGGGCAGCAGCGACATGGGGGGATTGATGGGGCTGGAGACAAACCCTCTACATGTCCCCAAGCCCAGCAGAGCCACAGGCAGCAGCAGTGCCCAGCCCTGGATGTGCCACGTTGGAGAGGTTCTGGGGACAGAGCTCTGGAGGGGATGGAGAGGGGCTGTGGCAGGGCTGTGGCATCCTCATCCCACTGAGGGCACAGGGTTGCAGGGAGGGATCTGCAGGGATCTTCAGGACAACAGGATATGGGCATGAACTTGTACAGAGAAAGTTCCTTCTAGACAGGAGGAGGAACTTCTTCACTTTGAGGGTGGCAGAGCCCTGGAAGAGGCTGCTCAGAGAGGTGGTGGAGTCTCTGTCTCTGGAGACATTCCAAACCCACCTGGACACGTTCCTGTGGGAACTGCTGTGGGTGGCCCTGCTCTGGCAGGGGGTTGGAGAAGATGATCCCCAGAGGTGCCTTCCAACTCCGTGTGATTCTGTGATCCTGCGAGGTGACAGGGCCAAGGTCATGTCTCCTGGGTGGGATGGGATGCCAAGGGGCTCTGCTGGTTCTGGAGCATCATTCACACAGCAGGATGAGTCCAGCTGCAGGAGAGCCTGCAGCAGGGTGGACCCCACCAGCATCTGGAAGCCCAAAGTGGCCCAATGGCATCCCACCACCCTGCCCCAGTCTCAGCCAGCCTGGCAAGCTGAGCTCAGGGGGTCCTGGCCCTGCAGAGGACCCTGAGCCATGAAGGACCCGGAGCAGCCAAGGTCAGGGTGGAGCCATGGGTTTGGAACTGGCCCCTCCGCCGGGAACCACAGGAAGGGCGGCCGGAGCCTTTTGTTGGCCTCGACTGGCGGCAGCCACACGGAGGTCCTTGACAGGCTCCGCACAGCCCTGTCCCCAAACACCCTCCTTGGGGACCGGCCGAGCTGGGATCTGCCCCTGTTCCAGAGCGAGCAAACGTCCCAGCTGATCCTCGGATGCTCCGCAGACCCCCCGGGCTTTGGGGGCCCCGGGGAGGATTTTCTGCACCGGCCAAGGGCACTGCTACCCCTTGGCCCGGAGCTCTTCCAGCCATGGGATTTTTGGGAAACGCCTGCCCAGTTCCCCGCTGCAGGGGCCACCCACGGTCATTTCCCGCGGTGGGAGCAGCCGTGGGTGCGGGTCGGGGAAACGCTGTGCCGGGAGAAATCACCGGGAACCGCGTGGCCGAAGGCTACGGTAGAATCAACCCCGGCTAATTATCGGAGAGGGAAGGAAGTGGGGAGGGAGATGCTGTGCCGGGGCCGGAGGGTGTGGGGAGAGGAACCGTGCTGCTCCCAGCTCCGCCACTGACTCACCAGCAGCCCTGGGAAAGCCACCTCGCTCCATAATCACGACAGATCAGACACCGATAACGCCCTTTCGGCAATGGCACGGACTGACCAGAGTGATCCTGGGGCACAAACCTGCCGTTTGCTCCCCAAATAAACCAGGGGAGCACGCCTGGATTTTCCCCAGCAGGATCTGACCCGCGGCTCAGCATCCCTCCCCACCGGGTACTGCCCTGGGGACGCTTCGGTGGCCCCAGGGGCTGCTGAAGGGGACAGTGAGTGTGGTGAGGCTGTGCCTGCAACTTGGCATCAGGAAACGACTGAGAAATGCAAGTTTAAAGAAAAATAAAATAAAATAGAGAAACCGAGCAGAGCCCCACTTTTGGTTCCTGTTTTGGGGTCTCCAGCCCCGCAGCCAGCTGGTGCCCGAGGGGTTCGGTGCAGTGCAAGCAGCAAATGTCACCTCGGCGCTGGGGATGTGGCTCCTAGTGTGCAACGTTCTCCGAAACGGGGGGAGTGGGGGGTGCCTGGGGCTCGCTCAGTGTTCGGGGGATTTTCGGTGGAGTTCCCGTGGGTCCTTTCTCACGGGTCGCTCCCGCTGTGGGCAGAGCCGCTAGCTGCAGGCGGCAGAGAGACAGAGGGTGCCTGGGGCAGGAGCAGCAGTGTGTCACCAGAGGCACTTGGGCACATCAAGGCTGAGTTTTGGGGGTGGCAGGGGCAGGCAGGGACCTCAGCCAGCCCCCCGTGGGGCCAGCATCCTCCCAGGAGTGATGGTGGGGGGGCGGGCACTGACCCATTTATCAAGGTCACGGCTGTGGGCAGCGCAAAGCAGAGGCGATGTGACTATTTCGGTGAGCTGAGGGAACTTCACTGGCCTGATTCCCATAAATAAAACATGCAGGGAACAGCCCCTGCTCTGTCCTATTAATTCTGGACCCCAGGGGCCAGGCTCTGCGTGCATCCAGCAGCTCGGCGTCGCCTGCTCCGCTCCCCTCTCCAGAGCCTGGCTGGGCTCAGAAAGGGTCCAAAGCCCCTGGTTTCCATGAAATGCAGCGTGCGAGTGCTTTGAGGGCACTTTATGGAAAATTCATTTGTTTTCCGAGACGGTGAGCCAGCCGGGAAGGATGCTGGTGTGTGGGAGGGGTCAGGGAGCAGAGGACGTCCCCGGCTCGCTGCAGCCCCCAGCCCCGCTCCCTGGTTCCAATGAGCTGAAGCCATTTCTACCTGCCCTTTCCCATCTCCTGGGAATCCGGGTGCTGGTGCCCCCTCCCCAGCATCCCTCTGCCCCTGGCGCTCCAGAAGCAGATGAGCTTTCATCGCCTGGTTCCTCTAGCCCTTCACTGAAGGCATTAGCAGAACAAGGGAGTTTAATTATCTGGGTTTTCTTCTAGGAGAGCATGAACCTGTCTCTCTGTTGAATTTATCAATTGCCGCTAGATTTTATCTCTTGCTTTTCAATTTGCTTGTGATGGCATTTTCTGCACCGGGGGCACCGTGTCAGCAGCTCCCCTCCCTGCACGGTACGGACACAGAAAATGATCTCGCTCTTCCCTCTGCAACGTCGGGTCCCGGGCGCTTCCTCTGACCCCCCCACCCCAGCATCCCCCCCACCCCACTGGTGCTCACGTTGGATTCACACCTATTCACCACTGTGGCCATGCCCACCCAGCACAGCCGGGGCACTCCTCTCACCTCGGGGCTCTGCTAATATCCATGGCCCCACCAGTCATACCCAGAGATGAAGGGCCCCCATTTTCAAGTGACTCAGACTCACCCTTCCTTCCTCAGGAAAACCTGTGATCAGATAAAGCCATCAAACTATCTGGCAAGAATAAACAAGCTCACGTCTGCACGGATGCAGGCTATACCCCTTCTCACCCCTCGCAGAAAGAGGAGGCAACGTGTCTGCTGCCTTAACCCTGTCCTCAGGAGAGATGCCTCCAGCCCTGGGAGGAGAAGCGGGGTTTCCTCGCGCGTGTGCGAGGCTGGGAGCTGCTTTCCCCATCTAACTGCCCTGGCTGGAGGGTGGGAGAGCCAAATCCCAGCCGGCACCGGCACCGGTGCAGCATCTCTCCATCCTCCCTCGTGCCACTGAGCTGTGTCCGTGCTGCACCAGCACTAAATACATGGAGAAAGCAAAGGTGGCCGTGAGGGCGAACAGAGGAGGAGCAGAGGGGGCTGCACGCCTGGAGGAGGAAGAGGGAAGGGAAGAAAACGTTTAAAAAAAAAAAAAAAAAGATGATCTGCAACCACCACCAGATGGGCAGCTGCCCCCGCGAAGGTGCCGCGCCGGCAGGCGGAGGGGCTGGCGAGGAAAAGAGCAAAGGAAGGTGTGAAGATTTCCCTGCAGATTAAATCAAAACCACACAGTGTCTGCTGCTCGCTAACCCGAGCCTGGGCAGGGAAAACAGGGGGGGTTTGGGGGTTGCTTGCACCCCCCAAGGGTCCCAGTTGGGCAGTGGTGGAACATCCCCAGCTCCCCAAGGGTCTCACCTGTGGGATGCCTGGGGGGGTCCAGACTGGGGGTGTTTCCCCCCCTACCTGGGGGTTTGTGTGACCCTGCAGGGACCGGGAGCCCATATCTGCTGGGGCAGCTCTGCTCCCTGCACCCAAAAACCCCCCGGAGGCTGGAGGTGAAGGAGCACAGTGAAAAGATGCGGCTGCAGGCACCAGGGGAGGCTACACCTTCCCAGCTCCAGCTCTGCCTTCTCCAGGAAAAGCAAGGGTGGATTGGGATCAGACCGAGGGGTGCAGAAGGGAGGCACTCCAGGGGTGCTGGAACCAGTGCCGGGTCCAGCAGTCGAGGGCAGGAATTGAAGCCCAGGTTTGGTGCAGCAATGCTGGGAGTGGATAATGCCTTACAGGGAACAGACTCCCAGAGGAGCGATAAGAACCAGTGGGTTGGGTTTAGGAAAGCTGAGAAGAGAGCACAGACATTTTTGAAGGGGTTTGGAACAACTAAATCCAGGGAAAAAAAAAATAAAGAAGGCATCTGTCTTCTTCAGGCTCATCCCTGCACCATTCCCCACCCCGGAGCAGGGGCTCTCCCAGGTTTTGGGGGCAGCAGCGTTTCTCCCTCTGCCCGGGAGCATCCCCAAACCTGGGTGCAGGTGCTGGCCCCACCAGCACACCTCTGTCTGGGACGGGCTTCAGGGATCACCCAGACAGTCATTGTTGTCCCATCTGATGGCTGAAATCGGGTCAGACAGGGTGGCCGAGCAAGAGGGGGCTGAACACACTCGAGGGATGAAGGCCAACAGAGCCCAGGATAAATTCATCACTGCTGGTGCCTTGATGACAGAGTCAGGCCCTGGGGGACACAGAGCCCTGTCTTCCCCAAACCCCCCGCACCCTTCTGGACAGATATCCCCCTGCCCTCATCCCTGGGGTGGTGCTGAGCTCTCCAAGAGAGCCAGGAGAAGAGGAAACATCTTCCCGAGGGCTGCTGGCTCCAGGAGAGATTTTCCGCAGCCTGTTTGCCGTGTGCTGCCGGAGCCAGCCCAGCTCAGGTGCTGGATCTCCCTGGCTGTAATTTCATCCCTGGGCTCCTGTCACGGCTCCAGCCCGAGGGAAGTGACCGGGGCGCAGGTCTGAGCCCCGGCCCGGAGCTGCATCCGCCCGGCATTTCCAGCCCAGCCTTATCTGGCAGCTCCCCCCGTGACTCCCCATTTTCCTCCTCTCCCCTCCTTTCCCCACCCTCGCACCCGGCAGCGCTTCCTGCAGCAGGGCCAGGGCTGGGGGCTGCGGGGCGCCCGGCGGGACCCCTCCCTGCCAACCCCGGCTCTGCCCAGATAGGAAATCCTGCAGGAGCAGAGGCCTGGGAACCGCGGCTGAGCTTTTCCCGGGGCTGGGAAGCACCGGGATTTCGGCTGCAGGTCACATCAGCAGCCAGGCTGCTCTGGGCAGGGGTGAACCATGAGAAAGCTGGGAGTGGAGAGTTGAGACCACCATAACTTGCCCGTGGCAGACATCCATCACCTATACATGTGTGCCATTTACACCAACAAGAGGGGTTTTTGGCAGAATCATAGAATCATAAGGCAGTTTGGGTTGGAAGGCACCTTTAAAGATCATCTAGTCCAACCCCCTGCAATGAGCAGAGATGTCTTCTACTTGATCAGGTTATCCAACCTGATCTTGAATGTTTCCAGGGAAGGGGCATCTACCACGTCTCTGGGCAACCTGGGCCAGGGTCTCTCCACCCTCACAGCAAAGAATTTCTTCCTGAGATCTCATCTCAGTCTCCCCTCTTTCAGTTTAAAACCGTTCCCCCTAATCCTATGGCTCCCTTCCCTGATGAAGAGTCCCTCGCCAGCTTTTCTGGAGCCCCTTTAGGGACTGGAAGGGGCTCTAAGGTCTCCCCAGAGCCTTCTCTTCTCCAGGCTCTGGAGAAGAAGCTCAACTCTCTCAGCCTGTCCTCACAGCAGAGGGGCTCCAGCCCTCCCAGCATCTTCGAGACTTCTTCTGGACTCTCTCCGGGTTCACTTTATGCACTTAAATGAGCACCTTTCCTGTTGGAAAGGGCGGGAGGGGAAGGTGACCATGGGCATCACAGCAGGAAGATGGTGCCCACTGCGATGTGACCCCAACAGCTCCTGGGTCTGTAGAACCAGGCATCGCCAGCACCGCTGCCCCCGGTGATGCTAAATGCTATTAACTGCCTTTGAATAGCTTCTAATATAAACTAATTTATCGACAGCCTCATCACTCCTCATGACAAGCAATTTAATATAAATTCAAATCTTGTGCAAAATGCCTCTTATTTACTTAAGAGCATTTCGTGCACGTTTTGCCAGGGTCCTCCTAATTCTTCTTGTTAGTGGTTTAGAATGGGGAGCGATCCCAGAGATCCGCCGCTGCCCCCAGCGCAGCCCAGCTCCAGGCGCTGCCCCACCCGGGACCCCAAAATTTGGGCTGTCTGAGCAAATTCAGGACACTGGGGGTAAAACCAAAAGGAAGCATCAGAGCAGGAGCGAAATGAAGACGAGGTCTCCATCCCTCCTGAGCCGAGGTGGGGACAGAGGTGGGGTTAATCCACCCAGAAAGGGCCAGGCTGTGCCCGCTGGAGTGTCAGCCCAAACCCGGCATAAATGAGAGCAAAACTTGCCTTATTTAACCCAGCCAAACCTCAAATGTGGCCTGGCTCGTTAGGCAAACTACCAATTGCATGACTAAACCCCAAACCATACTTCCCAGACTTCAGTAGTTATATATATATATTTTAACTGTTGCTTCTGCCTCTTGCCAGCGCAGCTCCATCACACACACTATTTATACAGACTGCATGAGACAAAGGGCCGGCGTGCAGCCCTGCAATTTCCTTGGGGTTCTGAAGAAAACAAAATCTTTGCAAACAGGGGGATTTATTTCAGCTAAATCTCTCTTAAATGCCGAGTAGCAGGCTGTAGCAAAAAGGCTGGAGCTTAACCAAGAGCCAAATCAGACCTTGAAGGATGCTGGCACTATGGGATTGTGTCTATTTGTGTCTACTGAAAAGAGAAGAGGGGTTGCCCGTTTCTAAAGGGGCCGGTGTGAGTCCCTGGGTAACGGCCAGGGACGGTTGCAGGTGTGGAGGATGGTGGTACTGGAGGAGGAAGGATCAGAATTTATTCTAAATGTGCCAACGTTGTGCTGCTCTGGTCTCAGAAAGAAGCCCGGCCAAGGCACTGCTTCTTTCCAGACGTACAAAGGAGAACATCAGGGAAGAGCTGCAAAAGGAGAAGATCTGTTTAAAGAGTGATATCCAAAAGGCCAAGCGGTGAGCTGCTCCAGAGCTGTCTCCTTCTCTGGAGACATTCAAAACCCACCTGGACACGATCCTGTGCAACCTGTTCTAGGTGGACTTGCTTTGGCAGGGGGGTTGGACTAGATGATCTCCAGAGGTCCCTTCCAACCCCATGTGATTCTGTGTTCCTGTGCAAGGAGGAAACGTGTGAGAGGGATGAAGTACTACGGTGTAAAATACAGCAGAAAGCAACCCTGAGAAGAGCCCAAGCTCAAGAGAAGGAAAGCAGAGACCGTTTGTAGCAGGGGAAGGACAATGTCAGTGTAACACAGCGATCTGCTTGAGCCTGGAGCAGCACCAAAATGATCAGCAGCTTCTGGGTGGGAACTGAAGGGTCCCCAGGTCTGCTGGAGGATCCCAATGGGGTCTGCAGAACCAGGGCCACCCCAGGGAGGAGAGCAGGTGAGAGATGGGACAGAGCAGCCTGGAGAAGGTCTGGGGACAGAGCTCGCTGTTGCCCCCCCTTACACACAGTCCTGCACCCCCCAGCAGGACTTCCATCCCCACCATCATCCTCAGCCTTGGAGGAACCTGAGTGAACACCCCAGGGCTGAGCTCAGCCGGGCCACGAGGGGCTGGGAGTGGGGGCCAACTTTGGCAGCCCGGAGACTTCTCCACTCGAGAGGCTTTGAAAGGGAATGTATTTTTGGAGCATTAAAGATCAACTGTTTCTGGCTGCGGCCAATCCCTTTCAAGAGCAGCACCAAAGGAGGTCAGTGGGATGCGGCTGGTCAAATATTTTGTACATGAACATCATCTCTCACCCCCTCAAGTATTTACAGACCTGAGAGTATTTCCTGCTGTTCCCCCCCCTTCCCCCCCCCCCCCCGCCCCGTTGAGTATTTGGTGTCTCTGCTTTCTCCAGCAGGACGGTGCGGTGCGTCTCGGTGAGGAGGGAAGACACAAAGGACCACCCCAGAGCTGCCCTTCAGTACAGAAAATAAAAACTCAAGCAGCACAATGTGTTTAGTCCCACAAATGGCAACGGATTTACCCGGCAGTGCACAATAATGAGAAAAAATATGTAGGGGGCTGGGGAGATGGGGTGGAAAGAGGGAGTTTTATTCTCAAGGGTTGGTTTTTTTTTTTGCAATCTTCATTCACCATATTTAGTAGGCTTGTGTCTTGCCCTTGCTAGCTCATGGAGAATTCCCCCAAGTGTTTACTCCCACAACCTAGCAAATGCCTCAATACACATCATGGAAAAAATACAATCGACATCTTCACTCCCACTAGAGAAGGAATTCTAACTGGCCCGGCATGGACCGGGAGTATGCGCCTGCGAGAGAGACAAATACTGCTTCATTAGCTCGGCTCAGATGTGGTTTACTCCTCAAATGACCTGGTCAGGGCTGCACCACCTCCCTCCCTTCCTTCACCTAAAGAACTGCCTGACCTTTGATCAGAGCAGAAGGGACAGGAATGTGGGTCCCTTAACCCTTTCCTCCGACATCAGCGAGCTGCTCTCAGTGGGGCTGACAAAGCTGGTGGTCGGAAGGATCCCTGAAGGGTTTTCAGGGATCCCGAGCTGCCGTGAGGGGTAGGAGCAGAGCCCTGCAAAAGGGCTTTCTTCCCACTGTAGTTAGGGAAGAAGAGGCGTTGGTGATGGAGATCCGTGTATGGAATGTGGAAACAAAAGGGGGACCACTGCGAGCAAAGCTGATGGATCAGAGATCACTCAGGAAGAGGTTTTTTTGCACCTCTATTTCAGAGTACAAGGCTTTTGTAAGGGGGAAAAAACAGAGTAATTAGGCCACTCGGGTTTTTTCAACGTGTTTCCGAACTGACCACATCACAAGGACATGCAAGAAATCATTTTAATTTATCAAATGCAAAATCTCCTACAACTGAGATAAGTATAAGGTAGAGCAGAGCTGAAGAGAGGAGATGGAATGAGAATGCTTCGGGTGGTTTTGCAAACGGGAGGTGGTTTGAAGGCAGTGACCCGGGCAGCTTTCCTCTATCGCTGTTCCCTGGTCCTGTCCCACCTTACCCGGGCAGCGGGGACAGCAAGGAGGGTGCGTGCAAGGGCTGGCTTATTAGCACCGGTACAGTCTCTCAGATTGTCTAGTGAGCCATCATGGAGGTGCAGGGATGCAGAGCAGCCTTAATTTGCACAGCCAGTGATGATGGTTGGCCACCAAGCATTGGCAAGGGGCTTCAGCTTGGCTGTGCCGGTGGCTGGGGTGCGTTCCCTTGCTCTTCGTAAAGAAAGGGATGGGACGATTCCAAACTCTCTTGTGCCATGGGAATATCCCTTTTACCTGTCTCCCTGGTGGCTAAAACCTGCCAGCAGTTTGAACAAAGTCCTCCCCTCTGGCCACCTCTGCCTTGCTGACATCTGTGACATGGTGGCATGCAAAGGGCGCCAGCTCGGGCTGGAAACACGCGGTCGTGTCCCTGACATTTCTCCGAAGAGGTGCATCCTGGCACTCTTAACCTCTCCTTTGCACATCTTTCCACTTTGCACCCCCAAACCCACACAAACTACCCTGATTTTCCCTCCAGCTCATCTTTTTTTCCTGTTCTCTTCTTTTTTCCACATACCTTCTTTCCTTCTTTATGAGGAGAAACCAACCGTCTTCTAAGGGCAGGCTGAACAATCGCAGCATTTACCTAAAACACAAACTTCTAATTAAAGGAGGGGGGAGTGTGATTGGCAAAAAGAATATTAAACCTTTTGAAGCCTCCTGAAATCCTTTGTGCAGAACGGCTTTGGGAAACTCGGCCTGCCGCTGCCCTCCCCCTCTCGGAGCGCGGTCCCCAGGGCAGTGCCCAGGCTGCAGCTGCTGCTGCTCTGGGGGAGTCAGCCCAGCCTGACACACAAATAAATACCACAGAAATAAATACTTTTTTTTTTCCCCAACAAAGACCTGAGGAAGAAACCCTAGTTAGGAGGAGAGGAAGGGAACGTACGTGCTGAACCCAAGGAGCTTTGGGATAACAGGGGGAGCTGGGTCTCAAACACGGAGGAGTGGGGAAAGGCAGGACTGCTTATAGCTGCTACCAGGTATAATATAGATTTTATGCAAAATAGATATATTTGCATAAAGATATAGCTCCATTTTCAATCAGCCCCTCTAACCTTCCAAAAAAGAAAGGTTTAAAGCACAGAAGGATTTAACACCTGCAGGCGCAGCGGGGATACGCTTCACGTGAAAACCGGCTTGAGCATTTAGGGTAGAAAAGGGATTTTGGCTGTTTGGTTCTGGTGCGCTGCCCTCACAGGTGACGGGGACTGGGAAACGCGCGTCCGACGGGGCGAACACACGGGATGGCGGGTGGCAGCAGGAAACCCCGCCTGGTGACGATCGAGTGTTGCTCGAGCCTAAGAAATTGTGTCCTGTGTTGCATTAACAGCCAACTTCTGCAAAGTCTTCATTTGCATTTTAATGGAGCTCTTTCTAGGAAGGTGCTGCTCGGACTCTGTTGCAATATAAAATAAAGAGGCAATTAAAAACATGCCGGAGTTAAAAGATATTTCATTTTCATTAATCAGGTTCATTCATCGTCTTTTCAAAATTAAAGGTAGTTAGGGTATGTAGGAGGAAATGGGGGGGGGGGAGGGAGGAGGAAAACACATGACAGAACATCTGTTTATTTAAATTAGAGATTAAAAAGTGGAAAATACACTTCTTTTTTTTTTGTGAGGGGACGTCCAGGAGATCAAAAGCACCTTGTAGAAATGGATTTGAATAAAGAGTAGGCTTAAAAGCAACCCTGAGGTTTCGACAGTAGGTCTGCCTACTTGAAAGCCAGAGATGAAAAAAAATATATGGGACAAAGGAAAGGAAACAACGGAGGAAATTTTTAAACCTTAGGCACGCAATTACCCAGGCAATTACTGTGATTACACACCTAGGTCAGTTAACTATGCAAACAACCAGCCAACGCCAGTTACTCCTATGTCTGTTTCCCCAATTTGGGGCACAATCATAGTACGCAAATGTTGATAAACAGTTTGCAAATGTTTTTATCTGCCGGACCAGCTCCTGCTCTTACAATCCAGCAACCGCACAGATTGCAGGAAGGGTTCCCTTCCTCGCCACAGCCATCGTAGGCTTCCTCCGTGCTCCAGACCTATCCTGTCCTGTTAAGCTCTGTTCTTTGAAATATAGGGCAGTTTCTGTCAGATCCTTCAGCGCGACAGTCGAAAGGGCAAAATCCTGCCCTTTGTTGCAACAAGAGGTTTTTCATCCCCGGATCTGAGGGAGGACGAGTGACTCTGATCTCCATTTCGCGCTGGCACAACCTCATTCTCCAGACCTCCAGCCACGCTCTCCGGCCATTAAGCCAGGCCAGTGCCCTGCTGCCTGGGCAAGTCAAGGGGCTCTGAAGTCTGCAGGGCCGCAGAGCTTTCATTTTTTTTTTCAGTAGGCTGTGTAAAATTATTTCTTAAGAACAGAAAAGTGTATTTTTTTTCCCCCTGCAAGGTGCCGAGGAGGCTGCAGCACGGCCCAGGCAGCAGCCCAGCCCCTCCGGGAGCACGGGGAGCCCTCCCCGTCCTTCATCCCGGCTGCTCCTCCACCTGGCCCGCCGGTGGCTCCCGGGGAGGCCTCGGTGGGCCTGAGGGGGTGCGCCCCGATGGAGAGAGACGGCCGGCCCCAGCGACGCGCCCCTTCCTCGGGCTGGGCGCACCTGCGGTGGCGACACAGCAGGGACCCCTCTGTGGGCGAGGGGCGGCGAGGAGCGGCGGCGGGTGAGCACCGGGAGCGCTACCGGGGTCCGCCCGCCTCAGCCCTGTCACCGCGCCGTCCCGTCGTGCCCCGCGCGGGCGAGCCCGGGCGCGCGCCCCCGCCCTCCCTCACTTCCGGTGTCCGGCAGTGGCAGAGCCGCCGGCGGCGCCCCCGCTCCCCAGGCGCAAGGAGACGGGGGGGGGAAGGAGAGAGGAGGGGGCGGAGTTAAGGGGGCGGTGCTTACGGAGGCCCGTGCCCGCCGCTGCCCAATCAGCTGGCCGCTCGTGGGGAGGAGTGGGCGGGGCAAGTGCCGGCACGCGCCGGGTGGCACCGCCCTCCTCCCCCCTCCCCCCCGCCCGCCGCGGGCTCGCGCCCCGCGCGCCCGAGGGAGCGGCGGGAGCGCGCCCGGGCAGCCCCCCCCACTGCCC
>JAOQGH010000005.1:4281700-4341284 GCA_025769975.1 Gallinago jamesoni
GCCAACCCCCCCCCCCCCCCCTCCTCTCCCCCCCCCCCCGTAACCTCCAAAAGGGGAATTTTCCAGCTGGTAATTTCTGCTGCGTCAACACCCAGCTCAAGGGAGAGGAGAAGAGACAAGGGGGCATTTTAACAGCAGCTCCACTTGCGAATAGCCAAGCCTCAATCCCGGCTCCAGCATTAAAACCCTTTCCGCCCCCTAAAAACCAGCATCCGTGCAAGTTGGACCAAGAGTTTGTCAGGAGTGTGGTTCAAAACTGCTTGGAAAAAGGGATGAGGTAATAATACTGGTGAAGCATGTTGTATTTCTCTCTTTCTGCCTGTCTCTCTCTTTCTCTTTCTCCCTCTCCTTCCCTCTCCTCTTCTCTCTCTTTTTTTTTTTTTTTTTTTTTTTTTTAAAGCCAGGCCTGTTTTGGGTTATTGTCTCCCCCTAAAGCCAGACATAGATCGCCTGGCCTTGCCTCCATTTTAATTGCAGGCTGAAATGGGGGAAGTGACCCTCTTTTTTTTCTTAAAAAAAATAAATAAAAATCATAACCTAATGAACAAACGAGAAAAAAAAACCTTGAGAAAATAATGCTGTTCCTTTTTGGGGGGGCATGTAGGTGATTTTTCATAAGGCTGTAACAAGTGCAAAAGTGGCTGTAAATGTTTTCTGTCATGCTGGGAAACTAGTGAGGTGTCCTCCCCCCTCCCCAGAAGAAAGTGCTTGTAAAATTTGGCCGAGGGGAGAAGGAGAGGTGCTGCGAAAGGTGCTGGTAGGAGAAGGGGTTGTGCTGCCGGATTGCCTTTGTGTCTCTGTAAATAGACATGTCAGTTCCCCAAAGTAATACAAGTAGTGTCTGATAACTCAATCCCAGATGACAAATAGAGAATGGAGCAGATTTTCAGGACTGTAATAGTGGGAGGATTTCTCTTTTGAAACGGAGGAGAGAGAAAAAAAAATGCTGGTACCTCCTGAGGAGGTTCTTCACCGGCGCGTTATTGTGAAGCTGAGCGTTCGGATGAAATCCAGAGATATAAACCGATATTTATTTATTTTTACACCTGACAGGGGAAATATAAACAAAGGAGAGTTTAACAGCTCTTTAATGAATTCCTCATGCTTTTTATTTTGCAATCTCAATGATTCATTTGGCAAGCCTTACAGGACCGGATTATTATCAGCATTGTTTAAAGCCATGCTAATTAGGAGATGTGTTTTGCAAACAGTGGTGTTGTAGACACCTGTACCAAAGTTCTTGCGTGCATTTTAATTGCATCACTGGTATCATTTTTAGCATTTAGTCACTGTAATACAGATCTAGGTCTCAGTTCTTGAACTCGATCAAGTATTTATTACGAGTGTGGGTTCTCTGTGTACATAGAGCAGCTCTGCTACTAACACATTAAATGTATTTTCTCAAAAAGGGGAGGGAGTATTTTTTCTCTTCTATTTTTTTTTCTTTGAGTTTTAAAAGGAAAAACTAAATTATCCAAGAAGAGTGAGGAAAATGTAATTCTGGGGAAGAAGCTTGCTGTGGCTGGATAGCTCTTCCACTTTTATCATTACCTTGCTTAAACATTGTATGTTTTTGTAGCATCTTCTAATTGGAAATAAAATTTGACTTTCCCTTTCTAAATTCTGTCTAGCTTCTCTTGCTGTTTCTCAAGTTTTATATTTTGAAATCCTTAGTGATGGAAAAAAAATGGGTGGAGTGTATTATTAGTCACAATATTTTCAACATGTGGTGAGGAATTACCGCTTTAAGGTGTTTTTTGGGAACTGACAAGAACTGGGCAGAGGAGCCTGCCCCACGGGCTGTAGGGAGAGCTACAGGCAGTATTTAGGGGAGCTCCCAAACATACCTTTCTGAAAAATATTCCGTGGTTTGGTGCGCTACTGGGATAACTGACTGAAACAGAAAACTCATCTTTTGTTTTTGATGCAGCCTGTCCAGGAGGGGGAAACTCACTCACAGCGAAACTTCTCTCACAGTTGTTTCCATAGGCTGTATGTGAGCTTTGGTGTAATTGAGTCAATTTTAGTGCGGTACCAAAAAATGGGGGATTCTAATAACTCTTAACGTTAGATGTTTATTCATATGCTTTAAATGCTGCTTCATTCTAGGGTGTGTAGCCTTTGAAAACATGACCTGTACACAGGGTTCTTGGAGACTGAAGAAAATGGGCCACTTTCTCCCCGTGGTCTTTGTTTTCTGGGACAGTTGTACAACAGTGGATATGTTCTTCGCAAGAGGATTTTTTTTTTTTTTTATTACTGGAAGTGGTTAGAGGAAAACCAGTTTAGCTGTTCCCCCTCCCCAGCAGTCCTTCAAAAGGAAAAATGCCTCATGTCTGAAAGATTTGCTCTTAATACTCCTGCTTTTCCTCCGGTAATGTGTTGTGTTGCTGTGAGGTTGAACATATTCTTTTTGTCTTTGCTGTCCACTTGTGTGGATTTTTTTTTTGTGTGTTTGGTTTTAGATCTGTGTTTTTGAAGTTTCTAAGCAAAGTTTCCTGTCCTCCCAGCAGCGCGGCAGCAGGCTAACACCCAATCCAAACTGCTGTTGCTTGCTTTCAGAGCAGAATTATTTCATAAACAGCTCAACCTTTCCCAGGACACTTTTTTCCCTTAATGTTCTTGCTGGTTTTACTGGCTGCGCCAGAGGACTGTGTAACCCTCTCTGGGCTCCCCCTAAATTGGTAAAAAGCATTTACAGGGGTTTTTCCTTGCTCCTGTGTGCTTAGTTTAATGGGCAAACAAAAGCTCAAAGAGAGGGCTTAGTTTAAGCTTTGAAGAGCTACCTGCAGTTGTAATGGTGATCCCACACGTCCGTTATAATTCCCAGGAGCTGGCACTTCATGTCCAGTCCTGGCTGCGAGCGTTGCCCTAGAAAATTCTGACACTTTGCACAAAGGCTTTAAGACTATGTTTATATTTTCCTTCTGGTTTGAATATTTTTAAGTGCGTAGCTTACCTGTGTTTTATGTGTGTGATATTTGAAACTTAAAATGTATTAGTAGTGAAAGCGGGCGTGCTGTGGGGCTGTCTGTAGATAGTAGGGGTCATGTTAGGCGAGAGCACAAGGACCTACCACGGCCGTGAGATAGAGGGAGGTATTTGGTCTGCGTGAAGTACCGAGATCCTGCTCCTCACCCAAGGGTCTCCAGGAGCATTTTTATGCCATTTTGGTCAAGTACAATGACAGTCAGGACTCCGCTATTAAAAGTTGTTGCTTCAAAAACTTCATTTTAATCCTTCTTGAGGGCTTTTTGTTTCCCTAGGTGATACCTTTGTGTTACAGCCCCCTTAAATACAAGCTCCGTTAGTTGGTTTTCTCCATTCCCTCTAGATCTTTAGTCCTTTAGGCAGGAGGAGGAAAAAAAAAGCGTGGATTGCCTGTTGCAGGATTTCTTTCACTTTAGAGGTAAGAGGAGAGAATCTTGACTTCCCTAAATGATTCAATAGTTTTGTTTCGTGGTGCCTTGTTGTATTTGGAAGCATGACGATGTGTGGATTGCAGGGGTAGCTGCCTGGGATTCAGTTCCCATCCCGTAGCTGTTGGTTGAACATGCTGGTGGCGTAACTGCTTTTCCCCTTCTGCGAAACAAGGGTGCCAGGGTTTACTCAGCTCTTCCAAAACATTTTCTAATATGCTGATGAAAAATGATCATTGTGCTAAAAGCGCTTATTCTTCATAAGTGCAAACTGGTGTAGAGTCCTCGCTAAATTTCCTATGAGAAGTGGTGGAGCTCAGAGGCTCGTGGGTGGGGTTTTCTGCCCCTTACTGAGTTAGCTCTGGCGCAGTTATTTTCTGAACGGTTGCTTTAACTTGCTTTCCCACCCATATATTTAAGAACCACCACTTTGTGTTTTGACTGTGTGGAATAGCTTCCCTGTGCTTCCCGGGCAGGGTGAGATCCTTGACAGTAATTCTAATGAGATGGAAATGCGTTCAGGCTGTGCCGGTGTTCTGTTGCGTGTAGGTAAGGGTGGACGTGTGCATTGGAACAGCCTCGCGAGGAGCGGTGGCTTTGCTGAAGTGTAACAAGTAGATGTTGAGTTAGAGCTGAAACTCACCTTTTCGCCTTACTTTTGGGGGATGTGGCTCTCTTTATTCCACCCCACACAGTGGTGATCCCTCCATCCTGGTACCCCACTCGGGGAGAAAAATGTCTGGCTGATGTTGGAAGCTGCCCAGCGTTTGCTTTATAGTAAAACTGAGTTGGGGTCTCCTGTAGTGGAGGAAGGCAACGAGGCATCAGAAATATTCCACAAACATAGCTACTAGCTTGTGTATGGATTAAAATAAACTCAGTAGCAAGAATGTCAGTGTGTGTGCCAGGAACTCAGCTGCTTAAGAACCCTACTTAGAAAAGTGAGTAGGGTTTTACGTATTAAAGAACATGTTTATACCTGTGTATACTTTAATACTCAGTTATCTTTCCTAATTATTTCCGCTTCATGTATTGAACAAACTGCTTGTTCTATCCAAGGGAGTTTGGTTCCCAGTATTCCCCACTTTGTGAGGAAGAACTCTGCAGAAAGAGTTGATATTTCAGGCTCACTCTCTTTGAGGAAGAGGTTAAATGAAATTTACACCTTTTGCGCTAATACATCACTGGAGGAAATACCTTTCTGACTGGTGCTCAAATCATGCTCTGAAAGAGAAGAATCGATGGTCTGTATTAGCCATTAGGTGCTTAAAATACCCAAACCCAACACCAACTAATTTAAGTACTGATAAATGAAGTAGTCAGGATGCAGTGCTCCTAAAAGTCCTGCCTCTATAGTGTTGGAGAATGAGGCGGTGGCTAAATATAAAACAAGCTTATTGACTTCCTTCTTATTACCACTGTATCCTTCTTGGCTTCACTCCACTGCTTTTTTGGTGGTTTGTTTTGTTGTTTTTTTTTTTTTATAATAGGTGATCAAATCTGGATTATGAGATTTATACTAAAACGTAAAAAGGGTACTTATGTGAGGCATTAAATGCTTGTGCCATGAATTACACAATTGAAATTAGATTGTTCACAGAGCACCTCATGTATTATCTTTAGTTTTGCACTGGTTAATTTTTTTTACTCTTAGATTATTCTTGACTCCTTATATGTCTTTTCTGTCTCTTAGGTGCTCTTTCTCTCAGTTCCTCCCACTGCTGTACTTCTCTTTAAAAATTACCTCATGATTCTTCCTCCTTCATTGGCTCTCTCCCTTCTTGCGTACTGAGTTTGGAAACTTTAGCAAAGATCCCCTAGTTAAAAAGCCAAAAACCAATGAGAAAGTTTTGGGGGAACTGTTCTTTAGGGCAATTCCCAGTGTGGTGTGCTTGCAGTTCTTTAATCCTCTTTTTTTTTTTTTTTTTTTAAGGTGCTTTTTATGTTGTTTTTTGTCTAGTAGATGCACAAGGGCAGTCTTTTTCTTAGATTACTTTTGTGACTCTTTTTAAGTGGAAGCTTAAGGTCTTGTAGGAGTTAATGGCACTCGGACAGGTAAGTGTCACACTCGCCACAGGCATTTCATTTTTTCAGGTTGTTTTTTAATCTTCACTGCTAGAGTAGCAAATACAGCTGTAGCTAATTTTTTTTTTTTTCTGATATTGCCAGACTTCTTGCGCCTGGTACCCTGTAAGGTACTTGGTACACTGCAAGGTACTTGATTTTTAAGTGCTGGCTGGCTCTTCCCTGTTCTTGCTGTGTTCTGCAAGGTCTGTGGCACGGGTGGCGTTGGATCTGTCCTTCTCTTGGTGCAACAGATGAGAGAGAGAACAATAATAGGGGAATGATATGAGCAACTGCTCTGGTACCGTGGTGGAGCCCTCAGTGATGGAGAAAGAGGATGGAGAGACAGGCAGATGTACAGAGTTGGAAGTTATGGGGAAATGAGTAAGGGAAACACAGAGGAAATACAAAGAAATATTACAGCAAGTAAGCATTTTGAACTAGAGCATGCACCTAGTGCCCTGTAAGGAAAGGTGTATCCTGTTGTGTTACCAGCTGGAATATTGTATTTCAGGCTGCATAGCTTGTACAGGCGTGGAAAATAAAACCCTCTCCTTCTGTTTTACCTTCTTTTTCTGTATCTTTGTGGGCTTTCTGTTTTTCAAAATTTTTAAAGGAGGAACAAACCACTTTACTTAGGACTTTTGTGCACACTCCTCTTTAACTTGAGGGTGACGCTGGCTTTTGAAGGCTCTGATTCAGTCCAGTTGTGTAGAAATCAAATATCTTTATTTTGTATAATGCGGGCATGTAATTTTTCTGTAGCTTTAGGCAAATGTTTTTGCTTGGAGGTGAATCGGTGTAACTGTGAGGTTAGATTAATACTAACCCCATTTAAAGTGCGTGGATGGCAGGTGTAGCAGAAACATTAACTGAAACTTTATGATGTTAACTAGAACAAAAAATAATGTTAGAGTTGTTTGAAATCCTCATATAAAGTATGAATTTTTACAGTGACTTTTTCAAAGCATCTGTTGAAAGTCAGAAGTTGTTAATAGTCTTACGATTTGTATGTTAAACTCTTTAACACAAAAGCTAAATCGTATTTCCTATATGTCAGAATATTTCTTGTTCAAAATGGCAAACAGTGTTGTAAATGTGCAGTTATTTTAACTGTTGCTTGTCCTTATGTGACACTTTGTATTAGGTTAAAGTTTAGATTTTAATTTTTGCCTCCTATTCTTTCTATTCCCAAATACAGGACATCTGATGAACCTTTTGGAGTCTGTTACCAGAGACCATTCTCCTCTATTCACTAAAACATGCACTGTCCAGCTGTGAAACATTGTGACGTCTATTTTTGCTAACAGGAAACATTTTCAAATATTGGTAAGTTCTCAGCATTTAAAGATATTTTTGTAATGTGGTAAGGGAAGGAGAAAGAGTAGCTGGAGATAACATTGTCATGAGGGCTTACAGTTCATTATAAAATTTGATTCAATGTTGATAACAAAGGCTTGTTTAGAAATCTTGCCCAAATGCAAAAGTTGAAAAAAATACCTCTGGCTGTTCTTCTGCTCCTACCTCGTGGCAGAGGTGCCTCCATTAATCATGGTCGCTTGGTTCTCGTCTGTTCCATTAGAAGAGGGAAACAGGTGCAGAGCTTGAAGCTAGAAGGAAGAATGCAGAACGGTGCAAAAGAGTGTAAGTCTCTGCTTTACCTTTCTTACCAGACTGTTCTGGCTCATGTTGTGACTCTGGGACAGAGGTGTAAATGAGAGTCTTAACAGTAATAGCCCTAAGATGAAGTGAAAATACCCATTACTCTCACACATTGCTACCAAAGTGATTTCCCATGTCTCTGTGTTGGTCTCGCGCCCTCACTCCCCCACTTTCTTTTTTTTAACTGTCTAAATAATGGGACTAAAAAGAGCTAGCCAAAACAATTGCTGTGGAGAAGCAATCAGATTTAGAGAAAGGCAAGTGTTGGCAGTCTGAAATAGAAATTGAGAACAAAGTCAATGGTATTTGCTTCACTGGGGTCATATTTGTTTTCAAGATTTTCACAGTTGTGCTGGTTGCCATAAGTATGCTGGGATTTTCCTTATTACTTCATTTGTTTATTAGATACGTTATTTCACCCTTTATAATGACATTAGTTTGTATTGGAAAAGCTTTCTTAATTTCTATCTTCTGATGTTTTCTTTCACAATCTGTTACTACAGAAGGTCAGTCTTGAAACCAACAGTATTGGTTTATAGCTTATTGTCATTAAGAAACCAAATCTCTATATTGAAGATGTCTGAAATAACAGAGATCAGAAATACAAGGCACATACTTTGCTGTAATGACTTAACAGAATATCAATAGTATAACGTTTTGAATAAAGCATAATCAGAAGTTTTAGTTGGAGTTAAATGTTACAAATGTAGTGAATATGCTGCTCTGAAGAAAATAAAGTCTGTTTTATAGGAGAAAAAACAGGTGTACAAGATCATAATCATAGTGGATGCATCCTCACAGACAAAAAAAAACCCAAACCTTTGTGTAGATGAACTATTCTTTATACTTCCTAATCATAAATGTTAATGTTTTATCTGAGAATTCTATCTGTGAAGGTGCCTTACTGTACCTAAGTATCTATATTCCACACAGAATTTTCAAAATCCTGGGATTGTATACTCTCTTAACCTCAAATGGCACCAGCCAATAGAAACTGGCCATTAAAAATTTCAAGAGGAAATTATCTTGAATATTCCATTGCAAAAGGACTTATATTGGTAGCTTTTTAACCTCAGTATTTTACAGGTCAGATAAGGTGAATTAGTGCCCTTCAGGCCACAAATGTCTCTTTAAAAAGTCATTAAAGTGAGAATGTTTTGAAAAGCTACCAAACAGGAAACACTGTTGTTTCAAGGATCTGTTTGAAGTTTTAGTATCTAAAATTAGACTTTTTTTTTCCCATACTTTAAGAAGTAACTCTTGCTTATATTGTTGCCAAAAGGTAACAAGGCTTTAGTTAACTAGAATATACACTTTGAGTTAACGATCTTTGGGGTTTGTAAGGTCATAAATAGGGGTGTTTTAACTGTGAGTTTGGAGAGAAAGGACTTCAAAATAAATCACTGTTGTTCAGTAATCTTGTAGTTTAATGCTAATAACTTCTTCTGGTTTTGTTTTTTGTCATAGTTCTGTCTTTCTCCTGCAAGAGTTCACCCCAGCGCTCTTGGAAGGTCGCGGGACAGTGCACTACCTGTGCTGCCCTAGGGCTGTTGATGTCCTCAGCTGTTGTAGGAGAAACACCAGACCTGGAACCCAGTTTGTTACTGGTAAGAAGTAATTGTCTTGGGTTTTAATTTTTTGTTTAATATTGAAGTTTGCATGCTTTCTCTAATAAAATCACTAAAAATATTTTCACTGCTTATTAAATTAAGAACACTGTAGCAAAATGCACATCTCTGATCTCTTTTTTTTTTTAATTTTTTTTTATTCTCCTCCTACATTTAACTTTACAGTTTCTAAATTTCTAATTGCCCTCCTTCCAAAATATGGAAGATAACAGTTTTCCTTTAGCTTTCATTTTAAGACCTGTTTTTTTTTCTTCTTGAAATTCTTCATGCACTGTCAGAGCTAATAAATGCTAATAATGGATTTTTCTAAAACACCTTCAGAAATCCTGTCTTCTGGTTGCACTTTTGTAGTGTCCAGCTTCTGCACGCTTCAGGTAGATGGTTCAACGGGTTAAAGACCAAAGCCAAGTTGTTGGTTTAAAGTTTTGGATAGAGAGTGACATGTTTAATGATAGCTCCCTGTCATTTTCTGTTCTGCTTATTGGAGTCAGATTGCATTGGGATTGTGGAAACAAAGCTTTAATGGGGTGGTGAATGACTAGAGGCGTGTAGTGTTTTGTGTGTCCTTAGTCTTTTTGCTGAAATTGGCCACTTTTTTATTCCTAAATGGATTCAGATCTATGTATTTTCATGGTAGAAGCAGCTGTAAACTGGTGATATGGTCTTAAATGTGTTGTGTTTCCTGGCTAAGTCTAACCCAGACAGACAGGGAGCTGAAATCTCTTTGCCCTGGAAAGTAGTGGTTTGAGTGAGTTTTTTTTTGCCGTTATGTTCTGGCCCAAAGTATGATGTTGCTCTGCTGCTACTGTTTGAACTTTGCTCATGGACTTTCAGGATTGTAACTGCTATAGAGATGATAAACAGAAATGCCGTTTTAATGCTGTTGATGATGGGTCAGCGTTGGCTTGAAATTGGAGAAATTTTGATCAATCCTTATCAGGCAGATGTTAATTGAATTCTTTTAGGGGCCTGGGTGGTTTTTTTGCCCTACAGTCATAGAGAATTGAGTGGGCATCTCAAATTTGATAATAAAAATATAACTGGTTTTTTCTTTTAGTTCACTGAAAACGGTTTGCCTCCCAAATTCTTGCCTTTTCTGTAATTGTGTAGTATTTCTCAAACTGAATGACAAAACTTTTATTTTCTTCCTGTGACTCCTAACCCGTAAGGATGAACCTGCACTGTTGGGCTGTAATTAAACATTCTCATCCCCGGTCATAAGGGAAAAGTGGTACAATGTTGTTTTCATGAAACCATGAGTTGTGAGTAACCTCTTTGACCCAAGGGTCTGGTATGGTCTGTTTACAAACATCTGCCTGTTTCTCTTTGAATTCAGAGTTGTGGTTGGAATGACCAACTTAAACAACGCCTGATCGGTTTTGTGAGTCAGAATAGAGCAGAAGAATTTCTTTTGGCAACTGTTCATTTTCATAAACTGTTACTTGCATCTACTATGAACAGAGGTGAAAACACAAATATATTTTTTGGGGGTATCTAGTATCAAAAAGCTAAAGCTCTTCTAGAATTGTGTGCTCGTCTTCCTCAAACACGCTTAGAAGAAAACACTTTGCTTTTGGAGATTTGTAGTTGTAAAGCTCGTGAGCGGTCTCTTCCCAGGGAGTTCTCAGCCATTAATACCCTGAGTCTTCTGCTTGCTCTCTTATTTAGAATAACTACAGGTACCATCCTTTTCGGTTGCTAAGGTTACGTTGGGGTTTTTTTTGTTCTCCATGTTTTTCAACACAGGGCACATGGATAGGAGGAATCCTATGTATTTCTGTTGTCTTTAATTGGGTAAAAGTGAAACTGTGTCGTCTTGTGCAAGGAGGCGTTTCGAGCCCAATCTCACCTTACAGAGCTCCTTTGCAGAGGAATTTAAAAAATGTTGGAATGTCTTGGGAGTGGAGACGTGGATAGGACACAGGAGAAGCAGAGAAGTGGGGTGTGTTTGTTGGGTTTTTTGTGTATAATAAACCATTGGAGTGAATTTGAGTTCTTCCTTAATCTGTTTTTGCTTTTCTCTGAAGGGAGAAGGGGGAGGAAACAACACATTTTTGGTTAAATTCCAGTTGGCTTGTTTTCTCTAGGGAGCACAGAGTAGCTGGTGGAGGAGTACACTAGTGAATATTTTGGTACTTTTTAATTTGTGTCTTTAGTATTAAGTGTAGAAACATGTAGTAGAAAATTGTAACAGACTAAATGTCATGTAGTTTAAATTTTTGATTTCCTTATATTCTGAGAGCAAAAAGTAAGCAAACAAAAACCCCTAGCAAAACAAAAAAAAACCCTCAAGGGTTTTTGTTGTTGGTGTTTCCCCCCCCCCCTTTCCTTCTGAGTGAAGGGAATTTATTTTTGTCCTCACTATTTCCCAGGGGGACTGTACTGTGAAGGCTTTCATCTGTGTACTCCCTTTATTATCTGTGGCTTTTTGTCAAAATTCAAATAATGCACTGAGTTTTTGATGCAACAAATTTGTACCCCTTGATTGTATTGGTGTTAAGATTTCAGTCAGGCAGCTTTTGGAGGTGTGCATGCCGAGAGGTTGGTTTTTCAGGTATTACTGGTTATTTGTTTTAAACCCCTTCCAACATGAGGTGAAGATTGTGTTTATTTACTCTTATGTCATCAGGTGATATTCTCGTGTTCAAATAATTGTACTGATAGTGCAAAATAAATAGTTTTCATAGATAATGTATTTGAGTAGCAAAAGTTCATTCTAGCTAGGGTTAAAGATTATATAAATTATTAATGCTTACTTTAAGACCAGATTTTTGACAACATGAAAACTAAGAAGTTGGCCTGTGTCTTGGCAGAAGTTTGCATGAGAGTGATTATTAAAAGTTTTGTTCTTTTTGCTGTTACATGCAAGTGTTGTTTGTTTAGGGACAACTTTTACTTTCCCAGAAATAATTAAAAAAAATATATAGATTTGAATTACTGTACTGTCTGCGATTTGACTTATGAAGAAAGCCTGATCTGCTGCAATTTATTTTGTGGAAAGTCTACAGATGAGCTTTCATGGTTCATTGGCTTCATGGAAAGCCGTGTTGTGGCCATGTGCTGTCATCGCAGGCCCAGGCCTAAAGGATTTTAGTAGGTGCTCAACTCTGAAATCCTTCAGTGGACTAAAAAGACATGAAATAAAACAAAAAAAAATACATTATTGATCTTCATGGTTTGTTTCTAAAAAATCTCCACAGTTTATTCCATCTTTACCACACTTCCATTAGAAGTTTGAAGGGTACTGCTCTTCTGAAGAAATCTTTCTACAAGATCTTTTAAGTGGAGATAAATATCGTTACCAGGAAAAGGGGAAAGAAACCACCCAACAACAAGCCACAAAACAGCATGAAAAATTGGAACACAAGAGCACAGGGTTTTGAAGCTTCCTGAATTTTTAACTACTAGCAAATTGCCTTAAATTTAACTTGGATTAATTCCCTGGTGATCCTTGACATTAAACGGATGTTCTGGTTTGACATGGGTAGACAGAAAACTAATTAATTCCTCTGAATTTGAGGCATATTTAATTTTCTCCCCCAAAGACCTCTCATTTAAAAGGTACGATGCTGTAACAAATGTTGAATGCGGAACGATGTGTATAAGGTAGCAGCAGACCTTCAGACAGAGGAAGATCAAGACATCTGCAATAATAACTGCTGTTTTGGAAGATGTTAAATTTTATTGATGAGACTGAACAGGGGAGTATCCACATCATATACTTGAAAGCTCTATAATGTGCCCGACTGCCAGGGGAAGGGATGCCGCTCTTTGGGTATCTTCCCTGTTCATCTCTCCGTCTCTTTATACTTAAAGTACTTTGGAACAAGGGCAGGTTGTCTTCCCTTTGCATAGAGGAATGTATATCCTCATTATTTTTACTTTGTTTTCTTATATTCATTATATTTTAGAATATCAGGTGGTTTTGCTTTCTTGTCCAAAAGGTACCTACCCATCTTCTGTTTTTGTCCTTGGTGTCCTTGGAAGAGTGGGCACATGAGATCACACAGTCCTTGTATCTTACTGTAATGACACGCTTTTCTTCATCCATGGCTTGCCTGGAGGGTGTCTTCTGTCAAGAGCTTGGTGGGTGGGAGGGAGGCCAGTAAGGAGTCTTGCACAGATCTTTGTGTGTGTGAAAATCCCTTGATGGGAAATAGCGCTTTTTTTTTTCTTTTTTTTTTTTTTTTCCTGTGCTTCCTTCCTAAAGAGGCCAGCAAGTGCTTCAGCCATAAAAAGCATCAGATTAGTCAATACCTAACCCTCAGACTGGTCCAGTCTAAACCAAAGGCAGCAAGAGACAATTTTATCTTGGTTTCTGCCACAGGCAGCTTAAACAAAGGACAAGGTGTATGTAAAATAGACGGTTATTGACAGCAAAGGAACCCAGCCTGAACTAAGCTGAATAAATACATGAAATAGTAAAGAAATAAAATAGCAAGGAATTGGTGTGATTTCCAGGTGAAAAACATTCAAGAGGAAAAGCTGTTGTTGCATAAATTCACAAAAGCAGGTGAAGACAGTGACAAATACTCCTGATACTAAGATGTATTAAATTGAGGAAGAGAAAATTACACTTGCAGATGTCTTTTTTTTTTATTTCTTTGTTTTCCCCCTTCCAAACCAGTTTCAGGGAGTGATGTCTTGGAATATGGATTTTGATACCCGTGAAGGAACAGCAAAAGGCAGTGCTGTATCTGAAACCTTGTGATGGCTCTGTAATTGTATGCTCTGAGGTTTTCATGCGCCTTCCCCTGAATCATGTGGATATGGCAGCTGTTGAAGACAGGATTGGTGATGGACAACTCACTTTATCCTGGGTGGCAATTCATATTTCCTGAGGGGACTACGCTGACTCTTCAGCTCGTAGAAGTAGATGCAGTCGTGGTTTCTGGAATAAAGACAAAACTGAACTGTCATTCTGCCTTAAGAGGTGGTTTTCTCAAATGTGAAGATGTTGCAAAGTGGTGGCAGCCACCTTCTGAGCCCACGCTGGAGCCTTGCCGTGCTGCCTGGCTCTGGCACAACCTTTTCAGGCCAAACACCTGAAAAATCAGTTTCTTGTTTGTTTTCTTCTTACTCCCTGACTCTGATTCTTAATTGGATTTTTCTTTCTTTATTTCACTTGTTTATTTGAGATGGAGGTGGCTCCGCTGTGAGAACTTGATTTGAGGTCTTTGGGCAGATTTCAATTGTAAATAGGCAGTGTCATTAGATAGTGCAGAGCTACACTGTTATTGACCTCTTCCAGTTCAAATAAAAAAAAAAAAAGATGAGCTCTTAATGCATTCTGTGCTTAATTCTGTAGAAAAGCTGTATGAATTTGAAATATATAAACAACGGTTCAGCCTGTTTGTGTTGCAGGAACACGGTCCTTCTTCTCTTGAGGGAAGCAAATGCTTCTTGATGATCAGGGACCAGCTGGTCTTGAAAATTAGCATTTCTGACACTGCTGAAGAGACAGCTCCATTCTTGCGGAACCGGGGAAGCTTGTGCGGGCAATGTTGCGTAACTTGAACTTTTGAATCATCAGGTGGCTCTCTAGAAGGGAGATCCCACGTCATGTATGTTCTGTGGGCTGAGAGGTTGTTTTCTAACCAATACTGTTGGCCAAACTGTACCTATTTTGCTCCTGTAGATTATGATAATAATAGCACAGACTAGGGAAGGGGGCAGAGATCTTATAGATCCATATCCCATGGTGTGGGAAACCCACTTGCAGATGTTGGGAAACTTTCTTAATTGTGGCTGTCCTAGGACCTCCCGCTGCTGAGATCTGAACAGATGGGACTGAAGTGGTGTTTGAACTTGATGTATGTTAGAGAGTTGCTCCAAGCTCGCATCAGACTTCTCACTGACAGTGCTTGTATTTAACCATGTACTCTTCAAGACCATAAGACCTCTAGAAATACAGTAATTGTGGCTTTTGTCAGCAACTACCCATTGCCTAAATCCAGGCTTCTGATGTATGTGCCTGCCTGTAATTATATTCAGAATCTGGTCTTGTCAGCACATCCCAGCTTTACAGTTGTATGTTGACATGTGAGCCCACATTTTACAGTTGGAACTTCTTATGTTGGAACAAATTGAAGTTTTGGGGAGAAAGGTATAGGAATCCTTCCAGTTGTATGGCAACTTGGCGCTCTTAATTAGTTGGATCATTAAACCACTGTTGTAAACAGGCTATATGAATCTTGATAGTAAGTTCCGAATAAGTGGAATAAGCTAGATAAAATGGCAGCAATGAATGCCCAGGAATTTGTAAAGCTGTGGCAGCAAAGACGAGTGTGGAATTTCAAAGGCAGTATGTGCCGAGGTCCAGTGTCGCAGAATGGACTTTGTCAGTCTGTTTGGGTGCTGGCAGCCCCCATCCTTAAGACCCTGAGCATGGGGAGTTGAAGTCATCTCTTTTGAGAGACAGAACGTGTTGATGCTCCTGACACCAGCGAAGTGTTACCTTGGGAGGTGAAGGGCAGGGAGTTTCCGATGATGCCCCGTGGACAGGAGATGAAGCTGTGTGGGAGGAGGGAGTTAGTGAAGGCTGCCAGAAACGTATGTGCGTGCACATCCGTGTCGATGTATTGCTTCTCTCGTATTTGTGCTTTGCAGGTGGGATAAAATTCAATCTGAAAATATTAGCACCGCTGATTATTGGCAACATATCCACATTTAAGACCTTTTTTTTCTGTTTTGGGGTGTAAGAGGAGGATACTTTGGAGCATAACTTCCAGGACATGGGTCTCTGTTGTGCTGTTGGCACTAACTAGCCTTTTTTGGATAATACTGTCAAATTTTATGAAAGGCGATGAAAAGTTCTGTGAATTTTTTGTTATTTTAGTCATAAGCATCCTTTCCAAACATGAATGTTTAGGTCATTATTAGAATTTCTCTACTAAATAGCTTAGGTTGTGAGGTTAACTTGGAGATGTAAGGCCAGTGGAATAACATGGTTTATTACAAAGTTAAAAATCTTCCGCTTATAAGTAGTTAAGCTTCAAATGACATTAATTTCATAGTTCTGATCTGTTGCCAGTTTAGTTTGGGTGGGGACTTAACATTTTGTGATCTGTGGTCTTGGATTTGCCTGTTGCTCTTCTGACTTGAGAACAGTATTTATAGCCCCTCAACGGCAATATAGGGAGGGAAATAGCTGGTTTCAATTGGCTTTTGCTGTCTGAGGAGTTCAGCAATTCAGTGTGTTACACATAATGCTGGTTCCCTTGAGGAAATTGTGTTACAGAGTGCTCTTCAATAGTTTGTCTCCATCAGCGTGGTTTCAAGTGGAGTATCTCTTTCAAAACCAAACTTTACTGAACCCAAACAGTAAAAAAACCTGACAGCTGTTTTACCCAAGTAACTCAAGACAGGTTTTCTTAAAAGTCTGTAGTAATTTAAATAAGTGTTTTTCTGGGTTGTTACGAGCCACTGGAGGATTGAGCTTCAAATGTAGTCCCTTTTAATGTAAGTTATCTGAAGTCTGGCAAAAATAAGCTGCATCGTGTAATGAATGTGTGGTCTTTCTAGGCAGCAGTTGTATTTTGTGGTATTCTTTCAAGATGGACCTGTTACTTAATTTGGTACAACTTGGGGTTTGTCTCAGCCTTTGACAGACACGTCTATGAGCTTGTATTGGATTTGGTAATACTGTCATTTCCTTCCCCATACAGGACTTGTGGAAGAGGAAGCACAAAGATTTCCAAATGAATAACCGAAAGGAAGATATGGAGATCACTTCCCACTACCGTCATCTGCTGCGTGAGCTTAACGAGCAGAGGCAACACGGCATCCTCTGCGACGTCTGCATTATCGTGGAGGGGAAGATATTTAAGGCTCACAAAAACGTTCTGCTGGGGAGCAGTCGCTACTTCAAAACGTTGTACTGCCAGGTACAGAAAACCTCCGACCAGGCCACCGTCACCCATTTAGACATCGTAACTGCACAGGGCTTCAAAGCCATCATTGACTTCATGTATTCCGCACACCTAGCGCTGACCAGCAGGAACGTCATTGAGGTGATGTCAGCCGCGAGCTATCTGCAGATGACGGATATCGTACAGGCTTGCCACAATTTCATAAAAGCAGCTCTCGACATCAGCATAAAGTCTGATGCCTCGGACGACCTCGTCGATTATGAACTGGGAGCCCCTTCCAGCAGCAGCACGGACGCGTTGATCTCGGCGGTGGTAGCTGGGAGGAGTATATCGCCCTGGTTAGCGCGGAGAACAAGCCCGGCAAACTCTTCTGGAGATTCAGCTATCGCCAGCTGCCACGAAGGAGGGAGTAGTTACGGAAAAGAGGATCAAGAACCAAAACCGGAGAGCCACGAAGACATTTCATCCCAATCTATTTGGACTAGTGACATGGGCTATGGGTCTTTACGTATCAAAGAGGAACAGGTTTCGCCGTCACATTATGGAGGGAGTGAACTACATTCTGCCAAGGATAGTGCAATACAGAATGCCTTCTCAGAACAAGGAGTAGGGGATGGCTGGCAACCCACCGGGCGCAGGAAGAACAGGAAAAATAAAGAAACTGTGCGGCATATTACGCAGCAGGTGGAGGATGACAGCAGGGCAAGTTCTCCAATGCCATCTTTTTTACCTGCCTCAGGATGGCCATACAGCAGTCGAGACCCAAGTAAGTCATTCTTCTGGTTTTTGTGGCTGAAATGAAAAACGTAGAGTTAATTAGATCTGTTTATAGTATGATCTTATCAGTCTCTGAAATATATTAGCTTGCCAGAAACTGAAAAATGTAGAAACTTGTGTTGCCAGCAATTAAAAAGACCCAAGCGCTGTACGGTTCAGCCGGGAAACTGTGTCACAGCACTCCAGGCTGGTTCTCCTGCAAAAGAAATGGGTAGTGTTGTTGTGGCCTTGAACATAGAATGGCCTAAATCATCCCCAAACCCACCATTATAATTGTTGGAATTAATGAGAGAAAAGGTTTTGGAATTTATTTTAGCAGGTGTGCAAACTGGTGTCAAGGTTGAAGAATTTTCCTTGCACAGTATATTGATGATGTAATTGCCCCCCACAGAGGTGTAATTTAGTCTTAACGATACTATCTTCCTAATTTCAAGTGTCGCTTTCTCACGTGTAAGAAAATCCCCGTAGGTTGTTGCTGGTAATGGCAAGACAAGTGTTTGGCAGGTCTTAAGAATAATATGGGTTTTTGAGGTACTACTAAAGCTTAAAATGTATTTTGATGTGTGACTACTTGCAGTCTGAGATGAGTGGCTGCTTTTAAAGTGTGTAGCCAGGGAGAAAAATGTTTTCTAGCCTTCTTTTGCATCTTCAGTAGTTATTTTTCCATCTCAAGATAATGGCCCTGTTTGAGTCATTAATCACTGGCTTAATAGATCCAGGAATGCTACTGATGTCGGGTTTGGGTGGTGGTTTTCTTTTTCGTAAGGACTTCAAGGGAGTGTGGTATTAAATTCCCTCGAGCTGACTTGAAGAACTTTGTCTGTGCTGTGAGTTAGCCTGGGTTTCATCGCATACCAGATTCCAAGTTGGCCAAGAGAAGGGTGTGTGAGATTATATACCCTTATGTTGCCAAATCCAGATGAAAAAAAAAAAGCAACATAAATAGTACTGAAAGTCTGAAGAGTCTTTATGGGCTGAAAAAGGATGTTTAAGTTGCTTACATACTGAAGTTTAAATGTGGTTTTCATTGAACGGGTAACTCTCTACAAATGTCTTTAGATTTATTATGTTTTACAGTTATCTGCTGCAGCGTGCTTGCATGTAATTATTCTAATTGGCCAATGATAAAATCTAAACAATGTCAGTTAGAAGGAAAAGGCAAGATAACTTAAGATAACAGTGATTTATGACAAATCCTTTTTTATAATGCCTGTATTTTAGGGTTGTTTTGAATGAAGGTTCAGCGTGGATTGCCTGGCTTGCTGTTCACATGCAAATATTTTTCATTTCGACAGAACCCTGTAAAAATAACTCAGTCATTTGTACTGTCTATGAGGTTGGGGGGGTTCGGGCAGGTTTGTGACACAAATGACTCGCGTTGGAGCGACTGCAGAAACAACTGCCGCTCAGATCCTCGTAGCTAACTGGTTATAGATTGAATGCCTTTGGACTGAAAACAGTGCAAAATAGAAGAGATTGTGTTACAGGAAGCTGAATGAGGTCTAGATTACTTAATTCCTAATTGTTAAGGAGTTAAATAGAAGTGGCCTTTTTCTTTACAGCTGTTTGCAGATGAGAGGAAGATGGTTTCTAGTGTTGACTCAGTGCAGTGCTGAGACGGCGTGTCAGCAGGCACAATCAGATTATTTGTTCCAAATCTTGTCTTAAATGCGATTTCCAATAAAAGAGGTGTTTCTTGTGATGGGAAAGGGGAAGCAGAGCAGTGGTGGTTGGGAGAATAGTTTCAATGTTTCACCAGTGCTGGTGAAGCAAAAGGAAAAGCTGAATAGGAGGACTTCTCACTGTCTAGAACAAGAGGGATGCCAGAACTGAACAGGCTGTGCATGCTGTCAGTGTCCAGCCTGGCTGGTGGCCGCTCCGAGAGCAGCGTGTGGAGTAGAAGTAGCCATGCTGAGCACGGAAGGTGTTTGGAGGCTGAGCTACTTGTGGTTTCCCTGTGTTGACCATCTGGAGAGGGGAGCAGAGATGAAATTCTCCTTTCTGCCCAGCTGAAAAGGGACATTTCTCTGTGCTGTGGGGCCTGAGCTCCTGGGATGGCTGCAGCTCTGCACACTCAAGGGAAGCACATAAGAGGAGCCCTGCCTGCATTTTAGGTTGAATTTTCTTGTCTTTTGGGGGATTTTGGGGTATGAATTTGGAGGATTTGTGTTATGTATGCGTTCAGTTTCAGTTAACACTTGGACATCTTGTCAGCAGCAAGGCTCTTGTGCGCGGGTGTGTGGTGTTGTGGTTTGGGTGAAATCAGAGTCAGTCACTCAGCTTAGGTTTCTTCTCTTCTGGTGTGTAGTGAGACCATTCCCGCTATCCCAAACCATCACTGTCTTGGTCCCTACAAGCAGTAGGGTCTTTTGGTCTCACATTGATATTTCCCATCTCCAGCAGGTGGAAGCAACCCTCTTGCAAGCTGCTTCGTCTCCCAAGTTGCCAAGCTTAGGGGTTCTCTGCTTACGTTGGGTATTGGTACTCCAGGTTCTTCTCTTTCTTGCCAGAATTCAGAATTAGTCTAGAGGTGTTGCAAACTTAGCTCCTAAGTGTGGAAAAAAAAAGTTGATTCTTTTGTGTGAAAATGGATAATGGCAAGTGCAAGTGTCTGCGCTGTGTAATGCATATTTGGGATATGCAGAAATTTCAGCTTGAAGTTGTCTTTGATTTAGTACTGTCAGGCTTCACTCTGTGAAACAGACTTCATAGTCTAGGGCTCTTTTTTTACCTCATTTATTTAGAAGTGTTCCTATCCGTATTGTTCATAGCTGAGATGAAAAGGTACTCATTTGTTGAGGAAATGGGTGGTGAATGTTCTTTCATAAGTAACTAAGAGGAAGAAAGTCACCTAAAACTCTTTGTTCTTTGAGGCTCATTCACTTTTCTGATCTAATCAGTTATTTTAAGATGCTGCTTGTTCAGTCTGGAAGCCCTCATTGTGGGATAATTTGGGTGCCATTTGCAAATGTCTCTGTACTGGAGGACTAATGCACACTCTGGTAATGCATTACATTCTGGTAATGCAAAAGCTGATTCAGGAGTGTCCGTTTTAAAAGTTCAGCGTTAGTGTCTTTCTCCTGAAATTGTGCAAGATACTCACTTGGCCTTTCTTGTGAGCAGCATTTCACCAACCTGCAGGCAATGTTTTTTGGAAGGTGGGTCTTGCACATCACCATTGCGTCACCCGTTTAATTCAGTGATTCTTTGGGGCAGTATACGCCACAAATTAAAACTGCTGTCCACAAATTAAAACTCCTTTATTATACAGCATTACTTAATTGACGTTATGTTACAAAGAAGCACATTACAGTCACTGAAACTTTGCTTTTGAAACAACTAAAAGCTCGTTTACACTTGGTAGTGATGCTTCTTTCAGTGGGAAACATGTTCTCATCGATACAGGCAGTGTACAAAAGTGGCACACGTATGTAACTAGACTGTACTTAAACATGAATCAGTGGGTCCTCAAAAGGATAGATTTATTTTTTTTAATTGAAAGGTTAAGAAAATTCTATTCAAATTACTTGATTATTTTTGAGATGCTGGGGGATGCTGCTGAGAGTCTTTGAATTTGATCACATTATGTATTAAAATAAAAAAGGAGTGTCTGGAGTAATCTTATTAATGGTAATCTAACATAATGGAAATAGTAACTGAAACGAGATTTTTAACGTCTGCCATGAAGAGTGTATCTTCATCCAAGAAAGAATCATCAAATAGGATTTGCAAAAGAATCCAAACTAAGTCGAGACGGTAGACTGAGAACATGATTAAGCTCTCAGTTTCAAGAGGGTGGTGTCAGTCAAGCGCGAAGCGTGATGAGGACCATCTTTTCATGCTAGTTTCAATCTGTTAATTTGGATTCTCTGTTTAGCATAAAACACATTAGCTTTTTTCTTTCTCATCCTGTTTGGGTTGTTCGGGATGTCAGTCTGTCACTCCTCGTATGAAACATATATATAAATGTTTTCCTCACCAAGCCACACTAACTTGGAGCAGCGATTCTCCAAAGTAAAATGAAGGATGTTTTTTATAAATAATAACTTGCTTCATAACAGCCAAGAAGAATTTCTTCCACAGACCTGCCAAAACAACAGGTCTGCCTTTTATTTTAACCTTTCTTTTTGAATTTTGTAGGTTTTCTAAAGAAGCGTTGCTGTTTGCTAGTCTTAGTATCAAAGATGTCTATGAAATTCAGAAGTAGTCTCGTACCTTGAGCATCTTCATTTTCCTTAGGTTGCTGTTCCTTTAATGTTCCTGGTTAAAGTTTTTACAGGATTACACATCCTAAGTGCACAGGCTTCAGGATCGGGTGGTGTTTTAAATGCTCTTGCCAGAAAAGGACAGTTATCTTCACTAGAAGAGCTGTTAACGGTAGTGAAATGTTGCTGGTTTTGCCTCTTCGTATAATGAAAAATTCTGTCACTTTGGAGGGTGTCTTTTGAAGAATTTATTGATGGTTTTATTAATGTGGTAGTTCAAACATAGTAGTTATGATTCAGGAATTTATTTCTAAGGAAATACTCCCACACATCTTCTGAGTGTTTGCATCCTAAAGCTGCGAGTGAATTTCTGTGTGCCAATTGACTGTGAAATGAAGCTAATTATTTTCAAAACAAACCAGTCATTTTTAAAGACGCTACAGTTTGGGAACGTCTTGCTTTACAATTCACTGTAGTGAAATTGTGGCACTCTGTGGAAAAAAAGAGCTTCAGGATTGAAGTAATCCCAGAGCAGTGACCTTCATGGGGAGGATGGACAGGACTTTGCTGTATCTGTCTGGCTTTGCAGAGTTCCGAGTTCCTTTAAGGATTTTGATGGGAAAATATTAACCGTGCACAAGTTTCCTCCCTCGCGGAGAGGAGACGTTCAAGCTCATCGTTTTCCAATGACACGCTGTGATTTCAGTGCCTGCTGCAGGGAGTTGTGCTACTGGCTCTCAGGGAAGAGGGGAGACAGCTGGTGCCGTAAGCCTTTTTCTCTCCCTGCTTCTGTCTCGGTTTCTAGAGAGCAAACGATGATACAGGAGCTGCTGGTGAGCGCAGATGTTTAGCACTTGGATCATGTAGTGAGCTTTTATTTCACAAGGCTTCAGAGGGAGGCAAGAAAGAGCTCTATCTAGACGAACTCTCAGCTATTCTGTGAGACCAGATGAGGTCTGGACCTGTCCAAGTAGAGGTAGGTGAATGCATAGATTGTTGTCTTATAGGATGATTTTATTCTTGCAAAAGAAGTCTTTTTCTCAGCAAGCTCCCAGGCTTCCTGTAACATTCACCTTTTCGATGCATATCTTCAACTCTTTCCTCAAATCTTTCAGTGATTTCTTTTTTATTAGTAGTAGTAGTAGTATTTTCTTTAAAACAGTGACAATTCCATTGTTTCTGTTCTGGTATTTGACACGTGTATTAGTCCAAGTAGTGGAATAAAGGTCCTGAACAATGAGAAGAGAAAAAAAATGAGCATGAAGTTTGCAATCAGGATTCAGATGTTTAAGGAACTCTTAAGATTTTTGTACTACAAAACCTGTATAACACTTACACCTTTACAGGATGCTTTATAAATAATCAATTTACCTGTGCCGAAGAGCTAGTGTTTAAAAGAGAAGAAAAAAGATCTGCAGGGTAGCACTGGAGGATTAATATTAATGAATAAATAAAGAAAATGCAGCGTGAATGAGTTCAGGAGGAGTGGGGCTTTGCAATTGGTGCATGGGGGCTGTTTGGTGTGAAGGATTATGCCAATATGGAATAGAGCTAGGGAAAGCAAAGGAGGGGTAGGTGGTACAGGAGAGAAGAGTATGTAAGAAATGGGAAGAGAGAGAATAGAAAAACAGAGTTGAGAACAAATTCTGAGAACAAAGAGCCTGGAATTTGTTGTAGTAAAGGTGGTATCTGAGAGACTGAGAGAGCAAGGCTAAAACTAAGAACGTGTCTGTGCCAGAAATACCTGTTGAGCATTAAGGCACAACAAATTAATTGATTTTTAGGCTTCTCTTCCCAGGTGATCCCATTAGAGGTGGATAAACCTTACGGAGCCTCTCTCCTGTACAGTCATTTTTCACTCTTCTTAACTTTTGCAGCCCAATATTAAAATCCTCTGGCTTCAGTGCAGCTGAATACTGGTGCTCCCATGTGCTTCTCTGCCTTGTCGGTCTCCTGTTAGTGGCAGACTGAGCCATCTATCCTGACCTTTACAAAACTTCTTTCCCTGCTCCTCAAAAAGTGTATGAAAAGCATATTTTTTGAGACATGGCATCACATACTTGATATTCACTATTCAGTTTGTCTAAAATAAGGATATATTGGTAAATTGTGGATTTTTATGGGATGAAAACAAATGTACTGAAGGAGATGCTAAGGGAAGTCGTAGCAGGAAGACTGAAAGTGCACAGTGTTGAAATGATGTGTGTAGAGCGGCAGCTGAAAAAATCCTGGGACAGAATACAGACATTTATTCTTCCTTTAAATGGATTGTGCTTTGAAGAGGCGTAGTCTCCAATCCATCTCCCATGGTCTTACTTCTAGTTGCAATGTAAAAAAAAAAACTTAAGGCAGATGTTTAAGTATTTGTTACAGCCATGAATGAAAACCAGGCTGGTTAAAATTGTCAGATTATTATCTGATATCCTAAACCAACACAGGCTCTAATTTTAATAGCTTCCGACTGTTAGTTCATCATTTAGATCATTTATGCTCAGTTTTGGAAGGAGGATAAATGTTTTGGAATAAAAAGTTCACTTTATTGAAAAGGTGTCAGAGTACTTTTGAGGGTAGGCAATAGTAAATTACAAATTGCTTGACACTTGGAAAATTAAGTTAATTACTGCATTTTTCCACCTGCTTTTCATGAAGTTGTAGTCATGGGGCAAGGTATTAAAATTTTCTTTCCTATGACTGAGGAGGGTTTAATGATGCTTTTACTGGGGAGATATTTTGATGCCTTAAGCAGTGGTAGTCAGGGATGCCAGACTTGCTTTCTCAGCCAGAGCTGGAGGGGTTACAGATTTGTGCTCTAATGCCACCCCCAGAATTCTTTCTTAGTACCAAAATCAGCTTAGCCCGAGTTCTGCATTCCTCTGGCTTACGGAGCTGCCCAGGTTTCCTGACCGTCTCTGGTCGTCTCTTCGTGTGCATGAAGTTTCCTGCATGGAGGTGGCTGCTACTTGCAGCAAAATGCAAAAACAAGCAAATAAAAAAAACCCACCCCAAAACACAACCCTCTGACCTCCTTGTCCATGTGCTGAATTTTGCAGACAAGTTGCCGAGAGTGCTCGCTGATTACTTTGGGTTGTCTGTATCGCCACAGTTACAGGCTAACAAAATTATTAGGACGCAGTCTTTGCAGGAATAACTCTTTGCAGGAGTAACTCTTTTGAGTCTATGTTATTAAAGGGTTAGGTCAGGTTATTTTCAAGTCTGGAATCGAAAATCATCGCTTTAAACCCAGAGACTGATTCCCTGGCTACACCCTGGCTTTAAAATGGTTCCACCCTAAACCAGCTTTAGCTCAAAGCTCAGTGTCTGTTTCCTTTCCCCACCCTGCATTCCATTTTCCCCAGGCTCCAAAGCCCTCCTCCTCCTCTTCCTCCTCCCTATGGTAACAGCCCTGATTCTGTTAAGCTGCTTTAACTCCAGAGATCAGGGGCACTTCCCCTCTCTTGAGTGCCCGTCTCACTATTTCAGTTGTTCCTTGTGCCAAGGTTACGCTTGGCTCATCTTTACAGAGATTGCAACCTTTCAAAAACAATTTTTTTTTTCCCGTCTTTTGTTTGGCTACTGAAATCAGAAGTAAGAAATCAAGAAGGTTTTAGAATTCTAAACATAAAAAAATAATTTCTAGTCCTACTTTGCAATCATCACTGTTCAGGACTTTCACTTTCTTATTTGAAGTGTTGATTTGGCATTAAAACATAGTAGGAATTAATTCTTTAGATGCAGTGTCTAAGAATCAAACCCAAAAGCTAACTTTGCTGTATTGCTCTCAGATTTTGTTTGTTTTTTTTTACATTTCTTACAGGCAGTTGTTTCTGGTAAATAGTAAATATTTACTATTGAAAAAAAAAATAAATAAAAAGGTAAATATTTATTCTTGAACATTTTCAAAGGTGATAGCACAGCATCTTGTCACACCACAAGTACTAGTGTTCATATTTAATGTGATACTTGAATGTTATATTTCTGTCCCTTCATGTTTGTGTCTATTTGTGTGCAGTTGTGCAGCAAGAGACGTTCTCTGCTGCTGCTCAGTACAGAGACAAACATCTGTCCTTTTACTGCCTGACTTAGGAGACATAGAAAAAGAGGTGAAGCTCACAGTCAACCTTAATATTTTTAAAGAGATTAAATATTTTTAAAGAGATAGTCTGTCTATTTTGGGCTAACAAGAGTGTGACTTAAGGTATTTCTGTGCTGCTCAGTCTTTCCTGCTTCTGCAAGGACCACTTCATTATTCCATTTTACAATAGTTTCAAAAATAATGAACTCATGCAGTTTATCTGTTTCTGTCCTCTTTGGATTGGGGTGTTTTGTTGTATCTTGTTTTGAGGAAGAGCAGTTCAATGCCCAGGTTGAGTCGAGGTCACTAACCAACAAACAGAACAAACACCTGGGTTTGGGGCCAGGAGCTCCTTTTGCTGATGCAGCTGGCAGAAAAATATCTGCAGAATTTGATTCAATGTTAGAGAAACAAATATGACTGGAAAGAGAAAAAAAAATTTTTATTTTTTTTTTTCAAATACCCGGGGCAGTAGGGGAATTTTCCAGTTGATATTTGTACACTGATTACTATTTTGAGGAAAACATAGATGGAGATATCGTTGTGCTTTTAGAATACCACTGCAGAAATAGCAATATAAAACCAGGTCATATTTGTGTAGAACAAGCCTGTTTTATTTTAGAAATACTATTTTAGAGATACTTAGGAGAATGTTTCTGTTGGTAAAATATACATGGGGAATATCCTATGGCTGTAGACTTGGAAATTATATTCAAGCCTGTATGGTGAATGCTGCCTTTCAGCTGGCACAGCCCCCCCCGAGCCCTCTGGAACAGTAACGGCACTGGAAATGTGCAGTTTTGTGCAGGATGGTGTTTCTTAGCACCTGAAATCCTGCAGAACAGGACAGTGTCCCCTGTCACCCCGCTTTGAATCGCGGCTCAGAAGCTGTAGGAGGTCTCAAACCTGGCAGAAGAGATTTGGGAAGCGCAGTCTGAAGGAGACCACGTTTTTGATTCCATAAGGATTCACTTAGGATATGTATAGTCTTTAGCATAAAAGCAGTTTTAAATTATGGTAGAAGTTGTGGTTAAATATCTGTGTTTCCCTGATTAGTTTCCTGAGTTCTGAAATTGGAGCTTATTTTGAATGCTGCACAGATTTATTACATCCACATGTATACTATTATGTTTATAAAACAGTGCTAATGAAAATCATTATGGCTCATAGCATTGCTTCTCTATGTAAATATCACAGTATGTGAGAATGCTGGGTTTTGCTTAACAAACAGTAAATTGGGAAACATTTTTGAAGGATTTCTGATAGAAAGGAGGTGGTGTTTGAAATACAAGCTTTGATACAAGGATATTTTTAGCAGCTGGTAAAACATTATCTTTTTTTTTTTATTCCCAAGAAAAAACACTAGGAGATGACAGGTGGTTTGTTGTTTTTTTTTTTCCTATGAGTTTAAAAATTAATTGTCTTTTGCACAGAAGGAGATCAAGCCAGATCTTCTAAACTTATACAAGAAACATCTTCCCTGAAATTTTAGATACAGATCTACCTTACAGTAGATTTTATAGATACTTGACACAAATAGGTAGAAGAACCTCAGAAAATTAAGTCTTTGATTTCACCTCAGTTTTGTTTTTTTTTTTCCCCAGAAGAGTTCAGCTCAGGTCATAATTTGGCAGTGTCCTTGAAAGAAAAGCTTCATTTAAGAGGCTCCCACTGTCCCTTGGTACTGAATTGCACCCCCACGCTCTGCGGCAGTTGTTCCGGTGAAAACGTCTGTGCAGCCATGTAGTGAACTGGATTGGGGAACTGATCTGGGTTTAAAAATAACTTTTTTAATAAACCAGTTTATTTTTAACATATTAGTTCCTGTCTCAGGTTCACCTCACAACTAGACGTGTGGTCTTGGTACAACTGAGGAAGTAGGAGGGGAAGATGCAGGAATGAGCATTTGGGGTGGGAGACATTGCTGATGCTGGGACCTCTACCCTCGCCCCCTTTGCCCTTTTTGCCTGTTGTGTTGTAAACAAAATAAAAATGACATTTTCCACTGCAGTACCCGTTACCCAGCTGTGTGCAGGAGATCCTAAACTGCTACCCCAGAAAGCCCGATACCTGCATCCATCGCAGGGAGCTTCCAGGGCTGATGCTGTTTGCTTTGTTCATTAACAACCCGGGCGGTGGGATGGAGCGAACCCACAGCAAGTTGTTGGATGACACCAAGCTGGGAGGAATGATTTGCTGGAAGGCAGCGGTGCCAGAAACGGCGGGAATTCAACAAAGACAAATGTGAAGTCCTGCGTGTGGGACAGAAAAACCCTATGCACCGGTGTGGGTTGGCAGCCAAGGAGTGAGAAAGCAGCTTTGCAGAACATGTGTTCTGGTGAGGGAGGAGCTGAAGAGGGGTCTGTGTGCCCTCGTGGCAGTGAAGGCTGGCTATGTGCTCAGTTGGCTTATGAAGAGCATGTCAAGGGAAGCAAGACCACCTTTGGAGTAGGATCTCCAGGACAAGGAAGACTTTGAGAAGCTTGAGCAAGCCCAGCTGACACCATCAAGATATGGTGTACGAGAGGCTGAGACACCTTGGTTCAACCAGTGCAGGGACAGGACGAGGGGCAATGGATTTAAACTGAAGAAAAGCAGATTTAGGTTGGATCTTAGAAATAAGTTCTTTCCAATGAGGGTGGTGGAGCACTGGAAGAGGTTGCCCAGGGAGGTGGTTGAGGCCCCTTCCCTGGAGACATTCAAGGTGAGGCTCTACAAGGCCTTGGGCAACCTGGTCTAGTTGGGGGTGTCCCTGCTGACTGTGGGGGGGTCAGACTAGATGGCCTTTGGAGGTCCCTTCCAGCCCAGATGATTCTATGATTCTATAACCTTGAGGAAGAGAAGGGGGGTGGATGCATGGATTGTCCAGAGCCAGCCCCTTCTCAGATGTGTACGGAGAAAGGATGGGAGGTAACGGGTACAAGTTACAGGAAGGGAAATTCTCATGGGGTAAAAGGAGGAAATTCTTCAAAGAGTGGTCAAATGATGGAGGAAGGGCCTGGAGAAGTTGTGGTATCTCCCTCCCTGCAGATAGTCGGAACTTGGCTGTACGGGCCCCTAAGCAATGGGATCTAACTCGAACAGCAGCCCTGAAGTCACTTTCAACCTGATTTATTCTATGATTCTAACAAATGGATCCAGGTAATACAGCAGGAATGATCCTCGGTCTTTCTGAGATGGCCACTGTATTTTTTCAGCTGTTTGACTTGGTTTAATGCTTTTTACTGTCAGTTTTCTCCTAGATCTTGGAAAACAATTTACCACATTAGTGTTTCATTTGGATACTTTTAGTAAGTTGCATCACTGTTATTTCTGCCATAGCCCTTCCCAAGGACCTGGCAGAGGTCTGTGGTACTTCCTGATTTTTCTAACTGGTACAAACTGGTTTTGTTATACCTGGGTTTGTGATGGGAGCTCAGTTTATAGGACTTTCGGGGTGTGTGTGTGTGTGTGTGTTTTTTTTAATGGTAGTAGTGGCCTGTCTGCTGATAAATGGAATTTCTGGATCTGGATTTGGGCTTTGCATAGTGTGGCAAAGCAAGCGACTTTCCTGAGGCTGTCCTTCCCTTGCAGAGCAAGTGTAGGGCTCAGTTTTGTTTTCCCCGAGGGTAAATTTCTGCGCAACAGCCACCCTTTGTGCATTGGGGACACATTTGTGCATGGCCCGAGCGTTATTCCCGTTTACAGATGTGTTAAAGCTGCCTGGTTGGGAATGAAGGGTGTTTTTCCTGCCATGCTCTGCTGGGATGTGATGTCAGTGAGAAGATGCTCGTGATCGGGCTTCCTACATTCCTTTGACATTAGGCTTTCATGTGCGTGGAAAAACTTTACCTGTTAAGTGTTGCTTTCAGAGTTTCAGAGATGTGTGGAAATGCTGTTGCCAAAACTGTAAAAAAAAAAATACATACCCTGTGTTTTATTTGAAAATAAAAAATAATTAAAATATTTATCCAAGTCAACAAACTAATAAAGCTTTTCTAAAGCTTCTGTCTTTTGGAAAGCAGGCTGGTGTCATAGAATAACTGCAAAGTAATTATTTGCTAAAGAGACTAATGAGCTCAGTTTTTTAGAGCAGCGTTAATCCTGTGTTTAGCTCCTGCCCTGGTCGGGGTTTTCTGCGAGCGGTGCCGGGAGCCTGGGCAGCATCAGGAATTGCTTCAGCGGTGAGAAAATACGAGATGCGGAGGAATCGGAGGGAGCTCTCGGGCTGCCATGTGCCCTGCTGCCTTGAGTAATTGCAAAATAGAAGCTCATTTACTAAAGCTTGGTTTACGTCCCGTTGAAGCGCTGGAGTAAACAGTTTAGATTACTGGGAAGTGACAGATACTTTTGATTCATATAATTCTTTGGCTAAACTTGTTAAAAGAAGCCGTGCTTTGGAGAAAAGAGAGAAGTGGTTTTGGAGGCGCCGTGAAGAGGAACTTCATGCATTTTGGGGTTTTGGTGGACTGCGAGTATTTCAGTACTTATGTGACTAAGTGGATATTTATTTTGCCTTAATATGTATTTGATTAGGTTACATCAGCTATAAATACTGGAAGCTCTAAAGCCTCTGTTTCACTGTCTGTCTCTAATCTTGGCTTTTGAGGAACATTTAATGTCTTGTTGTGGTTACAATTAATCTGCGTGTGTTTTAGCAATTAGTGTTTATGTGCAGCAGGCAGTAACAGATTCTGGCAACTGTCAATCAGCATCTGTAACTGGCTATGAAAAAGGAAAAGAGAAAACGCAAGGTGATTTGCTGCCTGCCTGGTTATTGGCAACGCCGTTTTGTTGACAAACACCCTTCCTGGCCCCAGTTATTTGCTGTGATTTGCCGTGTAGGTGGCGAGGAGCAGAGGAATAGCAATATTATCGTTGCTTTCATTGGATAAATCTGTCTGTTATGTTACAAATGTAATGGGCTAGAATTTACTTGCTTTGCCACCTTTTGTAGCAGCTGCTGTTTTTTAAACTCTTGTAATTTCCCTTCATGTGGAAACGCTTGTTTTTAAAACAAACTTAATTATCATCTAGAAAAATGCGTATACCTGCTAACCGCTTGCTCAGTAACAGGGGAATGACAAAACATGTAAAAACTCAAAGCAGTTGAATTCTTCTGCTTGGCCTAAGATTCAATAAAACGGATCAGATGAGATTATAGAAGCAAAACACCAATGGAAGGGGAAAAATGGTTTATTTTAAAGAGAGAGCATCTCGGGTATTTCACTTAGTTGCTGCTGCTGTGTGTGTAGCCCCCAGCCTTGGCTATTCCTTACACATCCAGGGTGTAAGAGTTCTTTGCTAATGGGTTTTCCTTATTGTTTGCTTTGAGGCTTTTTGTGTTCTAAAGGAAGTGAAAAAAGTTAACAGCAAGGGGTACTGGCAGTACAGTACAGCTGAATAAAGTAAATCTGACCATGGTAAGGAACCTGATCTGCCCTGGGCTGGGGAATTCAGCGACAGATCCTGGCTCCACCGGCTGGACACCTGGAGCAAGACACTGCGTCTTTTACCACCTGTAAAAGAGATAAAAATAATGATATTCCTTTAGCAGTTTTCCAGGTTACAGGAGGTAGGCACTGTAGCAGTGTCCTCATTAGCATTTTTTAATCGGGCTGTGCAGATTGATGTCTTTCCCTGGTTTGACGTATTTGGACGGTACAGCTGCATGTGAGTGTGTCACACTCCTCCTCCTCCTTCCTCCTCCTTCCTCCGCAGCTCTGGGCTGGGAAACCCTCTGCAGGGGAGTGAGGTTATTGCTGGGCTGTACGTGGGCAACGCCTGAATTCCTTGCCTTGAGAAGTGCGAGAAGAATTTGTGAAAGCAGCTGAGTGTTAATTTTGTACATGTCAAACCACTATTCTGTAATAGTTGCCTCTTGCATTAAATAGATTTAAGCTTATTTTGAACTAGGAGGCACTAAAATGCTCAGGATCTGTGAAAAAAAAACCTTTTTCCACCTCATCATTAATTATCAATGTCTTCTTTTTGGATTTCTTCCCTCCGTGTGTTGATAATCCAAATAATGCAAAGGCTTCCGTTTGTTGGGAAGTTTTAGCCCTGTTTGCCAGGTACTCAGTGGGTTTGGGGCATGTTCTGCTGCTGCAGATTCTGGAGTAGGTAATTGCAATTTGTTTTACCCACTTTATAAATGGTGTAACAGCATTTTTTGAAGATAATTTTTTGCTTCCTGTGAAGGGTAAAGGTAAGTGTAAGAGTCACTTTCCTTTACGTGAGTCAAAGCTCACAGCATGAGAGACTCCATAATGAATGTATATTTTGACATGGAGGAATTAACCTTATTTTAGCTTCTTCATTTTTGTTTTAGTTTACTAATTGATGTTTTTGTTATGTTTTTATACAGTTTCCTAATAGCTTACTGTTGTAAGGAGGCAATCTCTAGTTTTTTGGATTGCTTCCTTTTTTTCTTTTCCCAACTGTATCACTTCTGTATAAAACCTACCCTGTGATATACACTGGGAGCCACTGATTAACTATGTAATTTTTTAAACAAATGATCCCAAGGATTTCGTACTAATTAGCAGTCCACTGTCATAGACTGTTTGTTAATGGATTTTTCAAAGCCTTCATCATGGGGAAGAAATGAAAGGAAGAAGATCCAGACTACCTGAGTAAAATTATGGAAAAAACAGAACTTAAATGTTTGAAAGTAATTTCAATACTAAAATATTCTGAAATCTTAGTTTAAAGTAAGTAAATTAATAAAGTTTTTTCCAGTTCTTGGTTTTGGGGGAGGTTGGACACGTCTCTCCCCCTCTGCCCTGCTGTCTCAGTGTGTGGTGCTGGGGTTAGTGAGGCAGAGGCTGGAAGAACAGAGACCTCCAGCTGTGGGGTGGGTGCACTTTGTTGAGCCTCTGAACAGCCACATTCATCTTCAGACTCCTGGAAGAGGGGATGGAGACACCTGACAGGTGACAGTAAAGCCAAAACAAGTGGTGATGAGTTGCCAGGTCTCAGTTCTTTGAAGCCACGGTTAAACGGTATTGTGTGGTTGATGTTCCTCATCTCAGGAATGTACGTCTCTGATGGCATCTTTGCTCACGCAGGTGCTGATGTGACAGTGACAGAGCCCAGCAGCTCTGACAGCAGAGTGGAGCGGCCGGACCCCTACGCGAGCGTGGAGGAAGCCCTCCTCGGCGGGGAAGCCAGCTACATCTCCCAGCCCCTCACCCCGGAGAAGGAGGACGCGCTCCAGGCTGCCACCGTCGCCAACCTGCGCGCGGCTCTCATGAGTAAGAACAGTTTGCTGTCTCTGAAAGCCGACATGCTGGGAGAGGATAGTTCTCTGCTCTTTGAGTACTTGCCCAAAGGCACGCATTCGCTCTCTCGTAAGTTTATGTTTTTCTATTTTTTTTGTTTACTGATACTTTAAGTGAAATCTTTAGTGAGAAGAGAATACAGGTCACTGTCTCGTTTATTGCTACCACGATGTTTATATCCAGCTTTAAGTGCTGCTTAAACCCACTTTCCATAAAATGTGGAAACCTGTGTCTGGTATTGATCCAACTTTAATGTTAACTGCTGAGGCCATGGAAGTAAGCATTTAGTGTGTCTAGTGCTTGTCCTCAAATTTCTCTTTTGCTTCTTTGCAAAATGGTACTTAAAAATGAAATACAAAGTATTTGAGTCCTTATGGTAAAAGAAGTAGCTACAAAGGTTTGGAATCCAAAATTGCCTAATGTTGAAAGGAGGTTTGGCTGCTGCTTCTGTGTCTGTAGAAACAGTTGTGATTTTGTAGACAGTGTGATCTTTCCTTCTTGCTGTTTGCTTTTAGACCTCTCTCTAAGTAATGAGCAGCTATTGATTATTTCGTTATACTCTCTTATGGAAACAAGTGTTTTTTTCTTCTGGTTATCTGCTGGAGACAGCTGATACATACCATGACATGGACACCTCATTTTCCAGCGTGTATTTGTATTTTCTTCATTGCGATCATAAAATAGTTTGATTCTCCGGTGCACAAAGAAGGAAAAATTATTAATGCTGTATTTTAATAATGCTCTCAGAAGACAGAGATATGATCTGTGACATAAAATAGAGCAAGCAGTGGCTTTCTGAGTACTACATGTTAGTTTTCAGCAGAAAGGGTTTATTTTAATGTATACTGAGAAAACTGAACAATTAAATAGAATGAAGATATTTATTTTTAGTTTCCTTGATAGCAAAAAAAGTAGGTAATTTTACTGGTCACTTAGGTTGTACAATAAAGGGAAAAAACTCTACAATATTATGTTGGGTCTTAGTATCTCTTTTTACTTCTTGTGTCTGAACAGCAGTAATAGTTTTGTGAAAATCTTCCTAAAAGTAAAGAAAAAAATATTTTTTTATACCCTATTCTGGAGCTTTAGCGTTTGGGGGAGAATTGCTAATGCAATGATCTTGTTCCTGGTTAGTTCTCTTACTGAATGATCTCCAGTTAAATCGGATTTCAGCGGTCCAGCCTGGGCTCTGGTTTAGAGATCCCTTGGTTGCCTAGATGCTGGTGCAGCCGTTGGGTGGCTGGTGAGAAGAGCCCTCAGCTGGCACCAGGGCAGGTGGGAGCAGAGATGGATGATGCTCGGCTGCGAGGGGTGATGGATGCTCTGCGTCTTCCCATCTCTGGCTCCTGACGGGTGGAATCAACGCTTTCATCTTCTGTCATGATAAACTGGAATAATGATGGGGCCGCCCTCTATCCATCATCCTTCTCGTGGCTGGAGGATTTTAGATTTTACTTAAAAGCTGAAGGACCACTTGGCGTGAAGACAAATGAGTATAAGGCAGTCATAAATTTGGGGCAGAAATTAGAGATTGCCTAATGAGCTGAGAAGTGGAGTTCAGGAACAGCCGTGGTGTAGGCAGAAGATCAACTTAGTTTAAAATAAAGCTTGATAGATTAAAAAAGAGGGTAAATGATAGCTCAGTGAGGGATGCGATGTCTGAGGAGGTCCTTCCAGCCTGTATTTGAGGTCCCTGTTCTCCAGTCCTTTTGCTATTACTTGAATTTCCTTCAGTTAAGCTTCAATTATCTCATCATTGTGAATCACATAAGACAAAAAGACAACCACTCGCTTGGTCTGAAGCTCTGGCACCAGTAGGTGGATGTCGCTGAGGCCTGGTAAAAGGATTTTTACAGAAGCAGGGAGTTAAGGGACATATTTTTCTTTCATCTTACATAGATTCACAGGTATTGATTTATTTTAATCACTTGAAAAAGAAGTTCAGATATGACTCGCTTGCTTTAAAGTGGTCATTACTGAATACAATAGGACGCCAAGTTTAATGAGAATTTTTGGTGTATGAAACGACAATAAAGCAAGTGGTAAGAAGGTTCTGGAGATCTAAAAGCACAGTCTAGGTCTGTGCTAGCTTTGTAGGTGTTTTTCACATTTTTCTTCAAACACAATTTGAGGATGTTGAGTCATTTTAAGTCTTGGGTTATATTAAAAAAAAAAAGACGGGGGAGTCGGCAGGAGCACAGTGAACAAGGGGGTTTTTTGGTTGTTATTTATTGGGTGGTTGTTTTGTTGGGTTTTTTTTAAGAAAAACCAAAACCAGCACAGTTTTCATCTGCCTAATTTGAAGAGGAAATGCACTAAGTTAAAGAATTTTAACTGATCAATTTCTCTTGAGTTTAAAAAATATGAAATGTGGTTTTAATCTTAACTGCTACCACTAGATTGCCTTCGTACTCTCTTATGAAGCACTACAGTAAGTGACTGACTCAAGAAGCAGTGGTCAAATTTATTTTTCTTTTCTGGAGGAAAAAACTTAATGCAGGTGGAAAATCTGAAGAGTATATTATACATGTTTAAAACTCTGAGCCATTTGTAAAGGGGATATTACTCTCCAAGTTACTGCATACATTACAAGTTCTCATTTTCTCTTCTGCATAGTTCATGCTGTTGTAAAAGTTAATAGAAGATACCCCAAGATTTTTATTTTACCCCATGTTCTTTTTTCCTATCTCACTGTATATTGCAATGTTCGTATGAGGTGTGACATTACTTAACGTTCTGCTGATGGAAAACAAAGCCCGGGATGTGTGTGGAGGGATGTTGTATCACTACCATGTAGTCAAACGTAAGCACAGCATTTCTAAAGTTAAAACAGTTCAAACTAATTCAAAAACGGAAGGGAAGACTTAAATATCTTGCCATTTGGGTAACACAGTTGCCAGAAAACCTGCAGCTGAAGGGCTTTGGGAATTTATGGTCTTCATGGTGTGTGATCAAAACTGACATTGTTTATGTGCTTGTCGGAAACATAAAGAACGTGCAGGTTTTGAAGAAAAAAAATACGTGTCAATTATTCCTGGGTAACACTGGGGTACCCTTAGTTATTGAACCTGCCAAGTGTGGTGTTTGGGTTGTCTTTCAGATAAGACCTTGTAGGAGGTTTGGTTTTCCTCGTCTTTACAAGTTTTCATGGTTTGTCTGTAAAAGTGGGTTATTCTTTGCTGATTTCTGACCTCAGCAGTGCTGTTCTGCCGAGCTCCTTGGTTTAATAATGTGTGTCTTATTTCATTTATGATACTGAACTTTGGTAGCATTGTTCCGTACGGTTACACCACATCTACAAAGGTCTCAAAGGCTTTAGTTGAATGTTTTTAGCTGTTTTTGCCAAGTATAATGGAGAAAATGAGAATTTTATCGTTCATTAGAAAATGAGTTGATTAGTTTACATCCTTGTTTTCTCATTTTAAAAAATAAGTCAGAAAACTTTCATATTTTGGGGTGATTGATTTCCTTAAAGGGCAACTCTTCCACTTTTTCAGAATAGTACATTGCATGCTTTTTTTATATGTCTAAGTTTGGCTTTTCCTGTTTACCCTGTTGCAACTGAAACTGTTTATAGAAGCAATTCCTATGAAGCTTGCTGTCCAAGTGATTACATGGTACACAGAGCCCTTTTCTTTTGGGCAAACCAGCTAATACGTTATTTTTAGTTAGTGGTTCATTGGAGCCAATAATTTATACTCGCGCTGGATGTTAAAGGAATACATTTTACACAGTGGTCGGCTTTCCTGAGGGGGAGTTAAAGATATTCAGTTTGGCATGGGATTTTTGTACATGGCAAACCAAGATTATGGGGAGATTGGACACAGTTTTAAATGAGATATAATAACCTTTGCCTTTCCATTTTCCATAGTTTACTGTCCAACTGTCACAGAATACGATATTCATATGAGTTCTCCTAAACCAGTGCATCATCTTCCATGCTCAAAGCTGGCTGAAGGAAAGCGCTTTTGATTTCTGATTTAGAAGTTAAAAATACTTTACACTGAAATTCATTTCCATACATGTTTAAGAGGGGAAAAACGTTTCTTGCAGTACTAATCAGAATGGGACAAAACGTAAATTCAGGTGCTGTTTGTGTTCTGTTTCACAAAGGATGGATCATTTATGTGGGTTTCTCTTCTTGTGTTACTTGCAGTTGTTGAAACCAAATAAATATTAATTATTGTTTTAAAAATCATCTTTGTACTCTGGTGTGTTGCACATTTTTATGGCTCATGTTGGACGATTGAGTTTATTGTTTCTCCTTGCTCTGTTTCACTGCTTGTTCGCTAGTCTTAACTTTTGCTTTAAGAAACGTGTAGTTTCTTAGGAACCTATGTAACTCCAGAGGTGCTAACAAAGAATTAATCAAGCCAGACCCCACTGGCTTGTCTTTATCCTAAAACACCATTTGTTTAAGGAAGTGCAACCTGGAGATGCCTCTAAGTTGTCCATGGTCACAGTGTGTAGCTTCAGTGTAAACAGGGCTGATGCTCAGGAAAAAAAGGAACGTGTTGATGGCTAGGCAGGAATTCACTTTCCCCCCCCTTTTTTTTTTTCCTGTTTTGAGTTTACTGGGTTTTAGCATTTTGTTGTCCTCCCTTTAAATGAGACCAGCAATAGATGAGCACCACCAGAATGAAAACTCGAAATACCGTTATCACACATGAATAGAGTTAACGAAGTGGTGAGAGATTTCCATCCGCGATCAAAGTGGAGGAAGGTAAATCAAACATCCAGCTTGTGGCACAAGAGCTGAATTTCCTTTTGAAAGCTGATAAAAAGTTGGGTTTGGGATTGTTCGCATTTAGAAACCTTCGTGTGGTTTCACCCAACTGCTTTGTTGTGACCCAGATCACAGTGTATTGTATTCACAGAGTATAAACTCTGACTTGTTATTTGGAGCTAGATTGAAAAGTGTGGTTTTTATATGCGTAAAGGTTTCAATCAGACTTTTGTGCTAGAAACAAAAAAAGCCTTTACGGCATAGAGTGCTTTAAATATGAATTTGTTTACTTTTATGCCATATTTGCTCCTGATTTTGCCTGCTTGCTTTTCAAAAATAATGACCTGCTCAATATGTCATTCCAATACTCGGTCAGGGGGTTTGTTAAAGTTCATTTAACAATTTGTAACGTGCACCGGTCTTGATTGCGGTCTTTATTTGTATGTAGATTTGTCATTGATATTTTTTTTTTCCCCAGTGCATTTTCTGTAATATTATTTACCATTTGGCTGTTGCTACAGTGTAGACAAGAGGGTACAATTCTGCTTTGGCCAGACAAATAATGTTCTTTTTAACTATGGTAGATTATTAGAATGTAATGACTGTCAGGTATAATCAAATAGTTTTGTACAAATATTTGAACTTCCATGCGTGCTAACGATAGAATGAAAGGGATACTTTTTCCCATCTTTTGTAAAGCACTTTGAGATCAAGGGCTGACAGTACTGTATTAAATAAAACACCGTGGTCAAATCTGAAGCTTTAACGTACATTTTCAAGAAAGCAAGTAGTAGAATAAAGTTTTTGTGTATGCTACTTAAAGATTGAAATGTTTGTGTTTGAAATGGTGCTTCTCCAAGCGGTGTCTTTCAGAAAAGTGATTACTCTGGATATTTTTGCTGTGCTTCGTTCTCCTGACGAACTCTTTAGCGCCTGTGCCATGCGATAGAGCCCCACCATGTACATTTTGGGTGGGGAGGCTGTTTTTTTAAAAAAACAACAAACACACACAAAAAGCCTGGCATCACTGTCCTGCTGCATTCCCTCCCACTGACGGAAGATAAGCTGCCTTTGCAAGGCCTTTTTTAAAACCACCAGCTGGTGCTGGTTCACGTGGGTGAGATTCGTTTCCTGTGTTCCCCAGGGCCTGGCACCAACTTGAATCGTTCAAGGGGCGAATGTGATGGCAAAGTGGAAGCACCATCTCCCCCGCTGCCTTCATCACACCTTGCCTCTCAGAGCCCCCCCGAGGTCTGCTCTGCTGGTGAAATGTCACCAGAACCCATGATAAAAGGAGAGGTGCCTTCCTCAACCCAGGTAAGATCGTGGGGGAAAAATGCAAAGGCATTTAAATGCAAAGTTATCTGTTTAATCAAATTCTCCCATGTTAGAAGTACTTTGAATGACCATAATACCTTATAGTTTGATCTGTTAGCTTTCTTTTTTCTTTTCTTTTTTTTTAAGTATAGGTTGTTTTATAACTAGAATTCTGTTGAAGTCAGGGCTGGTGCTGTCCTAATTTTTATCCTTTCTGCATTACCTCAGCAGAACTGAGTTCAAGAAACTGTTATTTTTTTTGAAGTAAATTGTAAATGCCTTTGTAAACCATTGTGTGCAGGAATATTAATAATGGCATAAAGATAGGCAAGTGCCCAGTTATCCATTACCCACTTGTGGTGTTTCACAATTGGATTTCGTCTATCTAAATACCGATAGAAGCAGGCTGGCTCTCTCTATTACAGGAGTCAGGAGTTTGACATCAAATCCCTAGCTTTCTGTGGCATTTCTTATACTTAATATTTTTTTTAATGAGGCTTTAGTCCTGTAAAATAGGTGGAAACGCTGATTTTTTTCCTTTGCAAGTCACCGTAGAGCAAAACGAGCTGGCCGGAACGGCTGGTAGCCGCTTGCCCGGTGGCTGGCAGACCTGCCCAGGCTGCATCATGCCTCTGCCTCATGGAGGGTTGCCATCTGCTGCACACTGGCATATTGCAAATGCTTTAGGGGAAAAAAAAAAAAAAAAAAAACAACCCTAAAAAAAATCAGCTTTTATTTATAATTTGGGTCAGCAATGCCAGAGAGCGCTGTGTAAAGAGAACTACGCAGGTGGTGTTGGTTTTCTTACAGGCTTTTCTATATGGAAATAAAAAATAGCCTTATGGAGGTAAGGGAAAATGTTCCAGTTTTGTGTTATCTGCTGGACATTTTCTGTCCAGGGTTTCTTTCCCGTTGGCCTGAGTGGGAGCTACAGATGCTTAGTGAGACTAAAAACTGGGTAGTTACCCAGGATATAAGTTGATTACTCTTCAAAACACCAAATCTTGCAAAATCCTTGGCTGCATTGACAGTGAAAGCTCTGTAAAGGCACGTAGGGTTCCCGAATCCAGTGATGAGCCTCCCTCACAGAGCAAGGAAAGGCAGCGATGAGAGTCTGAGCACTAACTACAAAGATGTCTTCTTGTAAATGCTTGCCTTAACTGCAGTGTGCTTTTCGTTTGCAGGCCGCTTACGATGGAGTTTTAGCACTTTGGCAGTTTGATAACTCAGATTCGGGTAAGTAGAGAGAAAAATATTATTTTAAACTATCATCGTTTTTCTGCCAGCAGACACTAATTGGTACGCGTGTGTGTGTGTGTGTGTTTCTGTTTTAGATACGAGTTTCTCGAGATCGGAAGACACGGACGTACCCCCGGATGGCCTGTTCCTGGACTCAGCTCTAGCCAGGAGGCTCAGCTGTGGTTTCTGTGGGAGGGTTTTCCCGTGCTCTGAGGAGCTGAAGGAGCACATCCACGAACATGCTCTCTCCATGCTTCTCCCGTGGGACTTGGTTGGCTGCTCCCGGCCCGAGGGCGTCCATCCCAGCCAGCTCGCCCGCTTCCACTGCTCCAAATGCCCTGCCAGCTTCACTCTGAAATCCAACATGGACCGGCACGAAAAGACCATCCACTTCAACTGTAAGAAGATGCAGTGTCCTAACTGTGCCAAGCTGTTTCGAGACAAGACAGACTTAAACCGGCACCTTATGTCTGTGCACTCGAACGAGCGTACTTTTGGGTGTCTCTTCTGTGGCAAGGGCTTCGGTACCCAGAAGAACCTCGCTAACCACCTGAGAGCATGTTGTTATCTGGGCTCTGCCCGGTTGGGCGGGTTGGAGCTTTTGGATAGTGTAGGACAAAAGGAGGATCCCAAGGAGGTGTAGCTACCCTTGCCTAAACGAGACGCTGCTTTTTAAACTAGGAAATGCAATTTTTTTTTCCCTTGTTCTTGTGCTGCAAATAAAACCTACCACAGGTGTAATATAATAGAGTAACTCCCCAAAGCTGATCAGGTCGATAACGTGCTGGTTCCAGACACTGTGTAAATGCAGCCATGGCACTATTTTTGTGCAAAGATGACTTTTGTCAGTCCATATAACAGGCACTTTGGCTATCTTATTGGTGTCATTCTACTGTGTGCTTATACTGTCTTAAACTTTTTCTATCAGGAGATCTCAAAGTGCTTTATAAAAGAAATGGTGATATTTTCCTCCTATTCTCTGGGAAAATAACATACCTCTGTTGTTGAGCGTGTTAGCAATAGAATTAATAATAGAATTCAGTCTTCTGAGTTCTGCTCTAGTGCTCTGTCCGTTAGACAACTTGAGCATTTCAGGGTTTTTCAGCTTGAGATTAGGAGCTGTGAAAGCACTGGGTTGCTCAGCCCTATAAGCTGTTTATAAAATCTGGTTTTCTCTGTCATTTAAAGGAGAAAAACATGCTGCTTGTTCACGTGTGCAACAGGGTGTATTATTTGAGCTTGAAAGTTGTCGCAAGGGTTGTGTATTTGATGGATCTTATGTCTGAGTACTTTTAGGACTTTTTTTAAAAATATATTGGAGTATGACTGTGGTCTTTAGGAATTCTGTACCTTTTTCTGACTCGTTTGTTTTATATAATGTAATTAAGTTAGCCAGGCTGAATGTAAGCTGTTGAAACTGAGGAGAGGAGGCTTTACTTAGAAGATCCAATTGTAGCTTAGGGTGTGCAAACAAAATAGTAATGGTTGTTACTGGAGGATAGAAGTCTTGCTGTAATTCCTATTTGATTATGAAATTAATTAATTTTTTTAAAAGATTAAATATTTCAATGTCTCTTTCTATATATCTACATGTGAAACCAGATTACAGTAACTGTGAAATTAGTGTAATTAAGTGTAGCACTTTCCAGCTCCTCCGCGAACAGCACAACTTGACGGCAGCCTGAGCCTCGGCGTTGTGGGGGGGCTTTCCTTAGTGGGAAAGGGGGACAGCCGAGGTGACAAAAGTTACTTCTACGCTTGATCTTTTTAGAGTTCTTCAGGAAAGTCCTTTCTCATAATATTATTGCATCTCAGGGAGGCAAAAATGTGAAATACTTGGTGGGCCACAAAGCACCAGACTTGAGCAGCCGGGAGGTCTGCAGGGGAGGGCTTCTTGCCAAGCTGTTCCCTGTGGAAAGCTGATGGGAGAGATGGGCCAGATCCCTCTGCCCTCGCTTTCCTGGAGAGAGAACAGGTATTTTGTGTGTCAGCACTGCTCTGCCCATCCCTGCTGGCAGCCGGCTCCATGCCCAGCCAGGGATGGACTTCTCCAGGTTGGGAAGCCAGAGTTTTCCCACTTGGCTTCATTCTTACTCTTTGAGTGGGGTGCAGTTAGAATTGAGAATATCTTCCTATGTAATCAGTGTAGTACGCCATACTTCAAACATTTTTAAGATTATTTATTTTTTTTGCAGTCACGTGGATTTTCTTCTCTATTCCCATTGACATCTTTGGCGTTGTGGATCACGGCTGTCTGCGTACAGTGTACAGTCTGTCAGCTTCCCCTGTTGCAGATGTCAGTTTAATTGCTTCATAATTTATTTTGCTCTTAAATAACCAGCGAGTGAGGGAGGAGAAAGTTGAGCCAAAAGAGAAAGTTGTGACCAAAATAGGTCTTATCTGGAAATTTGGAAGCAGCATGGCAGGATTTGTCTGAATCGGAAAAGTAAGATTCCAGAAAAAGTAATTTCAGCAAATTTTAAAAGGCTTAGTTCACATGACAATAGTTAGTGATGTTTCATGTTTGTTCATTTTTCTCATATTTGAGGATTTAATTCAACATGGAACTATTTTTCTATAGTCGGGTCAGTTCATTTTCTCTAATAGAGGTTTAAGTAATATTTTCCTTGGCCTGTACATCAGAGAGCTTCCTGATTTCAGCTCTGAGAATTTCCAGCGTTTCCCTTCAGGATCAGGAATGGGGTTTTTTTTAAACATTAGAACCACAGGGTATAACACAGCAGAGGCTCACAGAGTTTGCGTAGTAAACTTTTTTTGAAAGCAGGATTTTTGTGTTAGAAAATGGCATGGGAAGATGATGGGAGGTGTAAGTTTGACAGATAAATTGCACCTTGCTATTTATAACCTTAACTATAATGAGGATTAAGGGGACGAGAATTCTCTTAGAATTTGTGAATTCTTCATAATAACCAATTGAGTGTGGTATTTCAGTGATTATATCAGTTTACAGAGTTCCTACAAAGTAGCTCTATCAGGCCGTGTATCACTGGAGCTTTCCTTTCTCTCCAGTTTGGGATGGAGGAGCCCATTTCATTTGACAACCTCGGTGAAATAAGTAAAATTACTTGAGATGACAAAACCAAAGGGTTTTTTCAAAGCATTGTTGTGTTGGTCTTTAAAACCGCACATCTGTAAATAGTTTAGTGGAGTTAATTACATAGATTTTTACTATGGCTCTCCTTGGATTCCGTTCTCCATTTCTCGGTGCTTTTCTTCCTGTAGTCGTGGCCAGCGGCTGGTTATCTGTGGCACTGTTGTTAATGGTCTTGAGGGTCTTGCTAAAGATTGTTTCTTAGGACCTTAATGCTGCTATACATAAGCTCTATAAAATATTGTCGTTTAAGACAAAAGATGATACCAAAGTTGGGGTGATGTTAGTGAAATATATGTGCTTGGGGCTGCATATATTTAACAGTACTGTGAAAAAACTCTGCAATACAGTTATTTTTCTAACACTGCTGCTGTTTTCCAGGTGTTTACTTTTGTAGATACAAGAGCTAAATATATGGGTATTTGGTGGGGAAAAAAAAAAGGTAGTTTTCAATAAAATCAGAGCTGCAAAAAGTGTTCTGTGACTTTTTAAATATAAGCAGGCTAGGAGCTGAAAGTGTTGTTCTGGAGCGGTTTAAGCTGAATGTCAGCAAAAGTCAGTGAAAGGGATGTTGAAATTGGAAAGCGTTAGGAGTTTGTTGTCGGAAATACACGTATGCGTTGGGAGCAGATGGCTCTGGGTGCCTGCAAGCCACGTGCTGACGGTGTGGGCTGCGCACCTGGCGCTCGGAGTTGCCTTTTCAGCTTCTACAGTAGCCCTGTAAAGTGAAGGGACGGGTGTGGACAGACAATGAGAGGAGGCATCCGGTCATTCCAGAAATTATGGGCTCAGGTACAGTCTGGCGATGTAGGAAATAGAGGATTTGGTGGTATTCTCTTCTTTAAAGCACTTTTGCTTTGTAATCCTGGGATCTGGTTGTTGTCGGGATCTCCGTGTCCGTTTTTCCCGGAGTGAGGTGGTTCAAGCTGCGTGTCCTGCTGGCCCGGCTCAGCATGTGTGGGCTGTTCGTGGTGTCGGGTACCACTGGACGTGGCCTGGGACTGGGGCAAGAAGGGTTCCGTGTCCCCACTTGACTCCCCTTGATCAGCTTACAGCTCGCTTACGTTGTCTAGACTCCATAGTAATAGGTTTACAGTGATCCTGGGGAATATAAGTGTGTGTGTGGCTTATCACTAACACTCCAGTGGTTACGAGATGAGACTGGAAACGTATTTATCATAAATAGCTTCGTATCCTAAAATTGATACTTGCCGTAAAGTGGGCTCCTTGCCTCTGATAGTATAGACAAGGGCTGTCAAACCCAAAGGAGAAGATAAAGTCAAAAAACCACTTTTGCTGTAATATAAGAGAGAGAGAATTTTCATGTTCTAGTTGTTTAAAAAAAAAAAAAAAAAAAATAAAATGTCTTGTAAATCAGAGGAGCAGGTATGGTGTAGGAGAAAGCCTGGGTTGTTCAGTTATCAATCAGCGAGAGGTTGCTCAAGGCTCTGGGCATGGGGCCATGTGAAAATATCTGCTCGGGGAGGTTCCTGAAGCAGCGCGAGGGCACGGTCACTTGAAACCAGCCCTTCAAATGCCTCCTGATGGCGGGGAGTAACCGTTACCAACGGGTGAATAAGATATTTTTTTTAGCGTTCACTTTTCTTGTCTTCTGTACTGTAGCCCAGGTGTGTTGTGGGGTTTTGGGTTTTATTTTTCCTTGGGCTATAAAATTCTCTTGACCGCTTTAAAAAGTTGCTTAAAAAAAAAAACCACACCAAACCACCCACCCCCCCCCCTCTTAAAAGAAGCACCTGTAGGATGGAGCACCACCATCACCAAGCAGCCCAAAGCAGCAGGTTAGGACACAAGAAAATAATATAAGAATATTAGATCCAATTCAAACTGCTAATCAAAGGAAGATTATTTTTTTTTTCCCCCCACAAAGTTGCCTGTGTGGACGATATGTTTAATTCTGAGGAGTTAAAACAAATGCTGAAACAAAATTCAGCTCTCAGCAGATTTTAAGATCTTGAACCGTGCTTTTGGTCTGCATTAGAACAATAAAAAATACTTCTTGGAATAGTTTTTCTAAGATGAGCTTGGGTCGAAGGGTTTGTTCTGATTGTGAAGGGTGGTGGTACCTTGTTTAAAGGTCTCTCTTCGTAGTGTCATGTAAAAGTTGCACTTTTACATGAGTGCCAAAGGTAGTTATTTTTCACATTATTTTATCTGTATGGCAAATACAAAGTACATTTGAAAAATAGAAGGAAAATAAAGCCCACAAATTGAGCATTAAATGACATGAGTACACAAAGTACCGACTTTCTTAAAAAAGGCCATTTTTAAGCAGTTGTTTCCGTATCCGGTGTAACTCTGGGGCATTACCTGCGGTGTGCTGTTGGCACGCAGGGGGCATCCAGTGTGCAGGGCATTTGTGGCACATAAAATTTTGATAATAATCTAAAAATATTGCAAAGTACTGAATATGTTCAAAGCCATAGAGTAGGTCGAGTATTTCCCTATTCCCTTTGCTCCCCTACATTGACTGGTTTCATTTACCGAGGGCCATTTACACACCCCATAGTGTATTTCAGGTGATTAACTAGAACTTGCTTTCTTTTATTCCCTCGATGTTACGCGAACAATATATTGCTTTGAGAAATAACAATAATTAGGAGAAAAGTGGGTGAAAATTAACATACTAATGGAAAACAATGGAATTATTAGAAGGCGGAGATTTAAAATCAGATCCAGGTGGACAGTGACTTCCAGGCTTACCGTGGGCGGGTGTCCTCGGGGAGCAGCAAATACTCTGTTTTCACCTCTATTTTGCATATTGCATTTTCCTGTTGTTTGGAGGGGGTTCTGCTGGCAAATTACACCCTTGGGCTCTCAATACCATCCCTGTCCCCTGGGTCTGCTTTCCAGGCGCCTCTAAGGAGATGGCAAGAAGAAAAGAATCAGCAGTGTCAGAACGGCTTCAAAGAGTTCTTCCCTTTTCTGGTTCAGCAAAATATGATTGAGGAGGGACAGAAAATAGTCCATCGAGGGCTTTAAATAGTTGTCTTGTAGAGAGGTTTCAAAGGTCCTGCTGTCATTCAACGTTATGCATCCTTTTATATTCCTGTATCTGAAATGGTGATGCTAGTTGAGAGTTGGATGATGTGGAGTGTGTTGGTCGTGACTCTCCTGTTTCTTCTGGGTGATCCCCGTTCTCTGCACCTTCACTGAAATGCTCCCGGGGAGGGTGAGGATGGTTGTGCATCACCCTGAAAATAAAACTAAAGCACAGGGCAGCGTTGGGGTGTTACGTTTGTGGTCTTGTGTTTGCAGCTGGCTACTTCTTTCTCCACAAATTATAGTGTTAGGATGTTAGATCTTGATATTGAGGATAATTCTTTATAATAAATGAGAATTCTAGCAGATTGTCAGCCCTCCTTATTTGCCGTTTAGCAAGCGTTGGGCAGTGTGTGTTACGGACTGTTGCTAAATGTTTGCATGTTGGCTTGTTCAAAAGCTTCTCTGATGAAGGTACTTAAAGTTTATTAGCTTTAATATGACGTGTAATAATATAGTATAAGCTTTAAAGAAAATTATAGATGGTCAAGAGGCGAGCGTGTGATTTCACAGGGAAATAATAATGAAATAGTAAATGAGAAGACTGACTGTTTTGAGACATCCTGAAAGTAATCTGCGTGTTTTGCCTGTTCTCTTACAGTCAACGAGTTCACAGTCATCAGGAAGAAGTTCAAGTGCCCGTACTGCAGTTTTTCGGCCATGCATCAGTGCATCCTGAAGAGACACATGCGATCCCACACCGGAGAAAGGCCCTACCCCTGCGAGATCTGTGGGAAGAAGTTCACCCGCCGGGAGCACATGAAGCGACACACCTTGGTAAGGGGGGGATGCTGGGTGGGAGCAGCCCATTTCCTCAGGTTAATGATAACAGGAGCTCCGTCTGCTTTAGGTCTAGTTTTTTTTTCCCTTTGGGGCTCCTCCAAAGACCTCTCCAGTATCTTTTTTTCCCCATTTTTCCAAGCTGTTTTGCTGCCTGTTGATCCTTCTTCCCGTTTCAACCCTGACTGAGAATCTTGGGCATTAGGGATGGGAGGCAGAATAGCTGATGCTGGTTCTAGGGTGGAAAAAGGAAGTATGTATTTATTTTTTTAATAAGTTGAATGACTGGGTGCAGAAAGCTTTAAAGTAAGTTGCTCGGCAAGAAGAATTTGAGGCAAAACTACCCTGGTCTGGCAATGCCTAGCTATCGAAAATAATGCTGTGCCTTGTTAAAGTTGCTCGAAAGCAACTGGCTTTTCACAACTTCAGAAACAAAATTTTAAGCCAAATTTTGCTTTTTTTTTCTCAGGAAGCATCCATTTGCCATCCTAAAGTGTTTTCTCAAAGCTTGGTATAGAACTGATGCTGTGGAAGAGCAAATAGTTTCTATGTGATTATTTCAGTAATGCACACCAGCAAGCTCTGTTGTTCTTCTAATTAAGCTTGTAGAGAAAACCTGAATATTTTTTTTTTAAATACTGGGGATGGTAGTGTGAGGTTCTAGTAGAGTGAGACAATTAAAAAGAAGAATCCCAAGAGTGTTGACAGTGTCAGTGACCAAGAACTGGTTTGTTGAGGTCATTTAAATAACTTTTTCCATATTTATATTATCTATATAGATCATATTTATATTATCTATTGAATTTTGAATGTGAAGAATATCTTACTGGAGGAGGTATGCATAGAATAGTTAATGTTTTCCTGGTTGTAGTTCTCAAAAAGCCATAAAGAGCTTTCAATTCCTTCATCCCAGTCCTCTCTGTGTGTCCCCTTGCAGACAGAATCACAAAATGAATCACAGAATGATATGGGGTTGGAAGGGACCTCTGGAGATCATCTCCTCCAATCCCCTGCCAGAGCAGGGCCACCCAGAGCAGGTTGCACGAGAATGTGTCCAGGAGAGTTTGGAATGTCTCCAGGGACAGATGCCGCAGCCTCTTCCAGGGCTTTGCCACCCTCAAAGTGAAGAAGTTCCTGCTCATGTTTAGGTGGCACTTCTTATGTTCAAGTTTGTGCCCATTTCCTCTTGTCCTGTCACTGGGCACCACTGAGAAAGACTGGCCCCATCTTCCTGACACCCACCCTTCAAGTAGTTATAGATATTGATTGGATCCCCCCTCAGTCTTGTCTTCTCCAGACTAAAAAGACCCAAGTTCCTCAGCCTTTCCTCATTAGAGAGATGCTCCAGGTCCCTCAGCATCTTTGTAGCCCTATAGTAGTAGCCCTGCAGTAGTCCTGTCTTTGTAGTCCTGCAGACCTTCCTGCAGAGGCAGCTCCATAGCTGTACTGCAATTTGGTTCAGCTGTAACAACATTTACAACTCCTTTTCTTGCTCTATAAATTTCTATCCTAATGAGAATCAGCCAATCTTTACGTACTGTGGGGAAGGCAGGAAAATGCCCTGTACCCTCCAGGAGCGAAACGGAGGTGATCTGCAAATTAATTTTTTTTCTCAGAGGGTTTTTTTGCTGCTGGAATCATTCCAGGTGATGACTTGGTTGAGTCTCAAGTTCAAGCTTTCTTACACACCCAGGGAGGTGACATCAGGTATTCGTGCACGCACAGGAGAGGCTATACGTCTGTCTGCATCTCTGTCTGACTTCTTCTATGTCAGAAATGAAGCTAGTTTAGAAAATACCGACTGGATGATAACCTTTTAGTGCCAATTCATGGAAAAAAATAAAATGCAACCCTGACAATCCCTGTAATACCCCCGAGGTTCTCAGCTTAAAAAAACCCAACTAAACAAACTAAAAAAAACTTAACCAAAAGTTTCTTGGTTCTAGTTTGAGGTGACCTGTCTCTGTATAATTCTATACCTACTGAACTTTCTTGCGCAGCATCGCAAACTACTTCAAACTGAAAGAGGGGAGATTGAGATGAGATCTCAGGAAGAAGTTCTTTACTCTAAGGGTCATGAGGCATTGGAACAGGTTGACCAAGGAAGTTGTGGCTGCCCCATCCCTGGAGGTGTCCAAGGCCAGGTTGGACAGGGCTTTCAGCAACCTGGTCTGGTGGGAGGTGTCCCTGCCCAGGACAGGGGGTGGGACTGGATGGGCTTTAAGGTCCCTTCCAACCCAAACCGTTCTATGATTCCATGATAAAACTGGCAGGATAAATTTGGATGGGAAACAGTAGTTTTGTTTGTGTACTGAGCTTCCATTTCCTTGCAGTAGCTTTTTAAATTTTTTTAAAATTATTATTATTTTTAAATCCATAGCAAACTTGGCTATTATTTCAGCATTACACCATCTATGCAGCTTGCTCCATCCCTGCTGCTGCTGCAAAAGCCTGTGCCTTTTCCTGGGCAGCCAGTCTTCCTCTGCCAGCAGATGCTGGTGACATGGCACAACTTGCCAAATGGCAGTGCCACCACCGAGTGAGCACTTTGCCCTGGCCCCTCACACTGGGGTGACTGAGCAGCTTATGTGATGAGTTGCTGCAGTGCTCAGAACCCCACCATCCCCTACCGCTCCCTTCCTTGCCCCTGTGTCCATCCGGATGAGTGCCTGGCCATCTGCTTGGGGGACTGCCTGCTCCTCAAGGTGTCCCTTCTGTATTTCCTTGGTGGGGGGTGTGTGTAGTGTTCAGGAGGCACATCCAAGCAGCGAGCACAGTCCTGCTGCAAACGTGCAGGTTTTCAAGATCCGTTACTAGTTCTGCAGCAGGGAACACCTTGCCGTGCCAGCTGGTTGCCTTCATCATCATATTTCGGAGAACTTTCCCCTTTTTAAAATTTTTTTTCAGAAATTTAGGATGTTGTCAGCACGTTTTTCCCCCTCTCCCTTGCAATATTGGTATTTAGTCAGTTAAAATATGGTCTTCCTATTCCCATTTTCAGATACTGAAGGCCAAATGCCATTTCTGTGTTTAATACTTACTAATTTGGCAATAAGGAAAATAAGATTAATTTCTGCTGAGCTCATCCAGTAATATGCTTCACTTCAGATATGCTGGCTAAACTCTCAATGTTGGAAAAGAGGGAAAGAAGTGATCAGTTTTTTATCAGATACTTCAATTACTCATCATTTTATTACCTGTTTCATGTTTTCTTTTTTTGTATGGCTCTTTTAGCCTTTATTCTGCACCTTTGACCACATTCTGTAATTCTGTTCAGCTTTTGATGCCTGAAAATCGTTCTTTTAACACTTAAAAATGAGTGATGCCTATAGATCCTGTTAAATGACTTTCACCAGCTTTGTCCAACTGCTTTTAAAAAAAGCTTAAATGTAGTGTTAAAAAAAAAAAAAATCCAGTAAAATACAATGACTTTGCTGGGTGCTGTTGAAGAATAATACGTGGCAGGGACTAGCTCAGAGCAAGGGGGACCTGAAGCCAGAGCGCATCAGAAGAGCTCAAGAGCTTTGAACGTGGTTGGGGATGGTGCAATACAAAGCCTGAGCCAGTGTCCTGCGGCAGTGAGGGCTGAGGGGGTAAGAGGGGTCAATTTGTCCTCTTCCCAAACACCTTCAGCTTGCAGCTCAGAAAGCCAACTGCATCCTGGGCCACATCAAAAGAAACGTTGCCAGTGGGTCGAGAGAGGTGATTCTCCCCCTCTGCTCTGCTCTGGTGAGACCCCACCTGGAGTCCCGCATTCAGCTCTGGAGTCCTCAGCACAGGAAGGACATGGAGCTGTTGGAACGGGTCCAGAGGAGGCCATGGAGGTGCTGGGAGGGCTGGAGCCCCTCTGCTGTGGGGACAGGCTGAGAGAGTTGGGGGGGTTCAGCCTGGAGAAGAGATGGCTCCGGGGAGACCTTGGAGCCCCTTCCAGTCCCTCAAGGGGCTTCAGGAGAGATGGGGAGGGACTCTTGGTCAGGGAGGGGAGCCATAGGATGAGGGGGAAGGGTTTTAAACTGAAAGAGGGGAGATTGGGGTGAGATATTAGGAAGAAATTCTTTGCTGTGGGGGTGGTGAGAGCCTGGCCCAGGTTGCCTAGAGAAGCTGTGGCTGCCTCAGGTTCAAGGCCAGGCTGGATGGGGCTTTGAGCAACCTGGTCTGGTGGGACGTGTCCCTGCCTAGGGCAGGGGGGTCAGAACTTTGGTTGGAACTTTTGGTTGGATGGTCTTTAAGGTCCCTTCCAACTCAAACCGTTCTGTGGTACATACCAAAGTAGGTAATTTTGTTCATTTTGTAGTGAAGTTTGAATCTTGAAGCGATTTCTGGTGTCCTGCTGAGCATTTCCCCACTCGCTGCTTATTCTCTAAGTGCGGTAGCTCCGTGGGCCTGTTATTCTTGGGCATAGAATGCAGCATGATTTATAGAACAGAGACATATGTGACAAACCATTTTTCAGCCACCAACGCAGTCAGAAATAAGGTTAGAAGTGCATTCAGCTGCTGGTTTTTTGGTGGGCTTTTTTTTTTTTTTTGAGATACAGGGTGCACTAATGGTGCTCCTACTCTGTGGTTCTTGGCAGCAGTGGGATTGGGAGAGAAACCGCTGAATTACCGTGACATTAACACCCATTTGGTTGTGGGCTGTTCTGCTCTGGTCTGCAGAGGACTGGTGCTTGGGAGTGGTGGGGTTTGTTGGGGTTTTTTTTTCCCTTTTTAAAATTTTCCTTGTGGTGGTGCAGTGTGACTGTTGTACCCCAGAAAAACAAAGAAAAGGGGAGGAAAAAAAAATGAGGTGATAAATTTCCTCTTAAAACCACTTGTTTGATGATCAAAAGGATTTTTCCATCGTATGACACCATTAGAGGCTTGAATTAACCATGGTGGGTTTGAGTTCATAATGAAAGCTGCGGCCGTGGGCTGTGGTGGCTATGCCTTTGCAGAGGATGGGGGAACGTGTCCTTCCCTGTACCTCTCGATCCGTCTCCATTGGCGTTAACTTCTCGTGATGGTTCTCCTTTCCCAGGTCCACAGCAAAGACAAGAAGTACGTCTGCAAAGTGTGCAACCGAGTGTTCATGTCGGCGGCCAGCGTGGGGATAAAGCACGGCTCTCGCCGCCACGGGGTTTGTGCCGATTGCTCCGGCCGAGGCATGGCCGGTCACCTGGACCACAACGGAGGAGAAGGGTCTCCAGATGAGTGCTACCCCGGGGAAGGGCAGTACATGGAAGACCCCGATGACATCAAAGTGGAAGGAGACGAGGAGATGGGAGACGACGACGACATCAAGTGGAAGGATGACGTGGGCATGTCACAAGATGATGTGATTTTAGATGACGACAAAGATGTCGACTCTCCGCAGGAGCAGGACAACTCTGGGGAGAACGACAAGGATTTTACCTGGATTTCTTAGGGATATATATTTTTTTTTTTTTCTTTTGGTTTTTGTTCCGCTCTGTTGTTTGTAGGGGGAGGGAGGGTGGGGGAGGACGGAGTATGTTGGAAAAAAAAAAAAAAAGCAAAACTAAGTAGCCTTGTTGTCGTCCATGTGTGCAAGATAACTCTTGTGTTTTCTAAACGAGTCCTTTCTCTGTTCCACACGCGGATACTGTCTGTGCAGCGTCGCTTCCAGCGGCACGACTGACTTCGCCTTCCCCCCTCTCCCTGCCCCACAGCCCCCACAGCAGCCACCCCTCCGGCCCCGGGCCGGCCACGTTGTATCCCAGGGAGGGAGAGCTTCTGCCACCCCGTGGGTGAAGCATGAGTCCTCAAACCCTTCCCACCAGGGAGATTTTTGTGTCCAAAGCAAGTTTTTTTTGATGGTTGTTGGTTTGGTTTCTTTACTTTTTTTTTTTTTACTTTTTTTTCTAACATCTTGTCTGTGTGCTAAAATCCCAGCAGCAGTGGAATTACAAGTTGACGTCGTGAAAGCAAATCGATGTATGTGTTGGAGAGCTTCCCTGGATGATACAGGCCTTTTTTTGCAAAAGTTGTTTAAAGAAAGTTTTTATTATTTTTTATGGAGCCAAATAGATCAAAAGGCAAGTCAGATTACAGCCTTACAAATTCTTTTCTTAGATTCTTAGCTTCCAAAAGAGTCACCATCAAAGAGAGAGAGATTATGAACGTTTCTTGGATCTACTGGCATCTTACCCACATCCCGTCTTCCAGCCTTGGTTATCCACGGTTGCTGAAATGCATGTTGGTGCTTCCAGAAGCACCCTCTGCTCTGAAGGACACAGGTAATTCTCTACCTGTCACTGTTCTCTGCAGACATTATCACTTTTTCTCCCTTTGCTCAGCTGCCTTTTTTGTAAATATATGCAAACCGTAGAAAAAAACGAGGCGTTTAGCAAAGCGCAGGACGAGCTGGGAAACAGGAGAAGCCAAGGTGAGGAGATCCCAGCTGGCTGGAAATCTTACTGCTCCCCTCCTGTAGACCTGGGAACATTGTTCTTCCTTGCCAATCTAAAAATTCTCCTTCATCACTGATAGGCGTAAAATGTCCTTAATTCATGACACAAACCTTCAGCTTCAGCTACACTGGTTTTTGTAAATTTTCAAATAAACCTGGGTTTTTTTATATATATATATAAAAATAACAACCAGGTTTCTCTCCCAACAGACTTTGTGGGGCTTCTCCAGGTAGTTGGATTCTCCTTGTTCATATCGGCCACTGTTGCCTTCTTCCAGCTCAATGACAGCAGCGACAAAGTAGAAGTGTCTTGTTCCTGAGGAAAAAGCTCCTTTTCACCCTTCACCTCTTTGCTTCTGGTGCTTTTAAAAACAAACAAACAAACAACAAAAAAAAAGCTGAAGACCTCACTCTTTCCTTGCCGTGGAGCAATTTTTATATGATGTCTGTGGTGATGGGATCTTGAAACCTGCCACAAAAGACACAACCCAGAAAAGCCAAATGCCTAAAGGTGCTATTTCCCCCCCGTGGTGGGAGAGGCGATCCCTGCGGGGTGAGAGGTCTTGCAGGTCCTGTGGTCCTTAACCAAAAGCATGGTTCCACCCAGCAAAGGAAATAACCGAGTATATTGTACAATAAACCCCTCTAAAGCAAATAATCTGGCAGGATTTAAGCCACTTGGTGCCGGAGTTTGGTGGAGCGTGGCAGGAGCTTTTGTCTTGGCACCTGCAGTAGCCAGTTCCTTATTCATTCCCCGATTTCAGGGTCGCATCCTGGGTTTATGGTGTTTATTCCTGGGTTACTATGGGTTTAGTCCTTTCTTGGCTCGTCAGTCACTTGCAAATATTCGCCGTCTTCTCGGTGCCCATCACCTCGGCTCACACCTGGTGATGGCTGTCGCTGGGAGCCTCCAGCAGCTCCTGCTGGGTCGCTTTGGGTGCACATCAGAGATTTGGAAACTTTTTTTTTTTTTTTTCTTTAAATCCTCCGTTTCAGTCCCGTGAACACCATCTGCTGTTCCTTGGATTGAAAAGTTAAGCGGGACTTGTTGCTTTTAGCCAGTGAGGATAAGACAACCCTCTTCTTTAAATCCTTAAAGAGCGAAAGGGTTGCGTAGAAACACTTAATTAAACTTTAAAAAAAAAATATCTAATTTTGCATTTTAGCTTCTTGTAAAGCCCTCCTGCTGTATTTAAAAAGAGGTAAAAAAACCCCAAAACCTCAGTATTTTATGATTGGACCTTTGTACAGGTGTTTCCAGCAGCGGTTGGGGGGGTCCCAGAGCGAGGTCGCTATTCCCTTCCCCTGACTTTTGCCTCTCGGAGCGCGGGCTCTGTATTTATTATCATTTATCCTGTAAATATGGAGGGGAGGGAGGGGGTATGGGGGGGGGTGTCTGAGGTCCTGAATGTGCAGCCTCACCTGTTACATGTAGACAAATACATACAGTACTTAAAAGATATCTGTAGCTTTGCTTTTTTTATATGTGTAAAAAAAAAAAAAAAAAAATTAAAAAAAAAATCTATTTAAAACAAAATTTTTAAAACCCAAACCCTTCAAAAAAACCCCCTGGGTTTCTGTGACATTCCGTCTCGCCCGCCTGCCCCCGGTGCCGGTGTGTGCGCATCCCCTGCCCAGCCTTCCTGGGAGGAGCAGGAGATGTGGGGATGAGTCCTCCTTCCTCTTCCTCTCTCCCTTCCCACCCCAACCCCTTCCCCAACTCGATTTTTGGAATGGGAGTTCTGGGGCGCTGAGCTTTACTTTGCAATCCCTCCAGAAATATTTTATTTTATTGTATTTTTCTTTCCTTTTTTTTTTTTTTTTTTCCTGTTTTCCAAGGCAGGTGGCTTTCAGAGTTGATTCCCACTTCGAAGCTCTTTGAGCTGAGGATGCAAAAAATAAATCAAAAAAAAAAAGGAGAGAAAAATCCAGAAAATCCCTGTAAAAGCTGAGTTTTACTATGTTATGGTTATAACTGAGCACGTGTGTCTGTGTCACTAACACACACTCTATACACCAAATAAAACCCTTCTAACGCCCGATGTATATCTGAAGTGCTTTGTTCCGATGGAGATGTACAGACTTGGAAAATGCAGGAATTAAGTCTTTAAACTTCCGTGCTCCGGCAGGCGCTTCCTGAGGCTTGGGTTGGAAAAAGGAATTGGGGCTTTTATTATTATTACTAATTATTATTATTATCGTTTTTTTTTTTAATGCTGAAACTTTATAAAACTTCATCAGTTGCTCCTGCGCCACCGACCGGACCTCGGGGATCTTACTGCCTATGCAAACTTCTGCTCTTTGGGATTTAAACACAAAAACCCAGTGATTTTTTTGCCTGTTCTCTCCAACCTCTAGCCTCTTGTCTTTGTATTTCCCTTCAGGGCTTTGTATACTTCAATGAGGTTCCCTTTTTTTAAGTTTTTCTAAATATATATATGTGTGTGTATATATATATATATATATACAGATTTAGTCTAAAAAAAAAAAACCTCTCTTAATTGATACACTTGGTCTCTATAACTTGTGATTAATTCTTTTTTTAAGTATTCCTACGTACTTGTAAATGTTCCTCCTTGAATTTCTTTATGATCATTAATATTAATATTTTTTTTTTTAAATAAGACAGTGTGCCAGGAGTGCAATGAGCATTTCAGGCCCTGCTTTGCCACCCTCTCAGGTGGAGGAATGAGGAATCTTACATGGCCTTCCGTCAATTTGTTATTTCCAAAAATTGCACTGAAAAAAATCACAAATTACCAGGGCTTGTATATTTTTAAGGTCACCCCAAAGCCTCGCAGCTGCAGAGGGAGTTTGCTTGGAGGTGGAAGGGGGACGTGTCTGGGGAAGATTTGCAAATTGACTGTCCTTTTCCTTATTTTTTTTTAATCCAAAAATCAGTCTTTTGGACTACAAAAGGAATATTTTTCATATGAAAGGAAACCCACTCTAGCATTAGATCCCCCTTCGTTTCTTCTCTCCACTCATGCCTTTAAATATTTTGCTTTTCCAAAGCGAAAGCCGCGTCGCTTTGGGGTCGGGTGTGTGTCTTTTGGGGTCGATGACTCGATGGGGCCTCGGTTCATGTCCCGAAGGGAGTCACGATTCCTGCCGGGGCCGAGCTCCTCCCCCCCAGCCCCGGGCACCCCCCGCCTCGATGCTTCCCGTTTTGCACATCGCCCTTTAGGAAAGAAACTCCATGAAAATAATGCAAAAACTGGAATTTTTTGCAATATTATGAAAGATAATCTTATTTTAGCTCATTCTGTGACATGTGCGACTCCTAAGAAAGCCATACTTAATGGTTCTTTTTGTTTTTTAGATTCTATATTGTGTTTTGAATTTCTGCCTTTTTTTTTTAAGTTCTGCATAGTAAGAGTGCTGTGTGTATGCTTTCATATATATTTATTTTTTCAACGTGCTTTAAACCTGTCTACAAAAATAAAGCTAAACAAACACACACACAAAAAAAAGGACAGTGTTTGAAGATTGTTGATTTTTTTTTTTTTTTTTTGCTGGGAATATTCTATATTATACTGACTTCATATTAATTATTATAAACCTGTGTTTGTATTGAAGACGTGTTTTAATATTTTTGGGGAGGTTGAGGAGATTTTAGTAACCGGAAGTCAGTGGGAGAACATGGCTGTGTTGTACTGATTTTTCTGTAAATGTAGTTCAGGTAAATATGACCTTATTTTCTAGTTGATCTCCCGGTTTCTCGTCTGCCTGGGCATGCTGGAGGCGTGCCTCTTGGTTATAATTACTTTGTGATGGGATTTAGCTTAGACATACTTGCAAAAATCAATCAGTTTCAATAAATTGGGAAATTGCTGCTACGATTTTTGTCTTGGTGTTTCTTTTTAATATATTATTATTAATTTTAAAATAATATTTTCATTTTTAATGATTTTTTGATAATTTTTTTTTCTTTTTTTTTCCTCCTTATGTGTGTACAGACAGGGGATGCTGGGGCTGTGGGCACCACCCAGCTGCAGCCCAGTGATGCTGCAGGGCCATGTCCTGCCCCCCCACCCCACCCGTCCCGGTGCTGAGATGGGGCTGCTCGTGGGGGTCTCTGCTCCCCAAAATCCCCCCTCACCCCAGGGCAGTGGGGGAGCCCAGCTCACCCCCCCCAGCCTGGGGGTGACACTGCTTTTCCCATGCCCATCCCAGACAGGCACCTGTGGCACATCCCTCCCACCCCACTGTGTCCATGTTGGTGATAATTTCCTTATTTTTAGGGCTTTGTGGGAAATTAAACTAATCCAACCCAGCTCCTGGGAGGATACCTGGGGTGATGCCATCCCTGGTGGGGGGGGTATGGGATGCAGAGGGGAGGGAGGGTGGGCGGGAGGATGACAGCACTGTCTGGGGCTGCCTGCCCTGTCCTAAAAGTAAGTAAAGAGCAGTAATAATAATTAAAAAAAAAAATCCAAATATTTATTCTTTTTTTTTTTTTTCCATTCCTCTGGATCTGACACATGAGGTCGGCTCCACGTCGGGGACAAGCGGGGGCCCGGCCTGGCACAGCACCAGCCCACGGGGCCGAAGACCCCCTGCAAGGGGGGGGACAACCCTGCAACGGGGGGGTCCCTGATGCAAGGGGAACCCCTTCTGTGAGACACAGGGTGGGGGGACCTGTCCTGGCACAGCCCTGGGTGCAAGGCTGGGCAGGGTGACAGTGTCACCCCCCCCATCCCTGTTCCCCCCCCCCATCCTTGCATAGGGAGGGGGGGGGACAGGCAAAGTGACAGGACAAGGTTGGGGGGGAGGTGTTTTTTTTTGGGGGGGGGGGGAAAAAGGGGGTAACAGGGGTTTGAAGGGAATAAAGCCCCTTAAAACACCCCCCCCAAAGCTGGAGGCATCTCGCTGCCGCAGCCAGTGCGCTCTCATGCCCTGGGAGGGATTATTTTAAAAAATACGAATTTTTCATATATTTTATTTAAAAAGTAAAAAAAAAAAAAAAACCAACAACAAAAAAAACCACACGAAGGAAAAAAAAAAAAAAAGGAAAAAAATAAGAAAATAAAAAAAAAAAAAGAAACTTCTTCTTTGTGCAGTTTGGCTTAGTGCAAATGGGCGCGTTCCTGCAGGCACTTCCCGGAGCATCGCCCCGATACGAAAAATAGAGAGAGACGATGATATAAAGAGTAAAAACCCCCTCGGGGGGGGGTAAAGGGAGGAGGGGAGGGGGGGGGCAGGCGCCCACCTCTGCCCTGGGCACTGGGGGTGCCCCCCTGGGAGCAGGCTGGGGGCAGGAACAGACACACACCCCCCTTTTCCCAAGCCCCCCGCCAGCCGCAGGCACAGCTTATCGGAGCGATGGGCAGCCCCCCCAAAAAAGCCTTGGGGGGGTGGGGGTGAGGGGGGTGTCCCCAACCTGGCATGGGGGGGCCAGGAGCAGCCGGCCAACCCCCCACCACGGTGCCAGCAAGGTGTGTGTGTTGGGGGGGGGCACATTTAGCTTATTTTCAAAGGACAAAAAGGTGGGGGACAAGCTCCGTGGTGGGAGGGGTGTGCATAAAGCTTTTTTTTTGGGGGGGGGGGGCCGGTCCCTGAGTCCGGGGGTCCCCGGGGGCAGCGGCGAGGGGTCGGGGGGGGGGATAGGGGGGGAGGGGATTGAGGGGTCGGGGGGGGGCGCGAAGGCACCTCGAGTGCAAAATGTGCAAGAAGGAGGGAGGGCCCCGGGGCGTCAGTCGAGGAAGCGTTGACAGGCCTTCTTCCAGCGGCAGGCCGTGCACCACATCTCCCGGTTCTCCATGCCGTACACCTTGCGGCACTTCTTGGCCTCCCCCCGCGGCCTCCTGCGGGCAGAGGGGACACGTCATGGAGGGACACACACACCGACATCAGGGGATCACGGAATGGTTCGGGTTGAAATGGACCTTAAAGATCATCCAGCTCCAACCCCCCCTGCCCTGGGCAGGGACACCTCCCACCAGAGCAGGTTGCTCCAAGCCCCATCCAGCCTGGCCTTGA